>CM062813.1:446928870-447406721 GCA_031772625.1 Pinus tabuliformis | reverse complement strand
ATCTAGGGCAAGTGAAGTTAATGTGATTCTTCTTAGCATGATGACTATTTGTGAGGTTTTCTTATTGGTACAATCTTTCCTTATTATTAGAGTGTGTCTTCTTTAGTTCATCAAATAGCTACCAAAACAAAGAGACAAGAACACAAGATGTTTGGCTTTCTGCCAAGGCCAAAACCTCTGCCTCTTGGAGAGGAAAACCCACACAAAATTCTTCTTATAGAGATTCCAATTGACGGATACCAAGACCAACCTATTATACCACTCCAAGACCAAGACACCAATCCTCTTCTTCATCATTGCTTAAATCATCATCATTGTTGCACCATTGAGGCCATCACTACTGCATCCTTGAGGTCTTCATTACTATTGCTTCACCATGTCAACGAGGTCTCTTGTCTTCATTGATATCTTCATTGTGACCTTGATTCCATGCCTTTATCAATGCACCGAGAGCTTCATTATGATGCTGTCTAGTATGCAAAGTATATTACTGTGGGATCATAGTTATGCCAAGGCTGTTCAATACACCAAGATAGTGACCATCCGAGAGACATAGAATCACTGTACTTTATCCGAGATTCTGTACCATTGTAACCATCCGAAAATACTGTCCACTGCACTTGTCTGAGGTTCCTGTGCTCCCGTGCCATCTGAAGTTCAGACAAACATCTGAAATTTGTGTTTTCTGTGGTGACCCTAGCGGGGTATTTATTGTTGTTTTTCCTCCATAATTAGCTGACATGTCAATGTGAATCATTGTGTCTCTTTATTGAACCGACGTGACTGTCTTTTGCTTATTTAATTCATTTGCAAGCTGACATGACTGTGTTTTACATCGTTTAGCTTGCTGCCTTTTTCAAGAGGATTGTGCTTGTGTTGGAGGGCTGATCTAGACACTAGGTTGACTCATATACATTACATATATGCTCAAGAAGAGCTCTTTGACTCTTTGATTTTCCTATAGCACTTTGTGCTTGTCTTGGAGGGCTGATCTAGACACTAGGTTGACTCATATACATTACATATATGCTGAAGAAGAGCTCTTTGACTTTCCTATAGCACTTCAACATGTGCTAGACCTATGTAATGAGCAAGAAACTCATTTTATAATTTTACAAAATTAATATTTCTTTTCTTGTACAAGTACAAAGATCAAAATTATATTTATGAAGATGAACCACACTCGGTTCGAAACGCGTCGACCAAAATCTTCAATCTGATTTTTCTGAAAAAATCTTTATACATTATATTTATGAAGACTGAACCTAGTTACACTTTCTTCAACAGATCTCGCTCTAGAGATACTCTATTCTTGATATTGCTTTCGCACTAGAGTTTGATTGCTAGTATATTGCCCTCGCTTCAATAGCATTTTGATCTTGCATTTGGAGAATATTGCTGTCAGTATTTAGCTCTCGTACTTGTGCACTTTGTTCACACACTTGTGTCTACTGCGCTTGTTTTGGAAGCCTTTGGAGGCTTGTGGTGGTATTTTGAAGCTGCCGTATTAAAAAGGGTTGTTACTACTGTTATTTGTAAAAGGGGTTTTTTAATCTAATTATGCATCTCTGCTAAACATTTGAAGATGATCTAATAGAAGAGAATTTTAGAAAGGGTTTCCCCCATAGTGGGGTTTTCCCCTAGTCGTGGACCAAATCCTGTGTCTTCCTGTTCATTGACTGTCTTCTATGGTTTATGATCTCAGAAATTAATTTTTAAATCTGCAAAATTTAACAAGGAGAAGAAGAAAGAGGCTAGCTAAGAAGGAGAAGGATGAGGATCACGTGTTTGGGCTATTTTCTCTCTCTCTTCACATGTGTGAAGAAAGGAAGCTAGGGTTTGTGTTGCTCTGTTAGCGTTTTGATGCTGCAGGATAGAACGTGAAAAAAGTGCAGAAAGAAGGTCGAATTAGATCATCCTCAAGCCCTAGAGGAAGGAGAAAGTCAAGCGAAGGTTTGAAGAAGTCTTGGAAGCCATAAATAAGCTCACACGTGTGGAAGCAACTGCTACTGGGAGGGCCTCAAATTTCAGATTTGCTATTGAGGCCGAAATTTTGTCGCTGGGGGTAGAAGTTGTGCAGTTGGAAGAGATTTGACTGTGTTTGACTTGGACAAAGGAATCACATCATCAAGGAGGTTGGACTTGGTCTTGGAAGGGTATTGGTTTTGGTCTAGAGGCCTTGGAATTCGTTAATTGAAGAATCTATAAGAAGAGAAGAGATTTGTGGGTTTTCCTCTCATGTGAAGAGGTTTTGGCCTTGGCTTTGCAGCCTATATCCTGTGTTCTTGTGTACTTTTGATCTTCTTGTTTTGGTTGTTGTTTGATGATAAGAATAACATAATAATGCAAGAAGAAGCTAATAAGTAAGAAAAAGTAGAAAGATATCACAAGCCATTATCAAGCTAAAGAGAAATTAGTCTATCCATTTCCCTATAGATTTCTCAACACAAGTGAGGGTGTAAACTTCACACGCTGGGTGAGAAAGGTGGTCCTATCGTCTTTCAACCAAGCTTCTGGTTGGAGGTAAATTAATTAATGCACTACTACTAGAATGCAAGTGCAAAATGATTGATTAGCTTTAGGTGAGATCGTTAAATGCTTAAAGTACTTTCAGACAAATTATCCCAAAATATTTGATTTAGAGCAGGTAAATTAATTAATGCGCTACTACTAGAATGCAAGTGCAAAATGATTGATTAGATTTAGGTGAGAACTTTAACTGCTTAAAGTACTTGAAGACAAATTATCCCAAAAATATTTGATTTAGAGCAGGTAAATTAATTAATGCACTACTACTAGAATGCAAGTGCATCGTTAAATGCTTAAAGTACTTTAAGACAAATTATCCCAACATATTTGATTTATAGCAGGTAAATTAATTAATGTGCTACTACTAGAATGCAAGTGCAAAATGATTGATTAGATTTAGGTGAGAACTTTAACTGCTTAAAGTACTTCAAGACAAATTATCCCAAAAATATTTGATTTAGAGCAGGTAAATTAGTTAATGCACTACTACTAGAATGCAAGTGCAAAATGATTGATTAGCTTTAGGTGAGATCGTTAAATGCTTAAAGTACTTTAAGACAAATTATCCCAAAAATATTTGATTTAGACCAATGAAAGGAAAAGTACTTAACAATTACAAGGACAATATTCACCAAAAGCGTTGGTCATGAACTAATTAGATGGTGACAGAAAATGTTGTATAAAGCAATTCAAGATTAGAAACCTCACAATGGATAGTTACTTCAAATAACCATAAATACCAAGTCCAATGTCTTTCTTAACGATATTAATGTGCCAATTAGATAATGCTAATGCTTCAACAAGATATTAACACAATTAGCAATTCTTGAGATTACTTAGATGAAGTTCATGATTATTCTTATCAAAATATCAATATGGAGATCAGTGAAGTGCTTTAAGAGCGAGTTACAACATTGCAAGATTATGATTCTTTAGATGTGAAACTCACTTGCAAGAAGCAATATGTTAGTGCACTTATTACAAAAGGCAACTCACAAAAAATACTAATTATGACAATAGAAATGTAACCACTTATCCAATAGCCACTTTCTTTAGGAAATGATAGCAATGACAAGCACAAGTATTCCTCTAGAGTCAATATCATAAAAATGCTAGCAATCCTTTAGGGAACAGAATGTACTAATTCCTTTTAATGTTGAGAAATCTAGGGGCAGCTAGATTAGGTGATTTGTCTTCCTTGATAACTGCTTGTGATGTAATTTTTACTTAACTTGATTATCTTCTTCTTTCACTTTATTATTATTATGTTCTTATCATCAAATAGTTACCAAACTATGAAATACAATGAGACAAGAGGACAGAAAATGTAGGTTGCTAGCCAGGGTCAAAACTTCTCCTCTTGAGAGGAAAACCCGCAAGAATTCCTCATCTTATTGAATGTTCAGATGACGAATTCCAAGACCTATGACCCTTGACAAAGACCCCTCCAAGACCAAGTCAAACCTTCTTTTGATGAACTTCTCTTCCACAAAGTCAACATCAGTCAAACTTGCTCCAAAAACTTCAAATTTCATCCCTTCCTCAAAATTTCGGTTGGTTGCTTTAGGAATGCAATTTCGGCTTCTACTACAAAAACCCTAGTTGGCACATGTGATAAGTTAATGGTGAATTTAGCCTCCTTTTCCCTTCGCTTGGTCAACCCTTTCTTCCTTGATAATTCAACCTGCAACCTTGACTATATTGACACTTGATTTCGATCTACATAGTGACTGCAATTTTCAGTGTTGATGTTGCAACAATTGCCCTCTCACACGTGTGAGATGGAGATGGCCCAAAAATAGTGTCTAAATGCTTCGTTCTTCTTTCTTAGTTTCTCCTCTTTCTTCGCTAGGTATTAGTCTCTTTCTTCTTCCTTTATTGAACTTGATTGATACTTCTAAAGTGAGGTCGAGTTCTTCTTATTTATAGGCTTCACATGGTGGTTGAATAGCTGTCCACGAGGCGACTAGTCCTGCTTGAAGGTTGACTTGTTGACTGCATGTTGACAAGGTCTTGGAGGGTCTTTTATGACACCTTTGACTTACATAAAATTTCTTTGACTTGATACATGATGCCCACATGGGTCTTATCCATATTACAATGAATCAATGACAAAACCTAGAAGCACACAATGGGTGCTTGACTTATAAATTAAAATTGACTTGAGCATGAAACCCATGCTACAAAATGATAATAAAATTTCTTTTTCATGAAACACATGATTTTTCTGCAAGACAAATCCTGCTGTTATTGTCACAATATATAACTATTATGTTTGGAACTTGCTTAAATAGTTCCCCAAAAAGATTCCTTAGCCAAACTGCCTCACAACTAGCCATGCTAGTAGCAATGTACTCAACTTTAGATGTACTTAGTGCAACAAACTTCTGTTTTCTGCTCAACCAAGAGATCATGGCAGATCCCAAGCTAAAACAACACCCAAAAGTGCTTTTTCTATCAACAAATTTACTAGCCCAATCAACATTAGTATATCCATGAAGTCTTACATTTTTATCAGTGTATTTCAATCCTAGATTGATAGTTCCATGCAAGTATCTAAGTACATGTTTTGCAACAATCCAATGGGTGTGAAAGTGATGAATCATATATTGACTTAAAGTGTTTACAACGAAGCATATGTCAGGCCTAATGTTTACCAAAAACATCAAAGCACCAATGAGCTGTCTATACTCTGTGGGATTTGACAGATTAGGTCTTGCAACTTTACCACATGATTTCTTAAAGTTTATTTCCATAGGAGTATGCATGGACTTACATTATACCATTGCAAATCTTTCAAAAAGCTTAACAACATATTTTCCTTGAGAAAGATAAATTTCACCAGGTCTTTGCCAGACCTCTAGACCCAGAAAATAATGCATCAAACCAAGGTCTTTCATTTCAACTTCAGAAGGTAAATCCCTCTGACATTGGCGGATAAGAGGTTCTCTTCCTATCAAGAATAAAACATCAACATATAATACCAAAATCAAAGGTATAGCTTGGACTGTCTTGAAGTAAAGGTTTGGGTGTGCACTGCTTCTTGTGAAACCAAGCTTTTTCAGGTAGCTATCAATGCGAGCATATCGGGCTCTTGGAGCTTGCTTAAGCCCATATAAGGATTTCTTCAGTCTGCATACATGAGTTTACCTATCATGTTCTTTAGAGTTTTGTGGTTGTTCCATAGATACCACTTCCTTGAGGAAGCCATGCAAGAAAGTCGTTTTCACGTCGATTTGGTGAAGAGTCCATTCGTGGCTAGCAGCTAAGGCAACAACAGATCAAATAGTAGTATATCGAGCTACAGGTGCAAAAATACCCTCTTTCTGAGAAAAACCTCTAGGTACAAATCTATCCTTATATTTTTCAATACTACCATTTGCACCATGTTTAATCTTAAACAACCATTTGGAAGTGACAACAAATTTACCTTGAGGTCTAGGAACCACTTCCCAGACATCATTTTGGATGATGGGCTCGTATTCTTCAATGATGGAATCTTTCCAAACTTGTTCTTTTGCAGCTTCTTCAACTGTTGTTAATTTTAGGTATGTTCTATGCTTAAAGCAATTCATTTCAATTTTCACAGTTAGCTCAATATCTTTTCCAGATTAGTAATCACATCAGCATAATAGTAAATTGCAGATAGAACATAAACATAAATCGTAGAAGACAAGCCAAGACAAGAGGACACAAGATGTGGCGCTAGCCAGGGACACACCCCAATGTGGGGAAACCCTTGATCAATTCTTTTTATATGTTCTTCAATAGTTCAATAGAGAGAGAGAGAGAGAGAGAGAGAGAGAGAGATAATACATATACAACAAAAGTTAACACTTTGACTTATCTAAATAGGAGCATAGATCATCTTTAAGAAGATGATACATGAGGTAGCTGAACTCAGTTGAAGACATGCTGCTTCAACTAATTCTCTAAGGTGACACCATCACCATGCTACACCTATCATTGTGTTGCACCTCATCATCATGCTGCACTTCATTGTGCTGCACCATGCTGCACCCGTCATCACTATGCACATTTCATCATGCTTCACTAATCATGACTGTACCCATCATTGCACTGCATCATGTACGATTGCTATCCCATTGCTGTACCAATGCTGCACCATGTCCAACAACACTGATCTACAACATGCTGCACCATTACTTTTGTCATGCTGCCACACTGCTTTAGTCATGCTGCCATACTGTCTTAGCTGCTGGCTATGGTCTGTGGCCTAGCCCAGCAGCAAGATAGACTATGATCCATGAAATAGTCAACACTTTGACCCAATCCACGACAAACTCTCACTCCAAGTTTGCTGCCCAACCACTGTGGAAACTGTCACTAGTCTAGGGCATCTAATCATGAGATCTACCCTCATCTCATTGACTTCCACAGGCTGCCTTAACACGATCCAAATCTGATCCTCATCTAGGATCCAACACCTACAAGAAATGTCATAAATAACATACCTTAGCTCACTGTTTTGAGGTCTGATTTGTTTGTTGCAAACTAGGCCTGGTTAGGGCATATCACAATCCCTTTGTCAGCTTTCTTTTCGCCCAGATTTGCTCCAAGGTGATGCAATTGCCCTTCCTTGTGGGGATGAGACCCTTCACTGTAATCCTGGGCGGTTCTAGCCCTTACAAAGTCCTCGGCCTGCCCTCAATCCCTGCGGCATGCTACAACAAGCTTCCACAGGCCTGCAACAACCTTGTTAAGGGTTTGCCCACCCTCAAACGTCCTCAAAACAGTCCCTCCTTGGCTGCGGCCTACTCTTGAGGAGGTGCTGGCACCCTTGGCTGTTGTCCTGGGCATAGATAGCCCCTAAATAGCTCCACGCTGCCCTCCAAAGATGAGTTAGGACCTGCGGCCCACCTACAACACCATATGTTGCCCTTCCTTCAAGAGTTCTGCACCCAAGACACCTCCACGCAGGCTGAACCAACCTCTCCTTGCCTCGGCCCTCTAGGGAGCTGCCTCGGCCTCCCCTCACAGCAATTCGGCCCTCAAACAGACCCTAGAAACAACCCTAAAACACCACGCTATTCCTTCCTCCTCTCCAACGAGTTTGCACTTAAGGATTAGGGCTATCTCCTTCACAACATGACTGTGTCTTCCTTGACAACATATTGGATTAGGGCAGACTGTGTCTTCGTTGATTTAGGTCATGTATAGAGCTGTTAGGGCATCATCTAGGACAACGTTTAGACTTCAATCTTAGGTTCCTTCCCTATTGCGTCTAGGGCTTCCTCCTTTTAGACTTCTCTTCCACTAAAACCCAAAACAAGTGGAGATAAATCAAGAGTGAAGTGTGTGTTCAAATGACTATCAAGTCACCTCCTTTTATGCTAAAACGTTGAGCACATGTGGGGTTTATTTGGTTGCTGGACGACCTTGATGAATTGTCCCATAACACAAATAAATTAATATCTCCATGAATACTTATTAGAACCATATGATCTTTAGATCAATCCTAGATGTCTCGATGAGAGGAGTCCAAGAAAAATATCAGCTGCCATAAATAAGATGACCCACATGGAGTTTGGGCCTAGTTTCCAATTTTAACACTCCCTCTCAACTAGGGAGAACTCCATCCGCTGATCCATCTGCCAGAGTATACTATTTTTGCCATCATTGCTCTGCTCTGCTCTGCTGAACCATGAAGAAGAATTGAATGAGAATGTCTCCTACCATTCTCTACTGACCCGAAGTCAGTCCCATATAAAGAGAGTGCTCAATAGCGCTCTTACTGACCCGAAGTCAGTTCTAGAGAGTGTGTCATACCACTCTTACTGATCCCAGATCAGTTCCAAGAGAGAGTGAGCTATATCACTCTTACTAACCCGAAGTCAGTTCCAATTGATCCCAGATTAATGTTGGTCATCCTAGCATAGGGAGTACGGTAGATACACGATGCGTCCATCGGTACTACTATGGTCCCTAACCCCATTTCCCTACTCATTGGCCAAATGAGAGGTACTTCCCATGAGTCCCAGACTGCATGGGTAGGATACCTCGACAGGGGAACCACTCATCCTATCCATAAGTCGTGATAGGGTATCATAGGGGAAGAATGAACCATTCACCCTGTACACAACGCACCATTAGGGGAGGGTGATTCACCCCATAGTCGCTAGTTGCTCGAAGAAGTACCCCAAGCCCCTCGGAGCTCCTAGAGCTCAATGCATGCATCATACAAGACCCTCATAAGAGGGTCTCTCAACGAATCCAAGTCGTTTTGGAAAGTCACAAATTTGACCTTTCCTCGGGGCTTCGATAGAATGTTTGCTACCTGCACATCAGTCCCAATGCGATGGAGCCTTCTTGCTCATCGATGTACCATATCCCAGATAAAGTGGTCCCTGATGTCTATATGCTTCGAGCGATCATAACACACGGGATTCCTCAACAATCGAATCCTCCTCTGGTTGTCACAGAAGATCACGATGGTATCCATCATGTGACAAACAACTCACTGCGGAGCTTCTGCAACCAGGCAGCTTCACACGAGGTCATACTCGTAGCTATGTATTCAGTTTCAGGTGTGCTTATAGCAACTGACTTGTGCTTCCTGCTCATTCAGGATATCGGAGCAGAACCCAAAGAGAACCAACACTCAGAAGTGCTCTTGCGATCCTCCACACTGCTTGCCTAATCAACATCAGAATAATTATGCAGCTTCACATATCAGACAGTGTATCTCAATCCATGAGAGATTGTGCCCTGAAGATATCTCAAATGATTCTTGACACCAATCTAGTCAGGCTCAACCAAATATGAGCCCAACATGCTAACTGCAAAGCATATATCCGGACGGAAGTTCACTAAGAACATCAATTCGAATGAGTTTATGAAACTCAGAGGCATTTCCCAAAACTGGTCCGGCATTACTACCACATAACTTCTGAAAATTAAGCTCCATCGAGGTAGTCACGGGCTTGCAGTTCACCATTCCAAATCCGGAATCGAACTCCCTCTTACTTTTGCAAATAAGAGGGTCTGCACCAGTTAGAAAGAGGTTGTCCTCAGAAGGTCCCAGTAGTGAATCTCAGCTTCATCAGATAGCTATCAATCCTCTCATATTAAGCCCGGTGTGTTTTGCTTCAAGCCATAGAGCGCTTTCTTCCACCTGGATACCTGAGATTCCCGATCATGAATCTCAAACCCCTCAGGTTGTTCCAATCCTGTGGACCTGCTACATGAGGGGAATGGTCCCCTTGTAAGATTTTCCTTCGGTACATCTCAGACATGTACCTTCATGCTCTTCTTGAATTCAGGCATCCTTGTCACCATCTGACTCACATCGGGTAGGGCCCCATAATAAGCAGACCTCCGGTGCTATAGATGAGATGTGTCAACTGACATGGTCCCCAATGGACTTCCTGCAACTTGATACAAATTGCCAACCCTGAACCCATGAGTAAAAGCATCTTTGAAAATTCTATTTTCAAACACGTACCTTTCCATCGATGAATGCCACCCTGAAACCTTTGATTTCCATTGCCGAAATGGACACCAGGTTCTTCTTGCGATCAGGTACATAAAAGAGATTCTTGTAAATGAATCGAGTTACCCTCATTCAATTGAGGGGTAACATTCCCTACACCCTTTCCAGGATAGGTGGCATTGACTCCAAGTATAATCCCACAATTGTTTCCATCTCTACCAAATTAGAGAGAGCACCCTTCTATTCGATGAAGTGCCTTGAAGCACTACAATCAATAAGCCAGATTCCCAAAGAGTCTGGAGGAGAGGGCCAATATAAGATAATGCTTCTTTATCTTATCAGAAACAACATTTGATTCTTCATACCTGGGGTTCCTTGCTTTCTTTGAAGAGTCGGCTATTTCCTTGATGACCCGCATTACCTGTCATTCCTTTGATCATTGAAGATTTCCCTGGAATGATTGTTATCATCATCAAGTGATGTGTCCCTACCATTTAGACACTCCTTCACGTAATGGCCGAACTTATTACAAACAAGGTATCTGTCTTTCCTTCCACCCTTAGATTCGAACTTCCCATTGAAGTGATCTTTAGGTAGGCCATCAGAAGCTTCTGCTGTGCCATTTTGATAATATTCTCTGCTTCGACTTCACCCTTGGTGAATTTGAAGAGGGATGAGGAATTGATTGAGCCTTTTGTCCTTTCCCAACTGTCTTCAGCGATTGCTCTTTCATTCTTGCTTGGGCTTTGTCTTCACCTCAGCTATGATACCATGTTAATTTTAGGTATGTTCTATTCTTAGAGCAATTTATTTCAATTTTCACAGTTAGCTCAATATCTTTTCCAGATTAGCAATCACATCAGCATAATAGTAAATTGCAGATAGAACATAAACATAAATTGCAGAAGACAAGCCAAGACAAGAGGACACAAGATGTGGCGCTAGCCAGGGACAAACCCCAATGTGGGGAAACCCTTGATCAATTCTTCTTATATGTTCTTCAATAGTTCAACAGAGAGAGAGAGAGAGATAGTACATATACAACAGAAGTCAACACTTTGACTTATCTAAATAGGAGCATAGATCATCTCTAAGAAGATGATACATGAGGTAGTTGAACTCAGTTGAAGACATGCTGCTTTAATTGATTCTCCAAGGTGACACCATCACCATGCTGCACCTATCATCATGTTGCACCTCACTATGCTGCACCATGCTGCACCCATCATCACTATGCTGCATTTCATCATGCTTCACTAATCATGACTGTACCCATCACTGCACTGCATCATGTACCATTGTTGTCCCATTGCTGTACCAATGCTGCACCATGTCCAACAACACTGGTCTACACCATGCTGCCACACTGCTTTAGTCATGCTGCCATACTGTCTTTTAGCTGCTGGCTATGGTCTATGGCCTAGCCCAGCAGCAAGATAGACTATGATCCATGCAATAGTCAACACTTTGACCCAATACACGACAAACTCTCCCTCCAAGTTTGCTGCCCAACCACTGTGGAAACTGTCACTAGTCTAGGGTATCTAATCATGAGATCTGCCTTCATCTTATTGACTTCCACAGGCTGCCTTAACACAATCCAAATCTGATTCTCATCTAGGATCCAACACCTATAAGAAATGTCATAAATAGCATACCTTAGCTCATTATTTTGAGGTCTGATTTGTTTGCTGCGAACTAGGCTTTGTTAGGGCATATCACAGTCCCTCTACCAACTTTCTTTTCCACCCAAATTTGCTCCAAGGTGATGCGGCTGCCCTTCCGTGTTTTGATGAGACCCTTCACTGTAATCCTGGGCGGTTCTAGCCCTTACAATTTCCTCGACTTGCCCTCAATCCCTGTGGAATGCTACAACAAGCTTCCATAGGCCTGCAACAACCTTGTTAAGAGTTTGCCCACCCTCAAACGTCCTCAAAACAGTCCCTCCTTGGCTGCGGCCTACTCTTGAGGAGGTGTTGACACCCTTGGCCGCTGTACTGTTTGAGAATCTAGGGAAAAGTAGTGTTATGATGATTCTTTGAGACTTCATAACAATTTGTGAAGTCTTTTTACTTTTTTCTTAGTTAGCATATACTTCTTCTTCTTCTTATTAGGGCATATGTGTGTGCTTTATCAAACTGCTACCAAAAAAAATAACAAGAACACAGAATTTGGCTTTCTGCCAGGGACAAACCCTCTCCACTCTTGAGAGGCAAACCCTTTGTAAGTTTTCTCTTATTGAAGCTTCTTATTTGAACAACTGCCAAACCCTAGACCCTTGACTAGGATGTCCTCCAAGCATGAGTCAAATCCTTCCTCTTTTTGCACTGTCACTTCTGGCACATCTTCCTGCTCTTCTTCCAGCACTTTGTCTTCCAGTACTTTTGTCTTCTAGGTTAGGAAACCCTAGAATATTAGGGCTCCTCTTCTTCGCTATAAGGAGGTCCTTCTTTACTTATCTTGGAGACCTTGTAGACCTTTCTCTACATCCAAATGATACCCTTCAAAGTGTTGCCTTTAAACTGCTGTCAATCTGCAACAACTTACCTTTGAAATCCTCACACGTGTGGAAAACAAGAACCTTAGAACAATCCTTCTATTCTCGCTGGCTCTTCCTCCTTTCCTCGCTGATGAGAGAGGCCTTGTAGGCCTAATTTTTACCTGAAAATTGTGAGATATAATGACTTGTACCTTACTGTAGTTGTAGCCGTAGGCAGTCCGTACTTCTTCGCACGTGTGATTGTATGTATGCCCTAAAGACAATGTTTTCTTCTTTGTTGTTTCTCCTTCTTTATTCGTTGCCCTTATAGCCCTCTTTCTCACCTTTTCTTCGTGTTACTTCGTCCTCCTTGCTTTCGGATTTCAGAGATATGATTGTGTGTATAAATGAGGAGTGGACAACCTCTATTTATAGAGGTTTGTCCCTCCTCTCTCAAGCTTGCATGACTGTCCATTAGGCCAACTTGACCGTCTTCTTCTAGGCTGACTTGACAATTGCATTATATTTCACATTTATTCATCGTTTTTGCTGCTTGTAGACTTCGTTGGAGCTAGGAGAGGATTTGACCATGCTTGGAGTTATTTCCTTGACCTTGTATGATGACTTACATGATGTAACATGCCCTCAAAGGGTCTTTTCATAATTACATTTTGACTTTGACTCTCTAGAAGCACTTCAAAATGTGCTTAACCTATTTTCAATGAGCAAGAAACTCATTGACAAATAATACAAAAAAATAATAATTTCTCTTTTCTTGAATAAGTACAAATATCAAAATTACATATATGAAGACCGAACCTAGTTACATCTTCTCCAACATTCCCTCTTAACTAGGGAGGTATTCATACAACATTACAAGGTGTTTGGAAATTTTCAATCTTGAAGAATTCACGTTAGAGAAACTGGATTAACAATTCATCTGTTATAGCATCATATTCATCAACATTGTCATAGTGCAAGGCCTTGACTAACAACTCCATCTCTTTACATGACCATGAGCCACAATGCTGGCGAGACCAATGATTTATAGACACCTTCATCATTGTCTCTCAAGGTACATACCCACCCTGGTGTTCTATAGTATGACCTTCTAGGACTATTCTTATCTTGGGTTCACAGCCCTCAAAGAATATTGATCCTCTTGCCTACTCTTGTCTTGGATGCCCTACACATCCTAAAAGAGTATCGGATGCCAGATGATTACCTAATCCTCCCATTCTTTCTTCGCAAGTGAAGACAAGAATGTTGTGTCTATCTTTTGTCGACATTTCCATTCATGGCCTTCATCTAGACTTATGGCTGTTAGTCTTGCATGACCCATGACATGGAAAACACAATAGTCACTCCTTTGTAATCAGGGGTGATTCAAAACTCCCTCTTGATTAGGTACTTGTCAGAGCTCCCTCTTAACTGGGTACTCCTTCCTTCATCAACAACTTCTTCTTTGTGGGTCCTTCCGCTGCATGATCTCCTTCCTTTCTTGATGTCATGAAGTCTTTGATCAAACTTCTTCTTGCTAGGGCACCATCCATCCATCACTTTCCTTCTTGGTTAGTCATGTCATTGCTTCGTGGAAAGTGACTATCAGGTTCTTCTAGTCATCTTGGCTACTCCTTTGTCATCTTGTCCATGCTTCAGAATGCTCTCCTCATGGATGCTCCATCATACTTGCTAGGTTATATGCTTTGACCTGGTAGCCCATCATGACTTCATCTTGATATTGCTTCAACATTGTTTTTCCTTTTGTTGGATGGCTTCTTCATCATGACATCTTCATAGAGTAGAATCAATTATCTGCACCTTTTATATCTCCAAGGCTAAGTCACCGAATTCGTCCTAAACCCCCTGCGAATCTCGAATCCGGCGAATCCGACACGATTCGGTCCGGATTCGTGTCCAAATCACAAGACACGTCGTGTCCATTTCGGACACATCGTGTCCGAGGGCGTGTCGTGATTTTAGGACACGTGTCCAGTTTCCAAGACTCTCTAAGCTCAGCGCGGGAATGAAAAGGGCGTGTTTGCTCATTAAAATTGTCATTTGGCAAGTGATTTGCGCTGTTCGCAAGTGATTTGTGCAGTTGGAGCAAGGAGTAAAGCATTTTGGCAGCTTCATGATCAAGTCTAGGCCCTAGTATTGATATGCTATTCATGGTAATGTTAAATTCTTAAAGTAAAAGTGACATTCTCCTTAATCTTCATTTTCATCCTTTTACTTAAATTTCTAACATTACCATGAAATGACTCAGGATGTTTGAGAGTGGTTCCGGCCTCATTGGATTTCATATGGAGAAAGTAGAATTTTAGATTTCATTCAAAATCCAGCAGACTTATCAGTTTTTCAGGATTTTAGGATTGGGGGATTGCAATGTTTCCATTGAATTTTGTCATGTATTAGGGTATGGAACTCGTATTTAATCAAGAGCACCAAACCAAGAGCTTCTGAATATGTCGCTCCCGCTCCCGCTCCCCGCTTTCGCTCCCGCTCCCAAGTAATATTGTTCCTGATGATATGGGTCTGGACACCACTGTTGAGTTGGCATTGGCCAACATGGATCTCAATGATCCACTGCTAGAGCCTGTTAGATTTGATGACTTAGAGGGGTCAACCTCCATACTAGCAGATGCGGAGGCGACTATGGATACAACGGAGTAGGAGGATGTAGAGGAGAGCAGTGGGGACCATGATGATGGGGACAGTGATGCTGATTCTGATACTGATTGATGCCTTGAGGCTTGTATACCTGTAGTTGTTTTATATTTTCTATTTCTATTTGCCATTGGCATTGCACCAACATTACCTATGTAACACATTTTGATTTGATGACTTAATGAGAAAACTACAATTGTCAGTGTGTTTATCTTACTATCTTGTAGTTGTAAGTTGTCTTTCAGTTATGAATTATGAATCATGATTTAAATTTTTAATAGATTTATCATTTATGTGACCAATACCACTGACATTTATTTGAATTTTGTATGTACTATGCATGCTAATAGCTATAGATGAAGATCTATGTTTGAAATCAATAAATTTGTAGCATTAATTAAAATTTGTGTAAGAAATATGATAATATCTAATTCTTTATATATATGTATATTTTTTAAATATATATATATATATATATATATATATATTTTTTTTTTTTTTTTTTTAATAAAATAATATATAACGTGTCCTAACGTGTCCTGTTCCGGGGGGTCAGCGTGTCCGAATCCGACACCACGAATCTCGAATCCTACGTGTCCCGAATCCCCATGTCAGGTGACTTAGCTCCAAGTCCTTCATAGGTGTCAAGGTTCCTTTCTTCCTTCATTAGAGTTATCCTGCCTTCTTTGGGGAGATATCTTTCCAGGCATTTTGTTAGATAGTGATTCTCGGTGATCATGGTGTTATTCACATGCTTGATCTCTTTCTTCATTTGCTTCTTCTCAGATAGATCGGTCAACCACCTAATGCTTCTTGTGAAAGCATTCCCTCATCCCTTGCTTTCTGGACTTGTCAGCATTTCTTCTTGCTTCTTAGTCAACAATCTTATGCTCCTTATGTGAGCATGTTCTTTTGTTGACCTTCATTTGTTAAATTTTGGTATGTTCTGTGCTTAAGAGCAATTTACTTCAATTTTTCTTATAAGCCCAATATCAATTTCCATATTAGCAATCACGTCAGCGTGATAGTAAAACACAAATAGAACATAAACATAAACAGTAGAAGACAACTACAAGCCAAGACAAGAGGACACAAGATGTGGCACCAGCCAGGGACAAACCCCAATGTGGGGAAACCCTTGATCAAATCTTCTTTAGTCTTCAATAGTTCAGCAGAGAGAAAGAGATAGAGTACAATGATTTGAAGTCAATACTTGACTTGTCAAAATAGGAGATCTGACATAAAAAATCTTCACCATGAAAGTGTCACAATGAAGTTGCAATTCTGGCACCAAGGACTGCAGTTCTGAATACTGGTGAGGGCATACTTATCAGTCCTCATTCTTTAATTGATTTCTAGAGCTATGGTTCTCCAAGGTGATTACACCACCACGCTGCTCCTTGCTAGCTGACTAATCCTCAACGCAGTACTTCTAGCCCTTAACAATGGCTCTGCCCACCTCTCATTACAACGACATCATACAACCCTTAGAACAGGCCTGAGGCAGCCTTTCTGGAGGACTGTTCCATCCTCTATGAGCCCTCAAACAACTCCCTCTATCCTCTGCCTTCTAGCAAGATACACAACCTTCTCTCAGCCCTTCAGTCTTCCTGGAATAGCTTTATAACAACCCCATTTCACCCACGCTACACACCTCTTCTTGTTGTGACCCTAGGCTTCAAATTTTGGTTTTTCTCCCTCTAAGAACAACACTCAAAACAACCTCTCTTTCACACGCTGTACCTACAACAAAACACGCTGCTTCTAGGCAATGGCTATGGTCTCCCTTTGACTGCGGCTAGGGCCTTTCTGTCTATGTCTTTAGGCCTTCCTTGACTGCGGCTTGGGCTTTCCTTGACTGCGGGTTAGTGCTCCTCTTGACAGCGAGTTGGAGCCTTCTTCTTGACAGCGGATTGGAGCCTCCTTTGACTGCGCATAGAAGCCTCCCTTTGACTGCGGCTAGCTGTGGATAGGAGCCTCTTTGAACAGTGGATTAGGGCTTGTTTTTCATTGCTGATTAGGCCTCCTTTTGCTGCGGATTAGGCCTGCGGTTAGGGCACTAGGGCACCTTCAAGACTGCGGCTATGGCTTCTTTATGACTGTGGCTAGGGCATGGCTAGATCTCCTTCCTTTAGGACTGCGGCTAGGGCTTCTCCCTTAGTCTCCTCTTCACTTGGGACTAAGGCTTCTTCATGAGGACTGCGACTAGGGCTTCTCCCTCTTGATCTCTCTTGCCACCAAACCCAAACGAGTGGAGAGAGATCACAAGAGAAGTGTGTACCAAATGACTTGAGGCCTCCTCTATTTATAATGTCACGTTGAGGTTGAGCTAGGGTAATTTGGTTGCTGGCCGACCTTGACAAATTGTCAATAATACAAATAAATTCATATCTCCATAAATACATGTCAGAATCGGATGATCTTTAGATCAGTCCTACACCTCTTGGAGAGAGGAATCCAAGAAAAATATCAACTGTCATAAATAAGATGACCCACATGGAGTTTGGCCCTAGTTGCCAATTTTAACACTCCCTCTCAACTAGGGAGAACTCCATCTGCTAATCCATCTGCCATTGTGTACTATCTTTGCCATTAGTGCAATGCCCTGCACTACTTTGCTGAACTATAAAGAAGAAGAAGTGATCGACAATGTATCATACCATTCTCTACTGACCCGAAGTCTGTCTCATGAAGAGAGTGTCTCGTACCACTCTTACTGATCAGAAATTAGTTCCAAATAGAGAGTGTCTCATAACACTCTTACTGATCTGAAATCGGTTCCAAATAGACTGTCTCATACCACTCTTACTGACCCGAAGTCAGTTCCATTAATCCCAGACCAATATCAACCTAGCATAGGGAGTACGGTAGTACACGATGCATCCATCGGTAGTACTATGGTCCCTATCCTCATTTCCCTACTCATTGGCCAGATGAGAGGTACTTCCCATGAGTCCCAGACTGCATGGGTAGGATGTCTTAGCAGGAGAAGGATGAACCACTCATCCTGCCTACATATCAGACCACTCGGGAAGGCTGAACCACTCACCCTATGGTTTATCATCGCCCCAAGAAGTACCCCATGCTCCCTAGAGCTCCCAGAGCTTAATATCCATATCATACAAGACCCTCAGTCGTTTTCGGAAAGTCAAGAATTTGACCTTTCCCAGGGGCTTCATTAGAATATCGGCGACCTGCTCATTAGACCCAATTGAAGGAGCCTTATTGCTCCTTGCTGTATCATATCCCGGATAAGGTGGTACTTGATGTCTATGAGCTTGGAGTGATCATGAAACATGGTATTCTTTGGCAATCGAATCCCACTCTGGTTGTCACAGAGGAGCACGGTGGTATCCAACACGTGTCCATACAACTCACTGTAGAGATTCCTCAACTAGACAACTTCACAGGAGGCCATACTCACAACTATGAATTTGGCCTCAGCGGTGCTCAAAGCAACCGACTTTTGCTTCCTGCTCATCGAGGATATCGAAGCACAACCCAAATGGAAACAACACTCAGAAGTGCTCTTGCGATCCACCACACTGCCTGTCCAATCAGCGACAGAATAACCATGCAGCCTCACATTTCCGACAGTGTATCTCATTCCATGAGTGATTGTGCCCTAAAGATACCTCAAAAGATTCTTGGCACCAATCCAATGAATATGATGAGGCTTAACCATATATTGGCTCAACGTGATCACTACAAAACATATATCTGAACATCGATGCTACTATGAGTTGATGAAACTTAGAGGCATTTCCCAATTCAGGTTCGGCAACACTACCGCATAACTTCTTAAAGTTAAGCTCCATCGGGGTAGTCACATGCTTGCAGTCCACCATTCCAAATTGGGAATCCAACTCCCTCATACATTTGTGAACTAGTATGAGAGATCTATCATCTTCAACCTTAAAGTAAAGGTTCGGATCGACTTCACTCCGAGTGAATCCCAACTTCATCAGATAGCTATCAAACCTCTCATACCAAGTCCAGGGTGCTTGCTTCAAACCATAGAGATTTTTCTTCATCTTGCTTATATTAGATTCCTGATCATGAACCTCAAGCCCCTCCGGATGTTTCACATCTATGGTCTTGCTATTACTTGTAAGTTTTCCCTTGGTACATCGCGGACATGTACCTTCATGCTCTTCTTTGAACTCGGGCATCCTTGTCACCATTTGTCTCACATCGGGTAGGGCCTTACAATGAAGATGGGCAAACCTGCGGTGCCTTAGTTCAGATTGAAGAGATGTATCACAAGACATGGTCCCCAATGGGCTTCCTACAACTTGATACAAAGTGCCAACTTTGAACCCAAGAGTAAAAGTATCTTTAAAATTCCTTTTCCAAACACGTACATTTCCATCGATGAATGCCACCTTGTAACCTTTGTCTTCTGTTGCCGAAATGGACACCAGGTTCTTCTCGAGATCAGCTACATATAGAAATTCTTGTAAATGAATCGTGTTGCCCTGATTCAATTGAAGAGTAACATTCCCTACACCCTTTATGAGATAGGTGGCATCGTCTCCAAGAATAATCTCCAAGTTTGTTTCCTTCTCTATCAAATTAGAGAGAGCTTCCTTGTATCCGGTGAAGTGCCTTGAAGCACCACTAACAATAAGCCAATTTCCAAAAGTGTCTGGAGGAGAGGTAGTGGAGAGGGCCGATATAAGATAATACTCCTTTTGCTTATTAGAAACAAGATTTGATTCTTCATACCTGGAGTTCCTTGCTTTCTTGGAGGGTCAACCATTTCCTTGATGTCTTATATTCCTTTTTCCTTTGCCATTGTATCTGTCATTCCTTCAGGTCACCGATATTCAGATGAAGCCCCAAGGAAAGGTCAAATTCACGACTTTCCGAGAATGACTAGGAGTCGTGGAGAGACCCTCTCCTGAGGGTTATGTATGATATGGACATTGAGCTTTGGGAACTCTGGGGGGCTTGGGGGTACTTCTTGGAGGGATGAGCAACCATAGGTTGAGTGGTTTAGCCTTCCCCTAGTGGTTTGCTATGTTGGCAGGATGAGTGGTTCATCCTTCTCCTGCTGAGACACAGTCATAGGGTGAGTGGTTCAACCTTCCCCTAGTGATTTGTTGTGTATAGGGTGAGTGGTTCAGCCTTCCCTTGGGATACCCCATGGCGACATGTAGGCAAGATGAGTGGTTCATCCTTCTCCTACTGAGACATATTACCCATGTAGTCTGGGACTCATGGAAGTACCTCTCGTCTGGCCAATGAGTAGGGAAATGAGGATAGGGACCATAGTACTACCGATGGACGCATTGTGTACTACTCCCTATGCTAGGATGATATTGATCTGGGATCAATTGGAACTAACTTCGGGTCAGTAAGAGTGGTATGAGACACTCTTTTTGGAACTGATTTCGGATCAGTAAGAGTGGTATGAGACACTCTCTTTTGGGACTGACTTTGGGTCAGTAGAGAATGGTATGATACATTTTTGATCGCTTCTTCTTCTTCATAGTTGGTAGAGTAGAGTAGTGCAGGGCATTGCATTGATGGCAGAGATAATACAGACTGACAGATGGATTAGCAAATGGAGTTATCCCTAGTTGAGAGGGAGTGTTAAAATTGGCAACTAGGGCCAAACTCCTTGTGGGTCATCTTATTTATGGCAGCTGATATTTTTATTAGATTCCTCCCATCAAGAGGTGTAAGATTGATCTAAAGATCATCCGATTCCGACATGTATCCATGGAGATATGAATTTATTTGTGTTGCTTGACAATTTGTCAAGGTCGGCCAACGACCAAATTATCCCCACTCAACCTCAATGTTGCACCATAAATAGAGGTGGCCTTCAAGTCATTTGAACGCACATCTCTTGTGATCTCTGTCCACTTGTTTGGGTTTTGGTGGAAGGAGAGATCTAAAGGAGAATACGTTGCCCTAGCCCTAGACATTGTCAAAAGAGAAGGCTATACGCAGTCCTAGGAGGAGACACCTCTACACAGTCAAGGAGGGTTTATCTACGCAATAAGGAGAGGCCTTCTATATGCTGTCCAAAGCCGCAATCAAGGAGGGTTCTACATGCAGCTAGAGGAGGCTTCTATCTGCAGTATTTAAGGGTGCCCTAGGTCGCAATCAATGAGGTCTTATATGCAGTAGGAAGAGACACTTATACACAGGAAAGGGGAGGCCTTAAACCGTAGTCTCAAGAGGATTTTATCTAACCGTAACCACAATGAAGGAGGCCTATTCTCAGTGGAAGATACGCAACCCTAAGTGCCCTAACCGCAGGCCTGATCCTTAAATATTGTAGAGCCCTCATCCACTGTCCAAATAAGCAGTCTTTAACATTGTCATATCTGGCCCTTATCCGCTATAAGGTGCAACACTTATCCGCAACAAGTGTAAGGTCACTTAGCCGCAGTCAAGGAAGTTTGAACACTGTCCAGAAGTGACCTAAGGCCTCAAGACGCTGTTAAGGAGCCCTAAATGTAGCCATAATCACAATAGATGACAATGTTGTATCAAGGTCATGTATAAGCATGAATTCAAGATTTAACTAGGCTTGTTGGAAGAATTTATAAGCTACAACTAGTTGCTTTGCTAGGCTGCAAGCCATAACAAGCAGCTAAGGTTGTCCTGAGGTAACATTGCAGTGTGTATTGACTTCAGGTGGCAGCGTGGATTAGGAGAGTCTCTCCTAGGTGGATTGAAGGGGCTAGTTGTCTGACAACGTGGAAGGTTACAAAGTTTCTCCTTGTGCCCTATCTAGAATTACAGGAGCAGGCATTCAGAGGAATATTGCTGCTGCATTGATGATCATCTAAAAGGATTAGTTACAATACTCCTTGTGACTATTTGAAGTCTGTTGGTGCTACATCCTAGAACAGTCATCATTATCAGAATGATGGACTTACTGCTGTTGTCATACAATATCTGATTTGTATATTTGTACTATCTCTCTCTCTGTTGAACTATTGAAGAATATAAGAAGAATTGATCAAGGGTTTCCCCACATTGGGGTTTGTCCCTGGATGACGCCACACTATCTCTTTCTCTGTTGAACTATTGAAGAATATAAGAAGAATTGATCAAGGGTTTCCCCACATTAGTGTTTGTCCCTGGCTGGCGCCACATCTTGTGTCATCTTGTCTTGGCTTGTCTTCTGCTGTTTATGTTTATGTTCTATCTGTACTTTACTATCATGTTGATGTGATTGCTAATCTGAATATTGTCATTGAGCTAATGTGAAAAATTGGAGTAAATTGCTCTAAGCATAGAACATACCTAAAATTAACGTCAATCCTCTTCTTCCATGCAAGAAAGTTATTGGTGCCTACCAATTTATTTCTTTCCTTGCTAAAAGACATTGATGTATATTCAGAAGGGGACATGTACTTACTTGATAGATTTTGAGATTTGATGGATTTCCTTCCTCTTTGAAAGCTTGATGGCTTGTCTTCCTTGGATCTTGATGTCTTTCAAGTTGTCTTCTCTAAGTGGATTTGCTTGGTGATGAGGTGTGCTTGAAGACTTGTAACTTGATGTAGATCTGCTCTTCTTCGTAGGTGCCTTTATGTAAGGCTTTCCTTCTAGCTTTGTAGCCCTCCTTGATGAATGATGGATTGTAGACCCTTCTTGTCCTTGAAGTGGTTGAGACTTCTAGGCTTGATGCTTCAACTTTGTAGATGCTTGAGTGTTCTCGAGTTGCCCTTTCCTTGATGTGTCACCTACCCTCTGATACCATGTTAGAGAATCTAGGGCAAATTAGTGCTATGATGATTCTCTGAGATTTGATAACAATTTATGAAGTCTTTTTACTTTTTTATTAGTTAGTTTATACTTTTCTTCTTCTTATTAGTGCATATGTGTGTGCTTCATCAAACTGCTACCAAAACAAAATAATAAGAACACAAAATTTGGCTCTCTGCTAGGGACAAACCTTCTCCACTCTTGAGATGGAAACCCTTTGTAAGTCTTATCTTATTAAAGCTTCTTTATTTGAACAACTTCCAAACCCTAGACCCTTGACTAGGATGTCCTCCAAGCATGAGTCAAATTCTTCCTCTTTCTGCACTGTCACTTCCGGCACTTCTTCTGGGTCTTCTTCCGACACTTTGTTTTCCAGTACTTTTGTCTTCTAGGTTAGGAAACCCTAGAATATTAGTGCTCCTCTTCTTCGCTATAAGGAGGTCCTTCTTTACTTATCTTGGAGACCTTGTAGACCTTTCTCTACATCCAAATGACACCCTTCAAAGTGCTGCCTTTAAACTGCTGTCAATCTGCAACAATTTACCTCTGAAATCCTCGCACGCGTGGAAAACAAGAATCCTAAAACAATCCTTCTATTCTCGCTGGCTCTTCCTGCTTTCCTCACTGATGAGAGAGGCCATGTAGGCATAATTTGTACCCGAAAATTGTGAGATATAATGACCTGCACCTTACTGTAGTTGTAGCCACAGGTAGTACTTACTTCTTCGCACATGTGACTATGTGTATGCCCTAAAGACAATGATTTCTTCTTCGCTGTTTCTCCTTCTTTCTTCACTACCCTTGTAGTCCTCTTTCTCACCTTTTTTTCATGTTACTTCATCCTCTTTGCTTTCGGATTTCAGAGATATGATTGTGTGTATAAATGAGGAGTGGACAAACTCTATTTATAGAGGCTTGTCCCTCCTTTCTCAAGACAACATGATTGTCCACTAGGTCGACTTGACTGTCTTCTAGGCCGACTTGGCAGTGGCATTATATTTCACATTTATTCATCATTTTTGCTGCTCGTAGACTTCGTTGGAGCTAGCAGAGGATTTGACCATGCTTGGAGTTATTTCCTTGACCTTGTATGATGACTTACATGATGTAACATGCACTCAAAGGGTCTTTTCATAATTACATTTTGACTTTGACTCTCTAGAAGCACTTCAAAATGTGCTTAACCTATTTTCAATGAGTGAGAAACTAATTGACAAATAATACAAAAAAATAATTTCTCTTTTCTTGAATAAGTACAAATATCAAAATTACATATATGAAGACCGAACCTAGTTACATCTTCTCCAACATGTACTTTACAGAAAATTGAATATTCTATGATATTCAATTACTTAGAATGCAAATTTCTTCTTCACAACTTTTTAGATCAGCGATTGTAGATAGAAGATAAACTTAAGGATCATATGATGACAACCAAACACAGATATGAAACACTGAGAGTTAGGTCCAATGACCAGGGCAAAACCCACAAGGAGAAAACCCAAATGATTATTTTTTTATTAAATTTCTTTAATTGTTCAGCAGAGTACACACATAGAGAGAGAGAGAGTGAGAATGAATAAAGTCACCATGTTTGATCAACTTGCAGCTAAAGTGCTCTTGCTCTTTTTTTGAAGATCTCCTCATTCTCTTTATCAAATCTTGTCCTTCACATTTGTTCCAGCTCTTCCCTTGCTCATGCTCTTCACTTGCTTTCACACTTCTCTTGCACACACTCAACACTAGCTCTCCTTCTTCACAATGAACATGCTACTCTCAACCCTCACTTGCTTTTGCTTAAATAGATGAGAAATGAGAGAAGTTACAAAATGAATTCATGCCTTGAGCCAATAATAGGAGAATTGAATTCCACGAGGGATGAGTTACTTGAGTGGAAGTGCAACTCATCCCAAGAATAGAGAGAGAGGTACACATCTTGAGGAGTTACAATTTGAATTAGGGAGAGAGTGAGTTACAATTAGACATGAGAGAATATTTGGTGAGAGTTACAAATCGAATTGAATGATGAAGTTACAAATGTATTTAATGAGGAGTTACACTTTTTCCATACATTGAATTAGTGAGGGAGAGTTACATTAACTTAAGTGTTGAGTTACTATTTTATTCCAAGAGAGGTTCGATTTGCCAAGTAAGAGATTCTCAATTTAATTTACTTATTTCATGAGAGAATTTGTTTTTATTAATCCATTAAAGGTGAATGGCTTTAGAATATTTTATAAATAATAATATAATAATAATACTAGTAAGGATAAAAAATAAAAACCCTTGACTTGTATAATCATGATTGATTTAATATTAAAGTGGATTCCATATGTTGAGTTCATCCTTGATCATTTAGACATGACTTTCTATTTTTGGAAAGTCACTTCCAAATTGAGATGTGACTTACTATTTTTGGAAAGTCATATTAGAATTATTGGAAATGAAATTTTATTATAAGAGGTTCAAACAGAATTGAAAATATGATTTCTTTTAAGAAATTTTATCCATGAGCTACCAAATTTTAACAATTATATATTGTGATAATCAAAACTATGTGAAGCTTTTTGAGAACCCAATGTTTCATGGCAGGTCGAAGCACATTGAGATCAAGTATCATTACATCTAGAATATTGTCCAGAGGGGAGTTGTGAGGCTTGAGTATGTCCCCACTGATGAGAAAATCCTTGATTTTTTGACAAAGCCATAGTCACGGATGAAGTTTGCTTATTTTAGAGAGCAACTTGGAGTTGTTGAGAACCCCCTCTTTGAGAGAGAGGGAGCACTGGTTATACAACATCATGTGTTTGACAATCTTGCTTGGGCTGTGGCTGAGAGACCAATTGGTTAGGAAGATTGTCATTCCCTTAGGTCAGTTGACCAAGAGACTAGTCAGTCTGGTTGGGAAGCTTGGTTTTGAGGCATAGAGTGATCCCTTAGGTCATGATCACTGAGAGACTAGTTTGTTCGGGGACACTGATTTTGTGATCTCTCCCTTAGGTAGTTGCTAAGAGACCTATGGATTGGTCTAGGAGATTTATCTTGAGTTCCCTTGCTTGGGTCAATTGGCTGAGAGACCAATGAGTTTGGTCGGAAAGGATGAGTTCTCTCCCTTGACTTGTGGACTGAGAGACTATATGGTCAAGGATTGAGATAATGTTTCCTCCCTTGGGTCATGGACCGAGAGACCTTGTTTATGGTCGGGGAGATGGACCCTCTGAAACCATGCATGTGGTTGCAGAGTTTGGCCTCATGAATGATATTAGTTGATCCCATTAGTCAGTTGGGCACTGACCTTGATGCCATTGGGTTTTGGCTTATGGGATGTGTTGGATGCTATGTATCTTTCCTTATGATGAGATTTGTACATCTGATGTCTAGGCTATTGTGGAGAGACGTGTTGATTGGTCAAGGAGATCGATCTTGAAAGGGAGAGAGAGACTTGTACATTTGATCTCTCTCTTGGGCTATTGTTGAGAGACCTATGGATTGGTTAGGGAGATTGATCTTAAGAGAGAATGGAAAATACCTCCTTGGCTAGGAGGGAGTGTCAGAAATTTTGGTAGCCATGATTGATATTTTCATCAAAAAGAAAAAGGAAGATTAAATTTGAATTTAATTACTCAACAAGTGTTCAAGTCGTCCTGCCCATGAGACATGTCTTTTTGCATGGACAAATAACTATAAATGGAGCCTATTCTCCCTCCAAAACAAAATTTCAGATCTCTCAATATAGCTTTGTGGAACCATGCGAATCTGAGGCAAGATACTTTTGTGGATCATAGAGACCTGAGACAAGATATTTCTATGGAACCATCTGCTATCTGAGGTTCCTATTTCATCTATGTTATGTGAGCTTTTTGTGGCACTGTTCATCTATGTTATGTTAGCTTTCTGTGGTACTGTTCATCTATGTTATGTGAGCTTTCTATGGCACTGTTCATCTATGGTATGCGAGCTTCTCTATGGCACTATAATCTATGGTATGTGAGCTTCTCCATGGCACTATTCTTTGTGGTATGCAAACTTCTCTATGGCTCCTTATCTCTCTTGTAAAGCAAAGTTTTGTGGCTCTATGATTGAAGCAAAGGACGAAGTTTTGTCCATATGATACGTTATTTTCACTGATGTACAAATTGATGAATTGAACCCTCTCTCATAAGGAAAGATTGTTGGGTTTTCCCCTGGCCATTGGCCTAAATTTTGGAGTCACTTGTCTCTTGTCTCATTGTTTACTGTGATCTCTATTGTTCTATTGTATGATTGAATGGTTGAAATTTTTCATGTATAACTGCTTGATAATTGAAATGCTCTAAAGAACTAATATTGCGTCTTTGGAAGTAGTTATCAGTTTGAAAAATTGCTTTAGATTTGATTGCAAAAAATCAACAAGAGCAAAGACCTAACACATACAAAATCTAGTGAGATTAACATCATTGGTGCACATACCATAAGAGTATTAGAGTGGGCCATGTTAACCACTACGTGTCAACTACCCATAGCAGTACACCCCCTTTTTCGACAAAAGGGATAGCGCTTGATCGACATGTACGTGCCATTCGACAGTCATTGTCGACCAGATCATGTTATGTTGTATACCCAGTTTACATGTGTAACTTGTAAATAATCTTAGAGATCTGAGTCATGTATGTAAGTTGCCTAGGCAAACCTAATTTTCCAGTGATAATCTACGTTCCGGAAGGTTTTTTGTCTCACCGACTTATGGTCGGCAGAGTTTTCCTTCAGCCTAACCCCAAAGCCAGAATGGATTTTGTCATTAGAATCTTAGGGGAATCCTAGTGTGCTAGGTCGAATCTATGTAAAAGTAATTTGAGAATAGTCCTAACTATTTGGTTAGGTTATTTTATTACAAATTGCTTGATTTGCTAGATTATATTTGTGTCGCAACACTGGGTGGTCTATAAGGGTCTATGTCAAATGGGTTTTCCCCCTTGAAATGTAAAATTATAAAAGTCATGATGTAAAGTGTCTTGAGGGTTAGAAAATGTTTTAATCCCCTCATAAGTCCTAAGTCCTAGGTCCTAGGTGATTTTTTCCAAAGGGCTAAGTTCGAGGATCCAAAAATAAAACGTTAAAAAATATAAAAATAATAAAAGATATAAATAATAAAAAATAAAAAAATAAAAAATAAAAAAATAAAAAATAAAATAATAATAAGTCAAAAGTTTTGAGGAAATAAATGCAAAACTTAAATTTTTAATATATTAAAATGCATTTAAAATTTCGACGGATGAAATTAAAAGGGATTTTGATCCTCATCGGCGGTCGAGATTAGTTTGACATGGATCACTCGAACTAGTCGTTGGGAAAGTTTCCTTTAAATAGGGTGTCGGGGGTCATTTGAGATGAGATTGGATCTGAGAGTCTGGTGCTAAAGAAAGCTCTCTTGTAGTCAATTTTTGTGCAATAAAGAAAGACTTTGGGGTTGAAATCTTGTTGGTGTTACTCTTCTGGAAATGCTGTAAGATGTTTTATTTTTCTGCATAATTTTATTTCCAGCCATTGATTATAGCTTGATGGAGATTGATTCAGGCACATGTATTTTGTTTGATCTCTGGTGTTTGAATGATAGTTTAGATTCTGAAATATAATGGCAGGTATCTCTATTTGATCTGGATTTCACTATTGTTTTCTCCCTCTATGTTAATGGTTGATTTTAAGCTGTGCAGGAAATCTTAGTTTTGAGTTTACCGGGCGTTAGGGGAAGTTCTCGGCTGAACCAACCAACTCCCGGATTGCGTTTTCTGAAAGAGCCTAGCCAATTTTAATTTCGGGCTTATCATTTGAATTTTTCTTATGAATGCAAGAAGGGTTTTCTGAAGTATCTCACATTAAGTTTAAAATTTTGAAAATATTACTGTGGATTATTGATAAATTTGGCTGTTTAAGAGTCAAAAATCTGTAAATATTGTAATTGTTTAGCTGGTTTTTGGGTTTCTTTTTAGGTTTTGTTTTTTGCACATTTTATTTTTGGGTGTTCGGTTTCTGGGCCGCCAGTTTTAGTTTCTATGCTACTCAGGGCTTTATTTTTATTGCAGGAAATTTTTTTCGAAATTTTTTAAAGTAGGCTACAAAACACTGCAAAATCTCCCGGTATCCATTATTTCTGCATATGTTGGACATCTCACTCTCCCATCGTCGTACTCCTCTCGGTTACCCTTGCAAATCCCTTCCCTTGGCTGCCTGTCCTCTACACACAGCCTCCTCCAAACCTGCGTACTGCACTCCCTCCGCTGTCGACTTGCACAACAGAAAAAAAAACTCCACGCGTGCTCTCTTTGCCGTCTTTCCTTTCTGCCAGTCCTCTCTCCATCCTCACGTCTGGCTTTCTTCCTCCGCGTCGGCGCCTTTCAGCTCTCCCTCAGCTTCTTCCGTGTATCCACCCTTCCACGCATTTTCTTTTTTTTATGCATTACGCAGCTCCATCTCCAGCTCTTTTGCTGCCAAACCCTTCCAGTGTGCTACCTGTTCTCTCCCTACTGCCCGACGAGCAGCCGCCATCCAACATTTTTCACCAGCCCACGCCTTCACCTGCAAATCGGTTCAGCCTCCTCCATACGCTGCTGCTCCTCACGCTGCCGCTGCCGTCCAACCTTCACGCCAACAGTCTTCTCCTCGCTCATTGCTCACACGCCGTCCGCTTATCATCCACCCCTGATTCGCAGTCGCACCTCTCTAGCTCCACATCTACAGTTCATCGACCCTCCATCGCTGCAATCCGTCGCTAAGCCTGCTCTTCCTTTCTGCCATCGGACTTGCAATCAGGCATTTTCGATTTTTGTTTCTGTTGTGTGTCCGTGCGTTTGGTCAGATAAAATTTCGATTTTGGTTTGAAAACTATGCGTAAGTTTTTTTTTTGGTTAATGTATATATGATTAGGCTAGATTTAGATTCTTAGTTTTTTTTATCGTATAGTTTAGATTTCTATCTGATTTTCATTTAGATTTTTAGAATTAAATTTTTATTTTAGATTTTAATTTCAATTAGATTTATTTTACTTTTTCTGTAGTTAAAAAATAATAATAATAATAAAATTTTGGGTTTATATATATATTCATGTGTTAGGCCCTTTTAGTTAGGTTTTAAATTTAAATTAGAGTTATGTTTTATTTTTGGTTTAGCTTTTAGTGTAGTTTAGTTTAATCCTCATTTTTAAATTTAGCTTAGTTTTATTTTATTTTAGAATAAATAAAAAAAATAAAAAATTCATAAAAGGTTAAACGGTTCCTTTTTATTTTTATTAGACTTTAGCAGTGTTGAAAATATCGGTATCGGCAAAATATCGGCGAGGGTCCAGAAAAGATCTTATCGGCAATATCGGCTAAAATATCGGCAAGCATAAAAAATAATTTTTTCAGATTTTTAAATATAGCCGATATTTTCAAAATATCGCGATATTTTGCCGATATTTGCCGATATTTTGAAAATATCGCGATATTTTCAAAACAGAAAAAATCGCGATATTTTCTCGGCGATATATCGTTTTGCTGAAAATATCGCGATATTTTCGAATATCGCCGATATTATCAACAATGGACTTTAGTTTAGATTAGATTTTATTTCTATTTAGGATTTTAGTTTTAGACTTAAAATTTTATTAAAAAAAATATAAAAAAATTAAAAAATCATTTTGGTGGTATTTATGTGCCAATTTTCCATAGTTAAATGCACTTAAATGTTTATTTGAAGTTAGCTATGTGAAAGTGGTAACTGATTAGCATTTAAATTTTATGATCATTTAAAACATTTAATTTTTCTTGAAGTTTAATTGCTGGATCATCGTTAAAGCATTGTGAATCTTTTGGATATCTTGCATTGCTTGGGTTATTTGATAAATGATGGTTAATGGTGGAATTACAAAGTTCATATTTTTGCATTAACTCCATAAGACACTGTTACATTAACTCCTAAAATCAATCAAGTACTGGTATTGCCTTGCTGTGTCTCCCAACCCAACTGGTCCACAGTTGGTCTTCCTTTGTCCCATAGGGTCTACCCCCCTTAGCTTTGGGAGACGGCTTAAACGGAGAGTTCAGGGATCAGGGTGATAGCCCCTGGTCTGAGCGTTGTCGTGTCAATCTGTGTGACAACATACCATTTAACCTTTTATGAATTTTTTTATTTTTTATTGATTTTTTTTAGATTAGGTTTTTCTTCTATTTAGGATTTTAGTTTTAGACTTGAAATTTTATAAAAAAAATATAAAAATATCAAAAAATTAAAAAATCATTTTGGTGGTATCTATGTGCCAATTTTCCATAGTTAAATGCACTTAAATGTTTATTTGAAGTTAGTTATGTGAAAGTGGTAACTGGTTAGCATTTAAATTTTATGATCATTTAAAGCATTTAATTTTTCTTGAAGTTTAATTGCTGGATCATCATTAAAGCATTGTGAATCTACTGGATATCTTGCATTGCTTGGGTTATTTGAAAATGATAGTTAATGGTGGAATTACAAAGTTCATATTTCTGCATTAACTCCATAAGGCACTGTTACATTAACTCCTAAAATCAATCAAGTACTGGTATTGCCTTGCTGTGTCTCCCAACCCAGCTGGTCCATAGTTGGTCTTCCTTTGTCCCATAGGGTCTACCCCCCTTAGCTTCGGGAGACTGCTTAAACAGAGAGTTCGAGGATCAGGGTGATAGCCCCTGGTCTGAGCGTTGTCGTGTCAATCTGTGTGACAACATACCTTTTAACCTTCTATGAATTTTTTATTTTTTATTGATTTTTTTTAGATTAGATTTTATTTCTATTTAGGATTTTAGTTTTAGACTTGAAATTTTATAAAAAAAAATATAAAAATATCAAAAAATTTAAAAATCATTTTGGTGGTATCTATGTGCCAATTTTCCATAGTTAAATGCACTTAAATGTTTATTTGAAGTTAGTTATGTGAAAGTGGTAACTGGTTAGCATTTAAATTTTATGATCATTTAAAACATTTAATTTTTCTTGAAGTTTAATTGCTGGATCATCGTTAAAGCATTGTGAATCTACTGGATATCTTGCATTGCTTGGGTTATTTGATAAATGATTGTTAATGGTGGAATTACAAAGTTCATATCTTTGAATTAACTCCATAAGGCACTGGTACATTAACTCCTAAAATCAATCAAGTACTAGTATTGCCTTGCTGTGTCTCCTAACCCAACTGGTCCACAGTTGGTCTTTCTTTGTCCCATAGGGTCTACCCCCCTTAGCCTCGGGAGACAACTTAAACAGAGAGATTGGGGATCAGGGTGACAGCCACCGGTCTGAGCGTTGTCGTGTCAATCTGTGCGACAACAGGCCATATTAATTGTTAATGTCATCAAAGTACTTCTCACAAGCATCATCTTCAAATGTCTTCTTCGTTTATGATTTGTGAACAAATTATCATGCTTAGATGTTTGAGGGTTATCACAAGGCTCTATTAGGTGCTTTCAACCATAAGGGGAGGAACAATTCCTAGGCCAACCTATCATTCACTAGGTGTAAGTGATCAGTGACATGATATGGGGCTTACTTCATGGAGAATGCCACTATCTTGTACTAGCTATGCAATCCCAACATCCTTGAGCATTATGATGCAAAGAGGGAATAATTGTACGACCTGAACTATCCCTTTCCTTTGTCTCTTTTTACCACTCCTCTTGTCCACCTTTTTCACCATTAGTTTTTTATTTTTTTACATATATTGCTTGGGTTACAAGCTTTCATGGATTCATCATTGATTGCTAAGTCTCTATAATACTAGTGTATCCCCCTTATTGTTATTGTTAGTTGTAGGCCCCTATTGTTATTGTTGTGCCCATGTGGCACCCATATTGTTATTATTGTGCCCCATAGAAGCCCACTATTTTTATTATTGTTATGTAGGCTCTGATTATTTTGTGGCTCCTCCTATATATACTGAGGAGGTCTTGTCATTTGTATTATCCAAGAATTATTCATTTATGTAATGTAAAAGAGGTTTTTCCTCGAAGAGGATAATTTTTAAGTCATTGATCTATCTTTTTTTCTATTTTGTGAGCTGGTTGCATAACATTTTGTATCAGAGCTTTGGATTCTAGGGTTTCACTTCTTCGAACAGGTCATCTTGGCATTTTTGCTATAACTTTTTTTCTACGAGGTTTCTGACGCTGAAATTTGGACCACGTAGAGTCGAAATCTTGGTGAATGTGGTATACGAATTTCAAATCTTGGTTCGCTATATTTTTGGAAATATGATCCGAGGAAGTTAGGATTTTTGCAGGTTCTAGAATTTAGTCGCAAACATGTTACCTAAGGAAAAGCGTCATAACTTTCTCTCTGAGAATCGAATTTGAATTTCGTAAAAAGTCACTGAAAGTGCATGGATTGTAGTTTGTCGTGTATCATTTTAAGAGCCGAATGTCAAAACAATGACACGTGGCATTCTATACAAGTTCGCTCTACTGAACCAGTTTATAATAAGGTCATTGTGGGAGATTGGGCATAACGATTTCTTGAAGACTCCAATCTCAGTTTGACTTGTGGGGTTGGAAAGAAGACTCGGAGGGCTACAATAAGATGAAATTTCAGACCTTGGAGATTCGAAATTATAGAGCTACAACAGATTCAATATCGATCTCCTACAAAGCAACAAAAATGTGTGTGTTTTTTTAAAATTTGCATAAGTTTTGTTTGAAAAATCAGTTTGAAGTGATTCAAGGGGCATAGTGAAACATAAATATCATTGTTTGATTCCAAAATGACTTGAAGCAAGAAAATGGAAACACCTAGTAAGAAACCAGAAAGCTCTACTATGACGCATGAAGAAGAGGAAGAAATGCAACATGATATATCAAAATTATGAGACCAAGTGCAACAAATTTCGCTCTCGCAAAGAGTAACCAAAAATGAAATGGAAGCTAATATGGATGGTTTGAAGAATGGTTTAAAATCAGACATGGAAGTGAAGTGTTGAGAATTCAATAAGACAATGAAGATGGTAATTCTCTTCAACTTGATAACTGTTTGTGTTATCTTTTTTCGTGTTAGCTTTGTTCCTTATTATTATAATGTGAGAAACATCAAACAACAACCAAAACAATAAGAACAATGACACAGTGTATAAGTTGCGAGCCAGGGCCAAAACCCCTCCTCTTCAGGGGAAAACCCTTAAATCTCTTCTCTTCTTGTAGATCTTTCAATTGACGAATACCAAGACCTTATGACTTAGACCAATACCCTCCAAGATCAAGATCAACCACTCAAACCTTGTACTAGCCAAACCCAGTTAAATCTCTTCCAATTGCACCAACTCGACCTCCTGCAGCAAGAACTTCAACCTCCTACTGCAGATCTGAAATTTTGACTTCCTGGCAAATGCCACTGCCACACGTGGGAACTTTGATCTTCTTCCTAGGACCTTCTTTTGTCCTTCGCTTGCCTTTCCTTGTGACTTAGGGCTTGAGAGATACCCTTAGTGACCTTTGCTTGCCTTCATTCCTTCCTTCCTTCCAAGATTGAACTAGATGAAACCCTTGCATAGAAACCCTAGCTTTCTCTAGCACGCGAGAGAGAGAAAACTAGCTCAAACACTTTGTCCTTCTTTGACCTCTTCCTCGTCCTTCTTTTCGTCCTCTTCTTCGCATAGAATGAGAGATGAGTGCATGTCTATGGAGGACGAGTTCCTCTCCTTATATAGGCTTCTTCAAGGGGTAGACGCAACTCTTCAATTAGGTCAACTTGAAAACTTCTAGGCCGACTTGATCTTGGAGGGTATTTCAACTCTTTAAAGACAAAAATAGTTTTTCTTTACAAGATACGTTGTGCCTCATCATCATTGTCTCTCAAGGTACATACTCCACCCAAGTGTTCACTGAGTATGACCTTCTTTCGACTATTCTTTTCTTGGATAGCTAGTCGTCAAAGAATATCGGTCCACGACTACTCTTGTCTTGGATGCCCTACCACTTTCTCAAAGAGTATCAAATGCTAGATGGTTACCCAATCCTCCATTCTTTCTTCCCAAGTGAAGACAAGAATGTAGTGTCTATCTTTCCCTCTCAATTAGGGAGGATACATCAACCAAGCCAGGCTTGTCTCTCAAGTACACAAGGTTCTTGTTTGGAAGAGATTTTGTCAATATGTCAGCTACTTTCTCATCAGTGGAGATATATTGTAGCTGCAACACACCATTTTGTACTAGCTCTCGAATATACTGATACTTTTTGTTTATATGCTTCAGACAAATGTATACAATTGGTGTTATCACAAAGTATCATTGTAGGCCCTAGGGTTCATCGGTCGTTCAAATAGGTCAGATAACAACTTACTAAACCAGACTGCTTCTCTGCTTACTTCACAGGCTGCCTCATATTCAGCCTCAACACTACTTAATGCAACTGTATCTTGTTTCCGGCTCATCCATGAGATCATGGAGGATCCTGAACTGAAACATCCTCCAGTAATGCTTCTTCCATCTTGTTCACTACCTCCCCAGTCAGAATCCGTATATCCTATCAAGTGGACATTATTTCTCTTGTCATACTTCAGGCAGTAATGAATGGTTCCCCGTAGATATCTCAGAATATGCTTCGCTGCTATCCAATGATCATGCCTTGGCTCCAGTTGGAATTGACTGAGAATATTTACTACAAAACATATGTCTGGTCAAGTATTCACCAAGTACATCAGTGAGCTAATTAGTTGTCTATACTTGGAAGGATCCACAGAGCTTGATTCAGAACTTCTTAGTCTCTTCAAGTTTGTGATCATCGGAGTGGTCATAGGTTTGCAATCCATCATGTAAAACCTCTTCAACATCTTGATCACGTACTTTCCTTGACCGAAATAAACTTCATCAGGTCCTTGCCAGACTTCTTTACCCAAATAGTAATGCATCAACCCAAGATACTTCATGTCAAATTCTGCTGCTAGTTGCTTCTTACATTCTTCAATTCAATCTTCTACACCTATCAAGAGAAGATCATCTACATACAAAACAATGATTACAAGTTCTCCATCTACAACCTTGATATAAAGGTTCAGATCAACAAAACCTTTTGTGAAACCTATTCTTTGCAGGTATGCATCCATTCTAGCATACCATGCCTTTGGTGCTTGCTTGAGGCCATATAATTCTTTCTTCAATCTGCAAACATATGCCTTCCTATCTTTAACTTTGAAACCCAAGGGTTGCGCTATATAGACTTTTTCATCTATTTGTGCCATTCAGAAATGAAGTCTTGACTTCCATTTGATGGATGTTCCATCCCATCAATGCTGCCAGGGAGACCAATGAACGAATCATTGTATATCTTGCTGTTGGAGCAAATGTCTCTTCATAGTCAATGCCTTCTTGTTGAGAGAAGCCTCTAACCACAAATATTTCCTTTCACTTATCTATACTTCCATCTGCCTCATGTTTGATCTTATAGATCCAGTTGGAAGTTACCACAAATTTGTCTTCGGGCCTAGGTACGATCTCCCGAACTCCATTCTTCATTATAGATTGATACTCTTCATTCATTCATCTTTCCATTCTTGATGATTTACAGCCTCTTCAAAAGTGGATGGTTCTGATTCTATTAGTTTTGTCATGTATGCAGCATACCCAAAATATCTCTTGGGTTTCTTGCTTTCTCTAAATCATCCTTTCATTGCCCCATGACCTTCTGCATCAAGTAGTGTAGATTTCAACCACTTAGGTCTTTTCCTTGTTTCGGGGATGACCACAGGTTGAATAGGTTGACTAGGACCTTCTTCTTTATGGTTTGATTCTTCTTCTTCCCTATCAACTTCTTCCTCAAATACCGGAAGTTCTTCATCATCACAGTCTACGAGAAGTTCCTTTGATTTCTTGAATGCTATACTTTCATCAAATATGACATCTCGACTGACTTCTATGTGATGTCCTTCTTTTATGTAGATCCTATAGGCTTTCGATGAGTTGCCGTACCCAACAAACGCTCCCTTCATTCTTGATGGATCCAACTTCTTTCTTTTGTGCTTTGGTATACAGGACAACCAAAGATTCAGGGATGATCCACATATGGCTTCTTTCCAGTGAACACTTATTCGAGAGTTTTGTTGTCTAGGGACGTGTGGGGACTTCGATTTTGAATGTAAACAACTGTCTTCGTGGCTTCTCCCCTTAGAAACTTTGGTAGATCTTGATCATGTAACATTGCTTTTACACTTTCTTCAAAGGATCTATTCTTTTGTTTTGCAACTCCATTTTGATCGGGATTATATGGGACTATCAACTCCCTCTTAAACCCAAGCTCCTTACAGAATGCTATAATCTCCTTGGATGTATATTCTCCTCCATTATCAGATCTTAGTATCTCGATTCTTCTTTCTGTAAGGTTCTCCACTTCAGCTTTGAATTCTTGAAATTTTGTAAATACTTCGTCCTTAGTTTTCATTAAGTAAACCCAAGGCTTTCTTGAATGATCATCTATGAATGTGACATAATATAGATGACCTCCAAGTGATTTAGGAGTCATAGGGCAACATACACCGGAGTGAATGAGATCCAAGATTTCTTTTGACCACGAAGCACTGCTTCCAAATGGTCTCTTGGTATTTTTACCCAATGCACATTCCTTACATACTCCTTCATGATCTTCTTTCAGTTTAGGTATTCCATCTACTATGGAAATTAGAGTTGGAAGGATTTTGAAATGTAGATGACCAAATCTTCTATGCCAGAGTTCACATGGGCTAATTTCAACGTGAACTAGGGCTTGGGCTAAAGGAGATATCAGTCTGTAAACTTTTCCTTCTCGAATGCTGATGACTTTAGCTTTTTCTATACTTGAGTTTTTACTCCATACAACAACCTTTCCATCAATGAAAGCTACTCTATCACCCTTGTCTTCTAATCTTGAAATGGAAAGTAAGTTCTTATGCAAACCTGGAACAAATAAAATGTTGTTGAGGTGGATGTTGCTTCCATTCTCCAGCTTTATAGAGGTTGATCCAATATCTCTTACGGGATAGCTCTTGTTATCTCTAAGTTCCACTGAATAAGTAGATTTACCTTTTGATAAGGTCTTCAATTGTTTGGGATGGCCAGTCATCTGTCTTAAGGCACCGCTATCAATTACCCAAATGTTTTCATCTTGGAATGTGCCAGAGAGAGCTGAGAAGAGTCCTTCATCCTTTTCTTTGATTGATGCATTCTTTGAAGAAAATAAGTGTTAAATTTTAGTTATGTTCTATGCTAAGAGCAATTTATTTCAATTTTTCCATTTAGCTCAAAATCAATTCTAGATTAGCAATCACATCAACATCATAGTAAATTCTAGATAGAACATAAGCATAAACATCAGAAAACAAGCCAAGACAAGAGGACACAAGATGTGGCGCCAACTAGGGACAAACTCCAAAGTGGGGAAACCCTTGATCAATTCTTCTTATATGTTCTTCAATAGTTCAGCAGAGAGAGAGATAGTACATATACATCAGAAGTCAGTGTTTTGACTTATCAAATAAGAGCATAGATCTTCTCTAAGAAGATGTCGCATGAGGTAGCTGATCTGGACTTAGGTGAAGGCGTACTGCTTCAACTGATCCTCTAAGGTGACTCCATCACCATGCTGCACGTCACTGTGCTGCACCTCATCATCATGTTGCACCCGTCACTGAGGTTCTCTTATCACCGAGTTGTACCCAATCATGGCTATAGCCATCACGGTGCACTATGCTGCACCTCATCATCATGTTGCACCCGTCACTGAGGTGCTCTTATCACTGAGTTGTACCCAATCATGGCTGTAGCCATCACGGTGCACTATGTTGCACCACTCACTGCTGTACCCATCGCGGTGCACTATGCTGCACCACTCATTGCTGTACCCATCACGGTGCACTATGCCGCACCACTCACTGCTGTACCAATCACGATGCACTATGCTGCACCACTCACTGCTGTACCCATACATGCTGCTGTACATATTGCCTCCAATATGCTGCAACCATTTACACTCACCAGCCTTAGCTGCTTGCTATGGCTTGCAGCCTAGCAGAGCAGCTAGGCTATAGTTGCAGATCCTTTCAACAGGTCTTCAATGCAGTGATTACATTCACTGTTTATTGCCTTTACACCTTGCTCCATCCATCTGAATCAAAGTCTGCAACATACAACAATTTTTGCTCTTGCATTTATGTCAACATAGCCCTAATCATATGTTGTCCAATCATGCCTTGCTAAACACACATCTTTCGGCACTCTACTTCAAATCATATGCTTGAAGCTGGACACTGTCCCTGTCCAAAACATCAGACAGATTAGGCATCATTTTGCTGTGGTATGACTGTGGCTATGGTATGTTTGAATACACTTCCTTTTGACTGCATCTAGAGCTATTGAAGACTTCCTCTTTATAGCTTATAGGAATCATCTTCTTTTTGCGAATTAGGGAAACATGGAGTCTCTCTTTCGCTGCAGAATAAGGCCAGCATTTAGGGTGTATCCCGACTGTGACTAGGGCACACATATAACAACGGCTAGGTCTCTTTTGAGCAGCGTGTAGACCTCACCTTTGGACAGCAGATTGAGGACCCTTTGGACAACGTATGGAGAACCAACTCTATAACTGCGTTTAGGGCTTGAAGTGACAACAGTTAGTACACATAGAGACCCTCCTTAAACAATGGCCTAGTTTCTTCAGAGATTGCGGATAGAAGATTGCGTCTAGCGTTAGGGTAGTGTCCAGATAGACTTTTTTTTGACAACGTTGAGTTCACTTTAGCACATAGGCCTCCTTGCCGCGTATTCACCTTCTTGACAACATTATAGGGCATCTCCTTCCATGGCTGCGATATGATCTTCCTTAGGGCAACATTAGGGTATCATTAAGCTAGCAGTTAGGGCTTCTTCATACTAGCGTTTAGCCTTCTCCATGATAGCGTAGAGCTTTCTCCATAAGGCTTCTTCCATTAGGGCAACATTATCTCTTAGGATCTCTCCTCCCACCAAAACCCAAAGACAAGTGGAGAGGAAGAGATCACAAGAAGAGTGTGTGTACAAATGACTAGCAAGCCACCTCTTTTTATACTAAAACGTTGAGCACAAGTGGGGGCAATTTGGTCGCTAGCCGACCTTGACAAATTGTCCCATAACACAAATAAATTCATATCTCCATGAATACTTATCGGAATCAGATGATCTTTAGATCAATCCTACACCTTTCGACGATAGGAATCCAAAAAAATATCAGCTTCCATGAATAAGAATACCCACATGGAGTTTGACCCTAGTTGCCAAGTTTAACACTCCCTCTCAACTAGGGAGAACTCCATCAACTAATCCATCATTGAGACTATACTATCTCTGCCATCAGTGCCCTGCACGGCTCTGCTCTGCTAAACTATGAAGAAGAAGAAGTGATCGAGAATGTATCATACCATGCTCTATTGACCCTAAGTCAATCCCATATAAAAGAGAGTGTCTCATACCACTCTCACTGATCCGAAATCAGTGCCAAATAAAGAGAGTGTATCATACCACTCTTACTAATCCGAAATCAGTTCCAAATAAAGAGAGTGTACATATGAATCTTACGGATCCTAAATCAGTTCCAAAAGAGAGTGAGTTATATCACACTTACTGAGCCGAAGTCAGTTCCAATTGATCCCAGATCAATATCATCCTAGAATAGGGAGTACAGTAGTAACACGATGCGTCCATCGGTACTACTATGGTTCCAATTCTCATTTCCCTACTCATTGGTTAGATGAGAGGCACTTCCCATGAGTCCTAGACTGCATGGATAGGATGTCTCAGTAGGAGAAGGATGAACCACTCATCTTTCCTACATGTTGCTAGGGGCAACCCAGGGGAAGGCTGAACCACTCACCCTATACACAACAAATCACTAGGGAAAGGCTGAACCACTCACCCTAGGACTGTGTCTCGGCAAAAGAAGGATGAACTACTCATCCTGCCTACATAGTAGACCACTAGGGGAAGGCTGAACCACTCACCCTATGGTTGCTCATCGCTCCAAGATTTACCCCCAAGCCACCCGGAGCTCCCAGAGCTCAATGTCCATATCATACAAGACCCTTAGGAGAGAGTCTCTCCAAGACTCCTAGTCGATTTCGGAAAGTGAAGAATTTGACCTTTCCCAGGGGCATCGACAAAATATCGATGGTCTGCACATCAGTCCCAATGCGATGGAGCCTTCTTGCTCCTTGATGTACCATATCCCAGATAAAGTGGTACCTGATGTCTATATGCCTGGAGAGATCATAGAACACGGGATTCCTAACTATCAAATCCCCCTCTGGTTGTCACAGAAGATCACGATGGTATCCAACATGTGTCCAAACAGCTCACTTAAGAGCTTCCTTAACCAGGTAGCTTCACATGAGGTCATACTCGTAGCTACGTATTTGATCTCAGCGGTGCTCAAAGCAACCAACTTTTGCTTCCTGCTCATCCAGGATATCGAAGCAGAACCCAAAGAGAACTGACACCTAGAAGTACTCTTGTGATCCTCCACACTGCCTGCCCAATCAACATTCGAATAATCATGCAACTTCACATTTCCGACAGTGTATCTCAATCCATGAGAGATTGTGTCCCAAAGATATCTCAGAAGATTCTTGGCACCACTCTAGTGAGGCTCAACCATATATGAGCTCAACATGCTAATTGCAAAACATATATCCAGACGCGAGTTGACCAAGAACATCAATGCTAGAATGAGTTTATGAAACTCAGAGGCATTTCCCAAATCAGGTCCGACATCACTATCACATAACTTCTTAAAGTTATGCTTCATCGAGGTAGTCACGGGCTTGCAGTTCACCATTCCAAATCTGGAATCCAACTCCCTCTTACTTTTGCAAATGAGAGGGTCTGCACCTGTTAGAAAGAGGTCGTCCTCATAAGGTACCAGTATGAGAGGTCTATCATCCACAATCTTTAAGCAATGGTTTGGATCGACTTCACTCCTAGTGAATCTCAGGTTTATCAGATCGCTGTCTATCCTTTCATGCCAAGTCCTGGGGTGCTTGCTTCAAGCCATAGAGGGCTTTCTTCCACCTACATACTTGAGATTCCCAATCATGAATCTCAAACCCCTTAGGTTGTTCCACATCTGAGGTCTTGCTACATGAGGGGAATGGTTCCCTTGTAAGTTTTCCTTCGGTACGTATTGTACATGTACCTCTGTGCTCTTCTTGAATTTAGGCATCCATATCACCATCTAACTCACATCGGGTAGGGCCCCATAATAAGCAGACCTTCGGTGCTATAGAAGAGGTGTCAACTGACATGGTCCCCAATGGATTTCCTGCAACTTGATACAAATTGCCAACCCTGAACCCAAGAATAAAAGCATCTTAAAAATTCCTTTTTCAAACACGTACCTTTCCATTGGTGAATGCCACCTTGAAACCTTTGACTTCCATTGCCGAAATGGACACTGGATTCTTCTTGAGATCAGGTGCATAAAGAACTTCTTGTCATGTTATCCTTATTGAATTGAAGGGTAGCATTCCGTACACCCTTTCCGGGATAGGTGGCATTGACTCCAAGTTTAATCTCCACGACTGTTTCCTTCTCTATCAAATTAGAGAGAGCTTCCTTCTATCCAATGAAATGCCTTGAAGCACTACTATAAATAAGCTAGATTTCCAAAGAGTCTGGAGGAGAAGTAGTGGAGAAGGCCAATATAAGATAATACTTCTTTAGCTTATCAGAAACAACATTTGATTCTTCATACTTGGAGTTGCTTGCTTTCTTGAAGAGTCAACCATTTCCTTGATGACCTGCATTCCTTTTTCCTTTGCCATTGTACATGTCATTCCTTCAATCATTGAAGATATCCCAGGAATGATTGTTATCATCATCAAGTGATGTGTCCCTACTATTCGGACACTCCTTCGCATAATGGCTGAACTTATTGCAAGCAAGGCATCTACCTTTTCTTCCACCCTTAGATCCGGACTTCCCATTGAAGTGATCTTTAAGTAGGCCATTAGATGCTTCCGCTGTGCCACTCGGATAATATTCTTTGCTTCGACTTCACCCTTGGTGAATTTGAAGAGGGATGAGGAACCCATTGAGCCTTTTTGTCCTTTCCAATTGTCTTCAGTTATTGCTCTTTCACTTTTGCTTGGGCTTTGTCTTCACCTCACCTGATACCATGCTAAATTTTAGGTATGTTCTATGCTAAGAGCAATTTATTTCAATTTTTCCATTTAGCTTAAAATCTATTCTAGATTAGTAATCACATCAACATCATAGTAAATTGTAGATATAACATAAGCATAAACATCAAAAAACAAGCCAAGACAAGAGGACACAAGATGTGGTGCCAGCAAGGGACAAACCTTAATGTGGGGAAACCCTTGATCAATTCTTCTTATATGTTCTTCAATAGTTCAGCAGAGAGAAAGATAGTACATATACATCAGAAGTCAGCGTTTTGATTTTAAAATAAGAGCAGAGATCTTCTTTAAGAAGATATCACATGAGGTCGCTGATCTGGACTCAGGTGAAGGCATACTGCTTCAACTGATCTTCTAAGGTGACTCCATCACCATGCTGCACCTCATTGTGATGCAACTCATCATCATGCTGCCCCCGTCATTGTGCTGCACCCATTCGCTGAGCTGCTCTTGTCACTGAGTTGCACCCAATCATGGTTGTACCCATCACTGTTCACTACGCTGCACCACTCGTTGTTGTACCCATCATCGTCCACTATGCTGCACCACTCATTTTTGTAACCATCACGGTGCACTATGCTGCACCACTCACTGCTGTACCCCAATCATGGTTGTACCCATCATAGTTCACTATGCTGCACCACTCACTGCTGTACCCATCACTGTGCACTATGCTGCACCACTCATTGCTGTAACCATCACGGTGCACTATGCTGCACCACTCACCACTGTACCCATCGCGGTGCATTATGCTGCACCACTCACTGCTATACCCATCACAGTGCACTACGTTGGACCACTCACTGCTGTACCCATCACGGTGCATTACGCTGCACCACTCACTGCTGTACCTGTTAGTGTCAGTCTTTACAGCCTTCCTCCAGTGATCAAATGTGCTCTTACATAGTGATTCTGAAGTGTCAAGGTCAAATTTTGTCATTTCAGTGAGTCTTCAAGCAAAATTTGGTCACTAGCCATTAGGTCTAGGGTTTGCCCAAATGTCAGTCTATGTCACTATTCAGCTGAGTCTATCATCATTCATAGGGTTGTCATTATCATGTCAGTGTCTAATGGGTCATTTGATACCTTGTTCATGCTTCAGTTGCGCCCAGGCAAGGTCATTTCCCTCTCCTAGGTTTTTGAAGGCGATTTCTCTTGGGCGGCCAAATCACCGGCAAAACTTGTTTCCTGATGTTCATACACCTTCCCCTATCCTTAAAGTACCTTATCAAACACTTCCCATCCCTTAGATCCGCCAAATTCCTCATTTTTGCACAAACCCTAGTTTCTAGCTACAACCTGGCAATTTTCTAGGTTGGGCCTGTGTTTTGCCCTTTTGGACCCCTTCCCCTCACTCAATCTCTGAGATTCCACTTTCCCCTGCTTCCTAACATCCCTCCCTACTCCCAAAAATTTCCTCAAGAATTTAGAAGCCCCTTATCCCCTTCATTTCGCTCCATTTCGACAAAATTCCTTGTTTCACACATCGGGACAAGTTTCACTCAAAAGCTGTTTCTGAGCAATCAAAGATGAATTTTGCAAAACTGAGAGAGGTTTTTGTCCACAACATGACAAGGAAGAAAAACCTCTTTCACTTTTTACACAGGTGTCATGGTTTGAGAGAAATGTCAAAAATACCGGCGAGAACGAAGGTGCTCCAAGGACGGTTGGCCAAAGCACAAAAACGAAGGAAAACACCCGATCCACTCCAAATTTTGGCCAAAGCCTCTTTGACTGAGCATGGTACTTGATTGGGGACTCCCAGCCCAAATTTCAAGAAATTTGGAGAAAATTTTGTCATTTGTGAATTTTTTGAGAATTTTACAGGTTTTAGCCATTGGAGTGGTCTCACCCCGCGCGCGACCACTCGGGAGGACTGCTCAGAATCACAAAAAGTTGACATTTTTGGAAAGGGCATGCAAAAACTAGAATTACCTATACTTGGGGTCAACTTGATTTTGAGATTTGGGCTTCCAAAAGCTCAAAATACATCAAAATTTTGACTTTCTGCCCACTTTTTGAGTTGCAGAAAGTGACCTTGGGAGAATTGACTTTTGAGGGGTCAAATCAACTCCAAATCCAGAAATTCCACTTGGGATGGAAAGTAGACACACAGAGCTTTCCAATGAGCCATCTTGCACTTGATTTGGACAACTGGAACCCACTCAAAAAGTGCTGCAAAGGGGCGCGACCACTCGAGCAGGGGGCACGACCACTCGAGCTGAAAATTGCCAGTTTTGACTTTTCGGCCTGCAAAACTCAGTTTTTACCTTGGTTAATCATTTGTACTTGTAAATGATGGATGTATGGATAATTTTCATGGCACATTGATAGATTTAATCTCTCTTAACCCTTCTAGAAGCTTCCTTGATGTAAATAGTAAATATTAAATGCATGGATGAGTTAGCTAAGTTTTAGAGGCAAGTTGTTTTGACTGCCTATTATCTAGTGCTAAGTTTAGAATTAGTTCAAACTGCTCCTAGGAAGCTGAGCTCGACCCCTAGAGGTGGGGAAAGGAGTTAGATGGTCTATATTATGCCTTCTCTTGCTCATTTTCATGGTTGGACTCTTGTGGGAGAAGTATTATTGCATATTGTACATCTATTACTGCAATTTAAGGAAAAGGAAGGCCAGGGTTTTGCAGACATCATTGTGGATTCTTGTGGATTGTTGTGTTGATGGTGTGTTCTCTACATGTTATTGTAAGTGTGTTTATGTGTTCCATCTCTTTCTTTGCTGCTAATTGAACATATGAAGTGATAAAGTTTGAATTCATGCATGCCATGCTCAGCTTTTAATTTTGTTCAATATCTATGTTTTCCACTGTCTAAAGAGGATTCAAAGTTGTTGTTTGCCCTCTTTAGCTCCTCCTCTATCATTACTGATCCTCCATCTCAGATTAAGGCATCAGCACTCACTCCTACCTTGCCCCAAAGATCCCCCTGCAAAAACTGAGCCCAATCCCCGCACCCTGAATTGCACTCCCTCCAAATTGCCACCAAAACCCCAAAAATCTTTAAATCAACCTCCCTTATCAATTTACTAGCCTAAAATCTTTATCCCTAATTGGTCAGCTTATCCTATTGAAAGATCTACCGAATCTGACCTCGAGAGAGCCTTCTCATACCTCGTAGGGCTAGCTACGAGGTGAAATGGTTTGATGTAGCCTTGAGAGTTTGTCTATCTCAACCTAGGTGAATTCCAAGCGCTAACAGTACCCATACATGCTGCTATACATACTGCCTCCAATATGCTGCAACCATTTACACTCGCCAACCTTAGTTGCTTGCTATGGCTTGCAGCGTAGCAGAGCAGCGAGGCTATAGTTGCAAATCCTTTCAACAGGACTTTAATGTAGTGTTACATTCACTGTTTATTGCCTTTACCTGTTGCTCCATCCATCTGAATCAAAGTCTGCAACATACAACAATTTGTGCTCTTGCATTTATGTCAACACAACCCTAATCATATGTTGTCCAATCACGCCTTGCTGAACACACATCTTTCAGCACTCTACTTCATGTCATATGCTTGAAGCTGGACACTGTCCCTGTCCAAAACAATAGATAGATTAGGCATCATTTGGCTGTGGTATGACTGCGGCTAGGGCATGTTTGAATACACTTCCTTTTGACTACATCTAGAGCTATTGAAGACTTCCTCTTTCTAGCTTCTAGGAATCCTCTTCTTGCTGCGGATTAGGGCAGCGTATAGTCTCTCTTTTGCTGCAAAATAAGGCCAACATTTAGGGTGTATCTCGACTGTGACTAGGGCACACATATAACAACGACTAGGTCTCTTTTGAGCAGCGTGTAGACCTCACCTTTGGACAGCGGATTGAGGACCCTTTGGACAATGTATGGAGAGCCAAATCTATAACTGCGTTTAAGGCTTGAAGTGACAGTGGTTAGTGCACATAAAGACCCTCGTTAAACTGCAGCCTAGGTTCTTCAGAGATTGCGGATAGAAGACTGCGTCTAAGGTTAGGGCAGTGGCCAGATAGACTTCTTTTTGACAACGTTGAGTTCACTTTAGCACATAGGCCTCCTTGTTGCGTATTCACCTTCTTGACAACGTTATAGGGCATCTCCATCCATGGCTGTGATATGATATTTCCTTAGGGCAACATTAGGGTATCATTAAGCCAGTAGTTAGGGCTTCTTCATACTAGTGTTTAGCCTTCTCCATGATAGCGTAGAGCTTTCTCCATCAGGCTTCTTCCATTAGGGAAACATTATCTCTTAGGATCTCTCCTCCCACCAAAACCCAAAGACAAGTGGAGAGGAAGAGATCACAAGAAGAGTGAGTATACAAATGACTAGCAAGCCACCTCTTTTTATACTAAAACGTTGAGCACAAGTGGGGGAAATTTGGTCGCTGGTCGACCTTGACGAATTGTCCCATAACACAAATAAATTCATATCTCCATGAATACTTGTCGGAATTGGATGATCTTTAGATCAATCCTACACCTCTCGACGAGAGGAATCCAAGAAAAATATCAGCTGCCATGAATAAGAAGACCCACATGGAGTTTGACTCTAGTTGCCAATTTTAACAATAAGAGACTCCATGCTTTCTTGATACCTTTCTTGAGATGACATGCTATCTTGGAACACTTCATCCTTCTTCGACCTCTTCTTCGTCCTTCTTTTCATCCTCTTCTTCGCATAGAATGAGAGATGAGTGAGTGTGTTTATGTAGGATGAGTTCCTCTCCTTATATAGGCTTCTTCAAGGGGTAGACATGGCTCTTCAATTAGGCTGACTTGACAGCGTCTAGGCCGACTTGATCTTGAAGGGCATTTTGACTCTTTCAAGACAAATAATTTTTCTTTACAATATACAATGTGCCCATTGGGGCCTTCAATATATGACAATGACTCTTTTGACTTCTAGACGTAGGACAAACCCTAGAAGCACTCAATGGGTGCTTGACCTATAAAATGAAATAACTTGAGCATGAAACCCATGCTCCAATAATAATAATAATAATTTATTTTCATTTTATAATTTACAAGAATACATTTCATGCTTATGAAGACCAAACCTAGTTACACATTTTTCAACATAAAGGATGGATGAATGATGGATAAAAAGAGGACATGGAAGGTTTGAATGATGGATAAAAAGCGGATATGGAAGGTTTGAAGGAATGTTTGATAGAGTTACTACAAGAAATGCTTCCCAATAGCAAAAATGTATTAGATGAAACTCATGATGAGAACAAAATGAATGTTAATCATCATTTTATAGACTCTAACTTTGGATTGAAGAACCGCCATATTCCAAAGATCGATATGAGGAAGTTTGATGGCAAGGATCTGGTAACATGGATACTATAGATTGAACAATATTTTGATCTCTATAATGTGCAACACACACAAAAATACGCATTGCAACTCTATATTTAGAACCCAATCAATTTTTATGGTATTGATGGCTTTGTTCTCGTAAACCAATTTTCACTTGGTCAATTTTTACGGAGGAAATGATAGCACATTAATAAGACACAAAGAGCAACACACTCTTTAGCCAATTGATAAATCTCAAACAAAAGGGTTCAACGACGGAGCACATTAAGGACTTCCAAAAATTGAATTTTATGGTAAATGATATTCCAGAGGAGCATAGGATTGATGTCTTCATAGGGACTTTAAAGGATAACATCTAACATGAGGTTCACCTTTGGGAACTTGATTCATTGGAGAAGGCATTTAGGGTGGCAAGAAAAATTGAAAGCAAAATTATGGCAACAAAAAAGTCTACCACTTTACAACTATAAAGATGGAAATGTTGCTGCTCGTAGCCTTCCACAATCTACAATGTTTGACACCACAACAATTGGAAGAAAAAAGAGCAAAAGGGCTTTGTTACAGTTGTGATAGCAAATACACTAAAGGTCATAAGTGTGCTGAGAAGAAATTATTTTACATAGATTGTGAAGAGGAGGAAGAAAAGGAACAAGAAACATCAAAAGAAGAGGATATACACTAGGAACCAACCCCAGAGAAAGAAGAAATGAATCTGACCATATCTTGTAATGCATTGGCAGGAATTACCATTCTCCAAACTCTCAAAATAGAAGGACATATCAAGAAGAAAAATGTAATAGTGTTGATTTAGGTAGTACCCATAATTTTATTCATTGTAAGCTAGCCAAGGAATTGAACTGCTTCCTATATTCAGCACCAGAGTGTCAAGTGGTGATTGCAAATGGAGGAACTACAAATTGCTCTGGAAAGTGCCATAATATCAAGCTAACCATGGGGGAATATGTATTGAATAGTCCAATGCTTTCCATTCCAATGGGTGGTGCTGAAGTTGTACTAAGAGTGCAATGGTTACAATCTTTGGGGATGATAGCTTTTAATTTTCAAGAATTTTTCTTGAAGTTTTTTGGAAAGGAAAAGAAGTTGAATTAAGGGGAATCACAGGGAAATCAGGAAAGATAATCAATTCTAATGGCATGGAAAAGCTTCTAAAGAAAGAACAACGGGGCGTGATTGCACAATTATGCTCACTAGAGGTTCAAACATCGAAATCATCTATTTCTCGAGATCTCCAAAAAGTATTGGACAATCATTCCATGGTATTTGAGACTCCCAAAGGCATCTCACCTCTTCGTGATCATGATCATGCTATTCATTTGATTCCAGGAAGTGTTCCTCTAAACACCAGGCCTTACATATATCCCTATGCCCAAAAGTGTGAAATTGAACATATGGCTGCAGAAATGGTAGAGGTCCGTATAATTCAACCTAGTCAAAGTTTTTTCTCTGCTCTAGTAGTATGGGTGCACAAGAAGGATGGATCATGGCGTATGTGTCCAGATTATAAAGAGCTCAACAAACTCACTATTAAAGATAAATTTCCCATTCCTGTCATTGATGAATTGTTAGATGAATTACATGGAGCAATTTACTTCACCAAGTTGGATATTCATTCAAGATATCATCAAATTAGAATGAAGACTGAAGACATCCCGAAAACAACATTTAGAACTCATGAAGGTCATTATGAATTTTTGGTCATGCTTTTTGGCTTTACTGATGCACCTTCCACATTTCAAGGTTTGATGAACTCCATTTTCAAACCATTCCTTAGGAAATTTGTATTTGTATTTTTTGATGATATACTAGTCTACAAGAAGTCTTGGAAGGATCATGTTCAACATGTTGATAGGGTGCTAAAACTATTGGAGGAGAAACAATTATATGCAAAAATATCCAAATGTTTCTTTGGAGTACAGGAGGTGGAATATTTGGGTCATATTGTGTCTCATGAGGGTGTTAAAGTAGACCCTAACACAATTGAAGACATTAAGGAATGGAAAATCTCCACAACTCTAAAGCATTTTCGAGGATTTCTCGGGTTGACAGGGTATTATCACAAGTTTGTTAAAAATTATGGGAGAATAACAACGCCTCTAACAACATTACTAAAGAAAGATGCATTTTCGTGGACTCCAGAAGCACAAAAGCAACTAAGGCTTTTGAACATCTTAAAGAGTTCCAAGCACCGGTCTTAGCTACCCCAAACTTCACAAAACCTTTATTGTGGAATGTGATACCTCAGGAAATGGAATTGGTGCTCTTTTAATGCAAGAAGGAAGACACATTTCTTTTGAAAGTCGTCCAATCGAGGGAAACTATTTACACAAACCTATTTATGAGAAGGAAATGTTGGCAAAACTACATGCACTAAGGAAATGACGACCTTACTTAATGGGAAGACACTTCAAGGTAAAAACTGATCACGATAGTCTTAAATACTTTTTGGAACAAAGATTATCTTCAAAAGAGCAACAAAAATGGGTCACAAAGATGTTATTTTATGATTACGAAATCATCTACAAAAAAGTGAAGCAAAATGTTGTTGTAGATGCACTCTCGAGAAAGGACGAGGATGTGGAAGCATTGCTTTGTGCCATTTCTATTATCCAACCTGATTGGATAACTGAAGCAAGATATGAATGGAAGAATGACGGAGAGGTGTGGACAATCATTCAAAAGTTGCAACAAGATCCCAATACGTTTGATACATTTATGTGGAAAAATGATTCATTATGGTACAAAGGTCGCTTATATCTTTGTAGGAATTCGCAACTCAAACAAAAGATTCTTTTCGAATTGCACACCTCCCCCTGAGGAGGGCATTCAGGATTTTTAAAAACTTACCATAGGGTCAAGAAGGAATTTTTTTGGGATGGCCTTAAATTTGATATTCAGAAGTTTGTGAGAGATTGTTTGGTTTGCCAACAAAATAAAGTTGAGACAATTACGACCCCAGGTCTATTACAACCTTTAGCCATTCCAAATCAACGTTGGGAGGAGGTCCCAAAGGATTTTATCATAGGTTTACCCAAGTTTGAAGGAAAGAATGTCATCATGGTGGTAGTTGATAGACTTACCAAGTATGCACACTTTTGTGCATTATCTCATCCTTTTAAAGCCAGTACATTTGCTACTGCATTTATGGAAACAATTCAAAAGCTACATGGAAACCCAAAGATTATTGTAAGTGACAGAGATCCCATTTTCACTGGAAATTTTTGGATGAAATTATTTTCTTGTCTTGGTACTCAATTAGCTCATAGTTCATCTTATCATCCTCAATCTGACATGCAAACTGAGATAGTGAACAAATGTTTGGAAGGATATCTTCGTTTCTTTGTATTTGATAAACAAACACAATGGGTCAAGTGGTTACCTCTAGCTGTATGGTGGTATAACACTTCCTTCCATATTGCAGCAAGAATGACTCCATTTATGGCACTTTATGGATATCATCCACTGTCCATCATATTTAAGAGAAAATTCTAAGGTACAAGTAGTGGAAGATCACATCGAGCATCAACAACAAGTTCTCCAACTCTTAAAGGATAACCTCACTTTGGTGCATAACCGAATGAAACAACATGCAAATCAACATCGCAGTGAAAGAAGTTTTGATGTAGGCAACTGAGTATTTTGACGGCTACAACCATATAAGCAATTGTCCTGCAAGCGAGCTAAGAAGGGTAATAAATTATCACCCAAGTACTATGGTCCTTACAAGGTGTTGCAAAATATTGGTACTATGGCATATAAATTGGCGTTCCCTGCATCTTCCCGAGTACACCCAGTTTTCCATGTTTCATGTTTAAAAAAGGTTATTGGTGACAAGTTTCTAGTTCAAACAGTGTTTCCAGAACTTGATGAAGAAGGAAAAATCATTTTGGAGCCAAAAGCAGTCATGAAAACAAGAACTCGATAGCTATGACATCGATCAATTACAGAGTATCTCAATAAGTGGAAGAACTTCCCTGCTGAAGATTCCATATGGGAGGATGAGAGTTTTATACAGAAACATCCATAACTACTCAAGTGTTGATGACATCACTTTTTTGGAGAGAGGCTTGTTAGGTCCCTATAATACTATTGTAGCCACCTTATTGTTATTGTTAGTGTAGCCCCATATTGTTATTGTTGTGCCCCACAGAAGCCCACCATTGTTAATATTGTTATGTAGGTTCTGATTATATTGTGACCCCTTAGACTCCTATATATACCAAAAAGGTCTTGTCATTTGTATCATCCAAGAATTGTTCATTTATGTAATGTAAATGAGGTTTTCCCCCCGAAGAGAATAACTTTGAAGTCGTTGATCTATCTTTTCTTCTATTTTGTGAGCTGGTTGCATAACATTGACCCCTTAAAGATGAATCATTTCATTGTTCATTGGGGTTGGTATATTCAAAGTTCCTTTCATTTAGACGGCTCATGCTTTATCAAGGAACAGGGTGAAGGCTAATGATGGGGGTAGAGCTCAGGCTAGGCTTTTGTCCACTTTCATTTATCTTGGCAATCTTTTTTATTTTATCATTATAGCTCATGCTTTTTCTCTTCTTTCTGCTGCATCGACCTTTAAAGGAAAAGTTTATAGGCCCCTAGTCAAGGATAAGGAAAACAGGAACCGGTATTGCTGATAGACAACAACCAACCTGGAGATGGGATGTGGATATAAGGGAAAGATAGAAGGTGTTAAGTGTGAATTACCATGAATACACAATGTCAATCAGAGACTCCTATTTGTGCCCTTACTAGACAGTGAAAGAAAGGCCTCAAGGAGGTCACACTGGACTAGGGGAAATGATAACCGCCAAGGTGAAGCATGGGAACAAGTGTACAACCAAAAGTGGTCTATCATCCAATTTAACCTGTGATCCATACTAGAATGCCTTTAAACATTAAATGAAAGCACTTGAATACAATAGATGACCCATCTTCTTCGGATGAGGAGGCTAGAGGAAAGAAAGCACTGATTGGAGCATGGAAGAGAGGCATCTGAGGCTAGCCATCTATCGATTATGAATCATGATAGGGCTGCTGGCTGGCAGGATGAAACAATACGAGAAATTTTTTGTCCTAGGGTTTAACCACTTGGGTGTGTAACAGTACGTTTAGATGCAATTACACAGGCTTCCACCTCCCATTCATGAGCACTGTTAACAGTTGGAACTGGAAGTGGGCTCTGTCCAGTCATTCATGCTGTTGCGCATCATCCATGGTGTTTCAAGTCTGGACATAAAGTTAGGGAGTACAATAAATTCACGGAAGTATATGTACGATTTGACAGTTGTGTATTTACTATTTAGTACTTAATAATTTTACATACCTTAATGTTTGTCTTGATGTCTAAGTGAATCTGTCATGGAATGAAAAATCTCATTGTTATGCGCAAATTCAAGTTTTTCAAAGCATTTTATTTGTTGAGGTTTTTCTGAGTCTAGGTTATATTCTTGCTTTGCCAGGCTGTTCTTGAGTATTTGTTGTGTGATTATGGATGAACCACCTTAATTGAGATACAATCCAAAATTTTGCTTTAATAATTTGATTTCTAACTCATTGTTTCATTATTTAAGGGGTCAGTTTTCTAATCCACAAAACCCTTGAGCCCAGATAATTGACTGTAAGAAATCAGATGTCAACATGCATCCATCTTGAATGTGACTGTCACTTGAGGCTTAAATTCAGTAAGTTCTCATCAGCATTTTTTCCTAATTTACCAGGAACATACCAAGAACGGCAAGTTGATAAAGGCAGTCTATAAAAGCATCGAGATTACTGCTTATAGGAAACAGGGTTAGAAGGAATGCTTGCTTTGGCCAAAGCAAGCATTCATTTCATTCAGTCCATGATAGGCCCTAAGCAGGTTGCCCAGTTATGTCTTATGGAAACAATAGAGTGCTCATTCTTTTCTAATGGAGGTTCACTAATTAAAGCACATTAAGATCAGTTTGTGTAGAAGTTGAGTAGCATGGTCATGGGTTCTAATTGATTCTTAGCTGAAATTGCATAAAGTCCTTACTTGATCTCCTGGGTGTTTTAACATATGGAAGTCTGTTTAGCATGCATTTCTCTTGTAACTTGTTAGCTTTTATATCATGCATGAAGGTTGGAATTCTGATATTTCAAGAAACCTTTTTTGAATGTTAATGGCTAGCCTTGACTGCCCATTTTATAATCTCAGGTGCAGTGGAAAGAGTCAGAAGTTGCAATGTTGCGTGATAATCCCTATGCTGAATTTCCTCCAACTCCAAGCACCCCCAAGGTGGGATATTTAAATGTCATCACATTCTATTGTGATCATTTGTTCTAGAACAGGTCATTGGTCTAGATATCAAGTATAAGTATTTCACGTTGGGTGCAGCGTTCTCATCGTGGAGGTGATCAGGAACGAGCTTCTATGCGAGGATTTGTTGGATTGGATGAAGGTTTCACAGGTAAAAAATTCAATTTATTTTCTCCGTTATTATCTTTAGATGTTCAGGAATAGATTGCATGGATGCCTTTAAAGTCTCGAGTGTCTATTCCTATTCTGCAGAACTGTTATATGGACGATTTTCTTATATTTGTGCATGCTTCTGTTTTTATTGTTTAATGATATAATGTGACTGGAGTGCATGTCAATTGTGTATATGCTTGATAATTTCAGGTGAGAGGGTTGGCAAACGGGAGCATAAACGCAAGGTATATTCTGAAGCATTATTGCCCTGAACAATGATGTGAAATACAATTTCTCATCTATCCATGCTAAGATTTAATTCATTTTTATTGATTGCATTGCTCTCTAGGCTCCTGCAAGGTTCTCGGAAGCCCCACCATCACCACCTCAGAGCAAGAGGGCTCGCAAAATGAAGGCTTCGGATAGTTGAGTATAAGGTATTTTTTGATATTATTTTCATATATTCTTGACATGGTTTGTTACAGACAGTAGACAATAAAATCAACTAAGTGTTCCCATTAAAATATTTATTAGCTACACTGGGAAAGCTGGTACTTCTTTGGGTTAGCTTTGTCCATAATTCATTATTAGAATAGAACTAATGTTATTTAAGTGGGCTTTTCTGCTTCTGGTATACAGACTATGATATTAATTGGAGTTTGTTGCTCTTGAGGACACTGGAAATGAAACGGTGCAGCGGGATTATGACTTGTGGGACATTTGATGGATCTATTTCTGTCGATGCTAGAGCTGCTATGGCAGATTGGAATATGAAGTATACGGAATTTTTAAGTTAAACAGCCTCTTTTATACAGTGCAGCAAACAGTACTGGTCAGAAAGTTAAATTGAAGATGTATCCTCTATGGACTTGTTGACATTGCATCAGTTGAGAGGTTCATTTTTTTTTGCCTTTTTGGTTGCAGGGTTGAAAATTGTTTGTAACATATGTTTTTTCTCTTGTATTATATGATAAAGCTAACATCACTTCTCCCACTTTTTATGCATTTATTTTTTGTTGCTTACTTTGTAAATTACGAACAATATTTCCTAATAAAGCAAGGTTATTGTTAAACTGGATTAGCGAGTTGTTTGTGGTGGAATTGTAACTTTTTCGAGATATTGTATAAATGAATTATGCATCCTATTAAAGGGACAACAATTATCAGAGGTGGTCATAATTGAAGTAACATATCAAGATATGTCAATTTTCCTTCATAGTTATGTGACTGTAAGGAATGATCTAGTGAAAACATTCGTAGTTTTGGTAAAATGGGTCTCTTTCAACAAAATATATTCCCATGTCTCATTCTTTCAGGTAGCTCTATTCTCTAATATTTTTACATGTATTGGTCATCACATTCTTATTGAACGTAAGCTCTTAACTTATTTCTGTATACCTACTTGGATGTTTTGAATTTCTCATTTGACGAGTGCAAAGACAAAAAGCTATGTATGTGTCTACCTAGCATGTTGAGCCCACAAGCTGATTATGGATTGGTGTGTATTTATGGCATTTTGTATTTAGTTGCAAATGCTGTCAGTATTTATCATTGCATCACAGTCGAGAATTTGTGTGAGAAATCTATTTCAAAGATATCTCACATTAGCATTTATGGGGATTGCCTGCTATGTCTTGTAGATGGGGGATGTTCCTTGATGTCCTCATTTGCAAGGGTATGTCTTGGGGATATTCCCCTGTTGCACCTTGTGAAATCCGGCTGTTTTGAAGGTCACATGCAAATGTGGACACTAGAATATTTCCTGATCCTGTCAAAGTATATAGCAAAGTTCCCTTTCAAAGCACCACCTTCCAAACTATGAAAAGTGCTAAAAGTTATGTTTCTTTTTAATTTGGTTAATTACTTATATTAAACTGTAATGTTATGCAGGTTGCATTCTCTTCTCCATAAGTAACCCCTCCTTAAACCATGAAGCCTTTATCCCATTCAATATTCTGCAACTGGAAACTTTCATGAGTTACATCAAATGGGAAATCTAAGTAGCGACAAGCAGTTTTGGAGTTTGGAATAAGGTCTGAGCATGGGATAATGGAGTGTAGGTTGGGAGCTGTATCGGTGTACTTTGTATATTTTCTTTGAGATTTTTAGGCTCTTTTTATGTTTTATGTTTTTAGATTTAAGTGGTCATTTCCTGTTCTAAAACCTTGCATTCAACCTCACCTAAATTTTGAAAACCCTCTGTTCAAGGACAAACTTCGGTAAAATGACTCGCCCTTTGTGATATTGAAAAGGAGGAAAGACAACTGGAGCACTAGCAGTGGAAAGTCATTTCCCTCTCATACTTTATATTGAAAGACAGAAGGTACTTTTGACAAAACGCAACCTCTTTTTCAATATGTGACCGATATAAAATAAGACAACCAAAAATACAAGTGAGGCATACAAAAGGCTTGTTAAATTCTGAACCTAGCACTGGCAGTTAGTTCCTAGTAGATTATTACATATCTACTGAATAAAAACACAACAGTGAGGCATACAAAAGGCTTGTGAAATTATGAACCTAGCACTTATAGTTAGTTCCTAGTAGATTATTACATATCTATTGAATAAAAACATAACTAGGTTCTTAACACAATTATTCAGCAAAGACAAAATTGCACAATCAATCTCCATCACATGTGACACATACAAATTCTGCACGACAGTCTTTAATTAAGTTAATAATCTGAGCCTTCTTGGGCTCTCGTCGTCGGATAATTGTTGAAAATGGCGACAAGAAAATCCTGATTTAATTTTCCCTTTAATTAAATTATGAGAAAATTATATTTCACTTAATTGGCTCATTTAATTCGAGTTGAGGGCCTAACTTGAGTAATGTAGAGTGGTTCCTAAAGTTTAGGAGTCTAGGTTGAGTTTAATTTTAGTTGTAATAGTTTAATTCAGTTAAACTGTGCTGATGTCAGTGAAATAGAGGAATTAGTAGGTGGTCTAGCAGCAGAGTGCAACTTCATGTGTTCAACTAGTTAATTGATAAATCAACCATAATTAACTCATGCATGTATGAAATTCAAGTTACCCAATTGAGATTGGAGTTCAAGGGTAGTGTACTATCAGTTGTATAATTTTCCAAGTTGTATAGGCGGTGCAAGTAGTAAGAGAAGGGCCTATAGAGATTGCACAATTCATGATGGGAAACAATGCAAGGAAATAGGAACTTGACAGGGAACAGAATTGGCTAAGTATTGGCTAGAGTCAACTTGTGAGGTAGTGAGATAGATTTTACTTGTGCAAAGATTGTTCACGAAGAACACACATTTTATTTATTTTCTATTTTTATGATCTAATTCAATATACAGATGGGAAGGGGTTTCGAGCAGTGAGCTTTCCTCTTAGATAAATCTCTGAGCATATGTGATTGAATCTTGTCTCATGTTTATGTTGTGATTTCTCGATTGATACTTGTTTCCGTTGATGAGTAGAATAGATTCAAGTCTTTTGTTTTAACATATTACATAAGTAGTTTGAATCTACAAGGAATTTCTACATGGTATCAGAGCAGGAATCACAATAGAAGAGAAGAATTTGAGTTTGTCTTTGTAGGTAAATCGAATTTGTAGTATCATTCTTTAGAGCTAGAAGGATGTTGTTCGATGGATTAAGACTTGAGTATGCCCTTGCAGGTAGCTCAAATTTTATTGCTTGGAAGGACAAGATGGAGGCAGTATTGGAAGATAACGGGCTGAAGGAATTCATAGACAATGATATTCCTAAGCCTCCAACAACTTATGCTCAAGATCCTGCAGAGTGGAAAAAATGTGTGGCAAAGGCGAGAAGGATCATATTAGAAGGAGTTTGAGATCATATTGTCTCGAATCTCCATGAGAAGGATACCCCATATGTAATGTGGCAAACCTTGATAGACTTGTTTTAGAACAACAATGACCACAGGAAGATGGCACTGAAGAACAATTTTTGGAAAATCAAGATGGAGAAGGGCGACAAAATACCACAGTGACTGAGCAAGTTCACCCAATGTCAGGATGAACTTGGGAGTGTTGGTATTACAATTGTTGAAGATGATTTGGTAAGCCTAACACTTCTAGGCCTTCCCAAGAGCTGACACAATTACCAAGATTTGGTAAATGGGAGGGAGAAGCTACCAAATTAGGAGCGATTGTGGTTTGACTTGATGCAAGAAGAGATAAGGTGGAACACTAGAGATGGAACCTCATCCAAGCATGGTGATGAGGAGAATTGGGCTTTGGATGGAAAAGACAAAGAAAGGGAAAGGGAAGAAATCCCAATCCAAAGGAGATTCTGGTCAGGGCGGCAAGAAGAAAGACTTGTCGAAGATTAAATGTTTTCACTGTCATGAGTTGGGACACTATGCCACAAAGTGTCCACACAAGAAGGCCAACAAGAAGCCTTTAGGAGGAGCGGCAAGCGAAGCTCTAGCTTCACAATTCGAGTGGGATTTTACACTCATTGCATGCATGGTGACATCAGTGAGGGGTAGTGTGTGGTATCTGGATAGTGGAGCCTCATTCCATATGACGAGCAACAAAGATTTTTTCAGTGACTTGGAGGAGGAGGACCTTCAGATGCACATCAAGATGGGAGATGATGGAAACTATATCGCAACCGGTATCAGTATAGTTACTTTTCAGAGGGAGTCTGGTTCTCCTCTCACATTAAAAGATGCCATGTATGTTCTAGGTCCGAAGAAGAATTTAGTTTCAGTTGCTATGTTGGAACACTGTGGATACGATATGGTATTTAGCAAAGGGCTTAGATGTATTGCCAAGGGACAAGTGAAGTGAATTGGGGTTCGGGTGAAGAACCTCTACAAATTGGATATCAAAGATTATGCTGCTTTGAGCACTGTTACCGCTCAAACTAGCAGGGGACCTAAAGGAAATCCCTAAAAGGCAAATACTACTCCAAGGGCAACAAATGGAGTCTTAGCCCACTGTCACCTCCGCTAATACTCCCTTCTATTTATGAACTTTCACCGATGGGAGGAGACTTGATCTATATGGAGTCACCAACAAATGATAAGTTAATGGATATGAGTGACCTAGGCCCTTTCCTAGAAGGTTTTGAAAGATGGAGTTTGCTTGCTTTCTAAGCAAGGTACTATGCTCTTCTAGGGAAAGGAAGAGGATTTTGGGGGTTAGGTGTATGAGAACATGCTTTGAAAGGAGTTCCTCACATCCTAAATCCTTGTTAAAGTTGGTATCTGTTAGGCCCCTATACTACTAGTGTAACCCCTTATTATTATTAGTGCAACCCCCTTATTATATTGTTGTGCCCATGTAGTATCCATATTGTTATTGTTGTGCCTTTATATTATTATTGTTAGGCCGTCTTGGTTATATTGTGACCCCTTAGACTCCTATATATAGAAAGGAGGTCTTGTCATTTGTATCATCCAAGAATTGTTCATTCATGTAATGTAAAGGAGGTTGACCCCTCGAAGAGGCTGAATTCTAAGGCGTTGATCTATCTTTTCTATTTTTTTGTGAGCTGATTTCATAACAGTATCCTGGATGGTTTTGAATAATGGTCCTTTGAAGGAGCGGGGCCACACGGGGCCAAGTGGACTCGGTCTAGGGTATGAAGAAGGTATGAAATAATCAATGATTTTCTTACCCTAGACAAGGTGGGAAGGGTCAAAGAAAGAATTTCACTCAATGATGTTGTTTTGATCCAGGGAAGTGTTAGCCTTGGGGATGGCAGGGCAAGATTTGATCTCGGAGCTAGGGCTTGGATTTTCTCCCAATTCCACCATTGGAATGTCTTCAAATTTGGAGGGCTAAAGGAAAGGCTAGCACATGAGACCATAGAACAATTTTTTTTAGTGGCTAGCTTGTCGGGAAATTTCCTAGGCACCCCAATGTGGCTAGACTTGGGAGAAGGTGAAAGAATAGGATTTTCGGTGACCATCCTTGGTAGATCAGTGCCTTAATGTTTTGGAGAATGGATTTTATGTTGATTATGTGTAAGATTTCTTGGTTTCTAATCAAGGAGGCCTCAAAATTGATTGACAAACCCTCTAGGTCAAGTGAAAGCAATCTTGCAACTTTTATACTTCAAATGCACAAGAGGAATGGCTTGTCAAGGTCAAGTTTTACCTCTAGGAGATTTCACTTATAGTACAAGGGCCAATGCATAGAGAGAAGTCATGATAGAGACAATCCCACAATATTCAGCAGCAACTTGCATGCAACAATTAGCCTTAAAAGAATGAAAATCCCCTCCAGTATATATAACAAAGTAACAAGAATAACATCAAAAATTTCGTACTTACAATGCAGTAGAGTATATCCAACCATTCAAAAATAACAATAACGAAGCTCCAAGAGAAGCCAAACCAATAAATATAAATCAAATTCATCCATAACTGCTCAAATTCATCCTCCAACAAAAAATCTAAAATTCTCTAAAGAAGAGAGAAAGATCCAATCCAAAGTGATGATGAGAAATGATCTCATGTCACTTGTATTTATACACATCTAAGGAGTTCGAATTAGCCTCCTTGGCCTACATAAGCCCTAAAAATAAAATAATGTGCTAAAATACAACCTTTTGGTGACAAGCCCAACAAATTAGTTCACAGATGAAAAGGTAAGCCTCTCAAGAGGTCAAATAATAATCTATGGATGTCATTGGGCCCTCTAAGAGGCCTATTGAGGTCCATGGGTGAAACAATGAAGAATAAGACCCTCAAAAGCAGTGGGTTGGCCCTTTGTAATAACCCGTGGTGCTCTAAATCACTGTGGGGGCACACAAGTGTCCTCATGGGTCTCCAAACAAATCGAAGATGCGTGTAGGTTGCCCTCAAGGACTAGGATGATAATGTAGGAGATGCCACATCATCGTAGAAGTCTTGGATCATCTGCCAAGTGTATGATGTAGATTTGGGGCCAGCTGGGCATGATGGATCAAGTGCATTCTCCTCGTCCAATAAGTGAACCACGAGCAATCTCTCAATGGCTGTGGGGATCCATGAAGTGCAATTTGCTGCTCTGGAGGCCCATGGCTCTCAACACTCACCCTATATGCGCCAATGTAGCCGTATGGAGGATTAGGACTCTGTATAGGGAGACCTAACCCCAAATGGAAACCATCTGCAATCCTGCATAAGATCCAATGTGTCCCCTAGGTTTTCAGTACATCAAGTCATTAGAGAAATCGAATAGACGAACTTACCTAATCATGGACCACATGTGGGGACTTCATAATGGCTTGCCCTTCCATAATGGGCTTCGGGATGTGCCGATGTCTCCTAAACTCCTAATGGGGTTAGCCAAGTACCCTATTAGGTGGTTTTTGCTTCTAAATGGGATAATAGTGTCAAGGTACATCCGTCAAAAGGTGGTGACATGTGGCATATAGGTGAATGAATTAGAGAATGAGAAGGAGCAACCCTGGGTCACATGCTAGGGTATAAGGGAAACTATCAAGAGGGAAGCCCACACTTGGGTTTATAATGTGTACGAGGGAGAAGTTATGGTACATGAGGTGCTCCGACATTGATTTTTTCACCCTTCTTTATATGCCTTTTTTCTTTTTATGGTTTTCTTTGATTAATTGGTCGGGGCTTAAGGGGTTAGAGCATGATGTATAAGATATAACAGTGAATTCCCCACTTTAAGGTGGGGTGGTTCATCGCCCACCAGTGGTTGGGATAATCATGGTTCCTATATGATGAGGAAGGCCCATAGAACCTGTTGGAACTAGGGTGATGGCCATGATGATGGGGTAGAACTCATGTATTGGCTTTTGCCCATGTGCTAAATGTTTTTTTCCCGACCATCTTTTGCATTTTGTTGCACTCTTCCTGTTGAATGTGGCCATTTATGATTTTAAATTTCTTTTTAGCTGCATCAACTTTCAAGTTTCATTCCAAGCCATGACCCAAGGTATGGTGAAGGGGAAGTGCCAAACTGACCTTATGTGGACCCGATGGAGGGATGTGGACCTAGGTGGGAGAAATGATGGATGGGGTAATAATGAGTGGAAAGAAGGTAATACAAGCAGATAAGGGAGCGAGACCACACAAATGAAATCAAGGTTTCCCTTGAAATACCATCCCTGAAACCAAATGGTCAGTAAAAGAGACCCACGAGACTACAATCCAAGGTTAATTTCTAAAAGGGGTCTAAGGGACAGAACCACAGACCTAGCCCATTCTTTCCACGGAATCCCCCCATTAATCCATGCCTAGAAGTGCCCATGATAAACAAACTACAATACTCAATTTCAAAGTGACAAGGCATACCTTTAGATTTGGGAGGCCCACCTTCAAATATATGATCATGGCAGATGGGCGAGGGACCACATGGTTAGCTCAGGGGGCGTAGAAATGACACAATGAGCTTGTTGATGGTTGCAAGGGGTTGCTGGCTGCTGACTGATGACTATCTTGGAGAAATTTTTTCTCCTAGCGATATTACCCACAAAATAGTGGGTAACCTCTGGCTTCAATTGGGACATGATCTCTTGAAGAAGTGAGTGAAGCTACTCGAACGAGAGGTCACGAGAACTCCAACAATCTCTTGGCTACCGCAGACCTGTCACTTGCACATATAATAAATGAAAAATCACGGGGCAACATCCTTGCACGACGTCTCATGATCACACATGCTAATATGTTAGACCATAAAATCAACAGAAAATAAAATATGAAAATTTTAATTTAGATGCATCTATTCTACCATGAGAAATATCACATGATGTTAATTCTAATGAGAAAATGAACATGCAATGCATCCTACCCTAACATGCATATAGTAAGGCTGATACCAAGTATAATCATAAAGCCAATGCAACCAACATATCATCACATCAATATACATATGCCCGCGAGTATGATTTCTCTTGTAGCAACCCCCAAATCGAATGTGGACATAGTCACATGGCGGATGAAGTGGGTGGGAGGCGAGAAAATATGATCTCCATTCAAAGTAGAGGGAGGTCCTAGAAGAAAGAAAACCAGTCATTCTAGAGGACAAGGGCTCTCCTTCTAGGTACAAAATTGAGGAATGAATGATCACTCTCGAGATCAATGCTTGTAATATCATGCTTTGAGGATGTCACAAGCTTGTGATGAGAGGGGAGCGAAGGGCGAGAGAAGGGAGTGCAACAAATAGGTCTCTCAATGTGATGGTCACATCGGGGAGGGGAGGTCGCAGAGTGATCATGATCTTGAGAATGGGTCAAAGGGGATAAAGTATATCCAATGAAGGGTTCTTTCTTGAGACCATATTCAGAAAGGGGAAAAAGGGCATTGTCACTAGAGGTCATATCAAAAGAGACAAGGGAATTTCTGGAAGAAGACTCAAGGTGATGAACAAGAGGGAAAGGAAAAGGGGAGGGCGAAGTGTCATATTCAATGGGATTTCCTTCCCCACAATTTAAAGGCTCAAGTGATTTGAATACATAGTCATGAGGTGGGTTGGTGGGAGCCTCATTGCCTTCCTCATTATGATCATCAAAGATTGGGCTTTCTTTAAAAGGAGAATCAATGATTTCCAATTGTCCTTCCTTATGCAAGGGAAAATAACAATTCTCCTTCCTAGAGGTATCGATGGATATGTCATCGCAATTAATGTTCGGGTTAAAGGAAAAACCACTCTCAATCTCATCCTCCCTGTCAATATCATAAATGAGAGTATAATCAAATTGGGGCCCAAAAATTTCCCACTTCTCATTTTCAATGAGGATTTAATCTCCAATGTCACTTTCGAAGGAGCTTATGGGATCACCTTCCTCAAGGTTTTCAAAAGGAGATTCCTCAGGAGCGCTACCCTTAATAAAGGTAAGGTCAGTGTTAGCCTTACTTTCCATAACTTCATTGTCCTCAACACATGTGCTCTCAAAATCATCCTTCGTGCCCTCCAGCCCTAACAAGGACTTATCTTCTCTCTTCTCTTGAAGAACAATGGCTAAGGTATTTGTTACATGATTATGGTAGTATGCTTCTAGGAGGATAACATTAATAGGGTTCTCTTTATATTCACATTTCATGTTATGAAGCTTCACTTCTTCATTATATGAGCAAGAGAAAACTTCATTAGAATTATATTTCCTTACTACTTCTCCGCATGACCTACTATATTCATCCATACTTTCTTGCATGATTTGGATGCTCTTGGGATCCACCTCTTCGTCATCCCCAGAGGAGGTATTCCTTTTCATATTAATGAGGTTATCCAAAATATTCACGACACAAGTTATGTAAGCAAGGTCAAGGAGACGACTAGGATCCTCTTCGTAAGCACACCTTACTACGTTGAGTTTTACTTCTTGCGACCTATAAAACGCGAATATGAATTCCATATCCATGCTCTCCAACATATTTTGAAAATTTCTTGCATATTCCAAAACTTTCTTTTGCAACTCATCTCTTGGTTATTGAGTTTTTCAAAAATAGGATCAAGAGAAATCTCTTTCTTTAATGATTTTGCATATTAAGATTATAATGGAGTCACGAGGGTGAATTAAAGTGCCTTGATAGATGCTTGCTTCACCCTACAAGCATTAACTTTAAAGCTCAATGAAGAACTAGGATTTCGTTCTTCCATTGAAGTTGCCAATAATGATATGTCGATATGTCGTATGGGGAATAAAGCACACGTCTTGTGTCCTCGAAAACGATGCCAAATGTTATCGCTCAAACTAGGAGGGGACTTAAGGGGAATTCCTAAAGGGAAAATGCTAGGCTAAGGGCAACAAATGGAGTCTTAGCCCATTGTCACCTCAGTTAAGGCTCCCTTCTATTTATGGACTTTCACTGATGGTAGGAGACCCGATATGTATTGAGTCACCAATGGATGATAAGTAAATGGATATGAGTGACCCAGACTCTTTCCGAGAAGGTTTTGAAAGATGGAGCTTGCTTGCTTTCTAAGCAAGGTATTATGATCTTCTAGGGAAAGGAAGAGGATTTTGGGGGTTAGGTGTATGAGAACATGCTTTGAAAGGAGTTCCCCGCACCCTAAATCCTTGTTAAAGTTGGTATCCCGGATGGTTATTGAAAATGGTCTTTTAAAGGAGCAGGACCACACGGGGCCAAGTGGACCCGATCTAGGGTATGAGGAAGGTATGAAATAATCAATGATTTTCTTACTCTAGATAAGGTGGTAAGGATCAAAGAAAGAATTTCACTCAATGATGTTGTTTTGATCCTGGAAAGTGCTAGCCTTAGGGATGGCAGGGCATGATTTGATCCCAGAGCTAGGGCTTGGATTTTCTTCCAATTCCACCGTCAGAATGTCTTCAAATTTGGAGGAGGTCTAGAGGAAAGGCTAGTGCAGGAGACCCTAGGAGATCGATTTTTTTTAGTGGCTAGCTTGTTGGGAAATTGATGCCCTAGGCACCCCAATGTGGCTAGACTTGGGAGAAGGTGAAAGAATAGGTTTTTGGTGACCACCCTTGGTAGATCAGTGCCTTAATGCTGGGGAGAATGGAGTTTATGTTGATTGTGTGTAAGATTTCTTGGTTTCTAGTCAAGGAGGCCTCAAAATTGCTTCACAAACCCTCTAGGTCAAGTGAAATCAATCCTTTAGCTTTTATAATTCAAATGCACAAGAGGAATGGCTTGTCAAGGTTAATTTTTACCTATAGGAGATTTCACTCATACGACAAGGGCCAATGCATGGAGAGAATGTTATGATAGAGACAATCCCACAATATTAAGCAACAACTTGCATGTAACAATTAGCCTTAAAACAATGAAAATCCCATCCAACATATATGACAAAGTAACAAGAATAGCATAAAAAGTTTCGTGCTTACAATGCAGTAGAGTATATCCAACCATTCAAAAATGAAAATAACAAAGCTCTAAGAGAAGACAAACGAATAACCATACATCCAAATTCATCCATAAATCCTCCAATTCATCCTCCAACAAAAAGTTCGAAATTCTCTAAAGAAGAGAGAGAGATCCAATCCAAAGTGATGATGAGAAATGATCTGATCTCACTTGTATTTATACATATCTAAGGAGTTCAATTAGCCTCCTTGGCTTACATAAGCCTCAAAAATAAAATAATGTGCTAAAAATACAACCTTTTGGTGACAAGCCCATGAAACTAGCTCACAAATGAAAAAGTAAGCCTCTCAAGTGTTCAAATAATAATCTATGGATGTCGTAGTGCCCTCTAAGAGGCCTAAGGAAGTCCATGGGTGCCACAATGAAGAATAGGACCCTCAAAAGTAGTGGACAAGCAGTTGACCCTTTGTAATAACCTGTGGTGCTCCAAATCACTGTGGGGGCACACAAGTGTCCTCATGGGTCTCCAAAAAAATCTAAGATGCCTGTAGGTTTCCCTCAATGGCTAGGATGATAATGTAGGAGATGCCACATCATCGTAGAAGTCCTGGATCATCTGCCAAGTGTATGGTGTAGATATGGGGCTAGCTGGGTATGATGGATTAGGCACATCCTCCTCATCTAATAAGTGAACCACGAGCAATCTCTAAATGGCTGTGGGGATCCATGAAGTGCAATATGTTGCTGTGGAGGCCCATGGCTCTCAACGCTCACCCTATATGTGCCAATGTAGCCCTTTGGAGGATTAGGACCTCGTATAGGGGGACCAAACCCAAAATAGAAACCATTTGCAATCTTGCATAAGATCCAATGTGTCCCCTAGGCTTCCAGTACAAGAAGTCATTAGATAAATCGAGTAGATGATCTTACCTAATCCTAGACCAAAGGTGGAGACTTCCTAATGATAAGTCCTTCCATAATCGGCTTCAGGGTGTGCCAATGTCTCCTAAACTCCTAATGGGGTTAACAAAGGACCCTATTAGGTGGTTTATGCTTCTAAAGGGGATAATATAGTCAAAGTACATCCGTCAAAAGGTGGTGGCATGTGGCAGATAGGTGAATGAATTAAGGAATGAGAAGGGGCAACCTTGGGTCACATGCTTGGGTACAAGGGCAACTATCAAGAGGGAAACCCACACTTGGGTTTATAATGTGTAGGAGGGAGCAATTTTAGTACATAAGGTGCCTCTACTTTGATTTTTCCACCCTTCTTTATATGCCTTTTTCCTTTTTATGATTTTCTTTGATTAACTGCTCGAGGCTGAAGGGGTTAGACAATGGTGTATAAGATATAACAATGAATTCTCCTCTTTAAGGTGGGGCGGTTCATCGCCCACTAGGGGTTGGGACAATCATGACTTCCTATATGATGAAGAAGGCTCATAAAACTTGTTGGAACCATGGTGATTTCCATGATGATGGGGTAAAACTCATGTATTGGCTTTTGCCCACGTGCTAAATGTTTTTTTTTTCGACCATCTTTTGCATTTTGTGGCACTCATTTTATTTAATGTGGCCATTTATGCTTTTAACTTTCTTTTTAGTTGCATCAACCTCCAGGTTTCATTCCAAGCCATGATCCAAGGTGTGGGCAAGGGGAAAGGGTGAGTTGACCCTATGTGGACCTGATGGAGGAATGTGGACCAAGGTGGGAGAAACGATGGATGGGGTAATAATGAGTGGAAAGAGGGTAATATAAGCAGATAAGGGAGCGGGACCGTGCAACCAAAATCAAGGTTTCCTGTGAAATACCATCCCTAAAACCAAATGGTCGGTAAAAGAGATCCCACGGGATTAGAATCCAAGGTTAATTCCTAAAAGTGGTCTAGGGGACATAAGTACAGACTTAGCCCATTCTTGCCGCTGAATCCCCCCATGAATCCATGCCCATAAGTGTCCATCATAAGCAAACTACAATACTTAATTTCAAAATGACAAGGCATACCTTTAGATTCAGGATGCCCACATTTAAACATACGATCATGGTAGATGGGCGAGGGACCACATGGTTAGCTTAGGTGGCGGAAATATGGCACAATGAGCTAGTTGATGGCTGCAAGGGGCTGTTGGTTTCCGACTTGGGACCATCTTGGAGAAAAAAAATTCTCCTAGGGATATTACCCACAAAATGGTGGGAAACAAGCACAAAAGCGGAGAAGGTGCAGAGCCAAGACATCGGTGAATTATGGCATAAGAGACTTTGCCATTTGCACCATGGAGCTTTGAAGATCACACCAACATATTTCTACAAGACTTCCCAAGGGTGCACTAGAGCAACGAGATACATGCAAAGGGTGTACACTGGGGAAGTACACCAAAGCCACCTTTCATGATAAGGAAAATAGAGCACAAGCAGTTCTCGACAGCCTCCACGACCAAGCACAGGTAGTATGTTATATTTGTAGATGATATCTCACGTAAGTTATGGATTTTCTTCATGCAGAAGAAAGACCAAACATTCTCCAAATTTTGTCAATTTAAAGCACTTGTTGAGAAATACATTGGTAGGAAATTGAAGGCTCTTAGGAGTGATAACGATGTTGAATATGTGTTGAATGAGTTCAAGAAATTCTGTGCATTAGAAGAAATTCGATGAGAGTTAATAACATCCCAGAACCCACAATAAAATGGGGTGGATGAGAGGAAGAACAAAAGTATTGTGGGAGATGCATGGGTGATGTTACATGATCAGGGCCTACTGTTGCACTTGTAGGTTGAAGCATGAAACACAATTGTATATCTGCAGAAAAGTAGTCATCGTCGAATTCTCGGGATGTTAGGATATTCCGACACATAGGAAATAGTTAAGTATAACTTGGTCTAATGTAGAGTTAGGTAAAGTGTGTTTCTTTACTATGTACTTTTGTAACTTATAATCCGACGGTCACGATATGTAGTGATCTGATGGTTAATTCTCTCATTGGTATTACCAACACTTGATCTATGGCTTAACACCCGATTGGTCCATGATCTTTATTTAAAGAGCATGGAGGGTCATTTGTAGGGTAACCGTTCATGAGAGAAGCTTATGTAAAAGAATTATTAATAAATTACCTAAAGTGACCGCGTTGGCTCAGGCCGTGCACTGTTTCCCTCTTTGAGGGTTTTAACCACGTCAAGAATACTGGTGTAATGATCTGTGATCTATTTGTGAGCGGTGTCATTTGGTGTTTTGTCTGAGGAACTTACCTTGTAAATTCTTGCATGGTATCGGAACCAAGTTGAGGGCTGCATTCGTTGGTGATCCAAATTTGAAGCTGGTAGAACTGCATCCGACTGTCGTTTCCTAGACCTATTGTTTTGATTGTTTTCGGGCTGAAAGGATTGCTATATTGTGTTAGGAGCATCTGTTCCAGTGAGGAACCCCTTTCATTTCATGCGAAAAGGTTTTTGGTAGCCCTAACAACGTCATTTTTAAGATTTGGAGATATATAGTGTTTATTTGCAGTTTTTAGTTATTTTCTCTCTGTTTATTTCGATTTATTTATCTCTTTGTTTTTTATTACTGGATATATGCCTTTCATTTCTACGTATGCTCTTTTCCCTGCGACTCGGTGTGATCTAGAAAAATCAGAAACATAAAGGAAGGATTCTTTTCATGCGTATGCTATTTTCCACCACGCCTTAGTGTGATCTCGGAAAATCAGAAACATTGAGGGAAAGTTTTAGTTTTCGGGTAAAGCTAACTTCAAACCATAAGGTTTGTTTTTTTGTATGTTCGTATTGGGTTTTGTGGTTTTTGTTTTGTAGGCAAAAAAAGAGTTTTCTCAAGTAAGCATGCACCCCAAATCTTCAGTGACTAAAAAAAAAAAAAAAACCCTTCCTATTTTCTAAAAATTACTAGCCTTTTAAACTAGCTCACTTGGTCCAAAGTTACTTTATGAGAATAGAAGTCTTGGGTTCAAGTCTTTCTTTTTGTTGAGTTACTTTTTCAAAAAGCCCATGTAGCTTATGTTTTAAAGTTACTTTATGTAAAAGTGTTCTCACCTATTATAAAAAAAGTGAGTCACTTATAATTCTAAAGTCTCTTTATCTTTTATTTAAGTTACAATTTAGTGGGTAGCTCATAAAGTACCATTGTAGAAGTGACTTTCACTTATTTATAAATATGAGTCACATTTTTTTTTAAGTAAGTTAATTAGATTTATGTTTGGAAAGAGGGGAGGTTTTTTTTTAATATAAAATTATCATTCATTTCCGCACATTCACGCACTTTGTCGACATCTTCAACAACGTTTTTTCAAAAAGCCATAACTTCTTCATGTGGAAGCCATTTTCAGAGCCGTTTTTTTTTGAATTAGCCTAATTTTTCAAGATCTTTCCATTTGAACACTTAGTTTCAAAATCTACAACTTCAGTTTCTGTTCAAATGGAAAGTCCCTGCCAAGTTATTCTTAACAACACCAACTACTTCCAATGGTGGTCCTACATTGTGGATTTACTTAGAAGTAAAGGTTTTTACTTAATAACCTCAGGCCAAGAAACCAAACCTCAAGATGAAGATAAGGCAGCCAAATGTGAAAGTAGGCAAGATCAAGCACATGGGTTGATAGGGATGTCTATTTCTCCAGACCACAGATTCCAAATCGCAAAACTTGATACTCCTAATGAAGCAATGAAACAACTCACTAAAGTTTTTGGAATTAAAAATGAAATTAGAGCCCATCAATTCAAAAATGAGTTGTTTACATAGGACCCCAATAATTTTTCTTCCATTGAAGATTTTTTGTCCAAGTTCAAGACCCTTAGACTTCTCTTGGAAGGTTTTAAGGTTAAGAAAGAAGATGGTAGCCTTATCTATTCCATTCTTACTAAGTTGGGACCAACATACTCTGTGTTTGTTTCCACCTTCCATTCTCTCAGAGAAGCCTTTATTTCTCAAGGACAAGACTACAAGTCCCTCTCTTTTGATGCCTTTTGTGATTCTTTAGTAAGAGAACAAGAAAAACTCTTATATATTGATCTTCTTAATCTTGGAAACTCTTTTAAGAAAGCCTTAGCCGCTCAACAACAACCAAATTCAAAGAATCCTAAGAAGAAGTATCCTAAAAAGAATGGTCCTAAACCAAACAAGGGTCCTAAGTAATTTCAGCCTCAAAATGAAAAATCATTTCAACAAAATGATAAGGCAAATAAAAACAAAGGGAAGAACACTGATAGACATTGCCACTTTTGTAATTGAGATGACCACTTAGAATCCAAATTCTTTGAAAAGGTGGAAGCCTTGGAAGCAACAATGAAGAAACATAACATCCATTTGGAGCACTCTTCAACTTCAACTTCATATTTAGGAATAACACATTCTGCATGTGGTTGTCAAGCTTCTCGGTCTGGTTATGCACTAAATGTATCTTCTTCTTCTCATTCTCATGAGTGGCTCATTGATTCTAGAGCTTTTTATCACATGGCAAAAAACAAAGCCATGTTTTCTTATTTGAATGATTGTAACACCAAAAATATATATGTTGGTGATGATAGATCTCTTAGTGTTGTAGGGACTGAAACTATTCATCTAGACAATGGTCAATTTAATGATGTATTATGTGTTCCAAGCTTATCCTGCAACCTTCTATCTGTATATCAGATAACTCATTCAGGTGGAGGTAAAATCGTTGAATTTTCACCTCACGATGTTGTAATTAAGGACCTAAGATATCCTAGACAGATTTTAGCTACTGACATTGCTGATGATTCTACAAGGTTGTATAAGTTTAACAACTTTGGGTCATGAAATCTTTCCTTGGTATTTGTTGCTCGTAATGATGAAGTGAGCAAACTTTGGCATGAGCGATTTGGTCACTTAAACTATCGCTCTGTTCAAAATCTACGTAAAGAAAATATGGTGACAAGTCTTCCAATGGTATCTTGCAGAGATGGTGTTTGTTTTGGATGTGTACTCGGAAAAAATCACTGGGATAGTTTTGAAAAACGTGCCTCTTGGCACGCCTCAACCCCTTTACAACTTGTGCATAGTGATTTATGTGGTCCACTTCTAGTTGTTTCATTCTCTGGCTACAAGTATTTCTTAACTTTCATTGATGATTTCTCCAAACGCACTTGGGTATACTTCTTAAAACTCAAGAGTGAAGTATTTAACATGTTCTTGGCCTTTAAGGCCTTTTTGAAAAACAATCTGGACATCAAATTCTTAAGCTAAGATCTGATAATGGTAGAGAATATGTTAACAAAAAATTCATCAACTTTTGCACTGAGAATGGAATGCAAATACAACATACTGTTCCATATACTCCACAACAAAATGGTGTAGCTGAAAGGAAGAATCCCACCTTAAAGGAAATGGTTAATTGTATGCTTCAATCTAAAGGACTTAGTATTAATTTTTGGGCAGAAGTAATTAACTATGCAAATTACATAGTAAATCACACTCCTACTAAGGTTTTAAAGAATATCACTCCAAAAGAAGCATGGAGCTCAATTAAACCAGATGTAAGTCACTTTTGTGTTTTTGGAAGTGAAGCATGGGCCCATATTTCAGATGAGAAACATAAAGCTTTAGGACCTAAGAGTGAAAAATGTAAATTTGTTGGATATTCTGAAGATGTCAAAGGATATAGACTTATTCCACTTAAGTCCAAAAATGTTATCATTAGAAGAGATGTAAAGTTTGCTGAAAATATATCGGTCTGCGAGCCTAGTTCGGCGGATGTGCCACCTCTCTCTATCCCTTCTACTTTTGAAAATATTTCTTCTTCAGATGATGATAGCGAGGATGACAATCCTCCCCCACCTTCTCAGGATCCTCCTTTAGCTCCTCAGTTCCAAAATGGGTCTGTGCTACTAAGGATGCAGTAGGTGCTCTTACCAATGATCCTACAGATCAACGACGTACATGTTCTCAGTTCGATAAAGCCTCTTCTTTACTGGTTCAAACTTCAACGAATTATGATGCTGACACCTTTGCAGAAGATTCAGGCCATTCAGATTGGGATGCAGCTATGAATGAAGAATATTGTTCATTATTGGAAAATGATACATGGGATCTTGTTCCTCTTCCAAAGGGACGAAAACTTGTTAGATGCAAATGGGTTTACAGAACCAAGTATGGACCAGATGGAAAAATTGATAAACATAAAGCTCGTCTTGTTGCTAAGGGTTTTTCACAAGTTGAAGGCATTGACTATACTGAAACCTTCTCCCATGTTGCCAAAATGAACTCTATCCGCCTTGTTCTTTCCCTTGCTGCCTCTTTCAAATGGGAAGTCCATCAGATGGATGTTAAATTTGCCTTCTTGCACGCGGACTTGCATGAATAAATCTATATGGAACAACCTATTGGATTTATACAAACAGACTCCAGTCTTGTATGTCAGCTTAAGAAATCCCTTTATGGTCTCAAGCAAGCCCCTTGGGCTTGGTATGCCAAAATGGATAGCTTTCTTTTAGAAACTGGCTTTTCTAGGTGTCATTCTGACAATACTGTCTACACCAAGAAAGTGGGCAAGTATCTTATCATTCTTGTTCTTTATGTTGATGATCTTATCCTTACTGGTAGTGATCTCAACCTTACAAACCATGTGAAGTCCAGCCTTAAAAAGAAGTTTGATTGACAAACTTAGGACACTTGCATTATTTTCTTGGTCTTCAAGTCTTGCAATCCAAGGAAGGTATTTCCCTTTCCTAGTCCAAGTATGCTTGTGATATTCTACGCTATTTTCACATGGAAGACTGTAAGCCAGCCCCTTCTCCATTTCAGTCTGGAGCCAAACTTTCAGTCACTTGTACTTCCCCTGAAGTTGATGCTACCTTATACCGTCAACTTGTAGGAAAACTTTTGTATCTGACCCATACTTGTCCTGACCTTTCCTTTGCTGTTGGCCTTATTGCTCGGTTTATGCAAAACCCACATGAAAGTCATTGGAAATCAGCGAAAAGAATACTTCGTTATGTTCGAGGTACAATTCAGTTTGGGATTCATTACTGTGCAGAAGCATCTCCTCTATTGGTTCGTTTCATTGATTCCGATTGGGCTGGTGACCCTGATGATCGGAAGTCTACTGCAGATTATGTGTTCACTCTTGGTTCAGGACCTATTACATGGGCTTGTAAGAAACAAAGTGCCATTTCTCTTTCTTCAGCAGAAGCAAAGTATTGTGGTGCCGTAGAAGCTAGTAAGGAAGCCCTGTGGCTTCGTCAGATCCTGTCAGAGTTTGGCTGTCAACCGCAGCATCCGACTACAATTTGGTGTGATAATCAAAGTGACATTCACCTATGCAAAGATTCAGTCCAACATCAGTGCAGCAAACACATTGAACTGCACATGCAGTTCATCAGAAAGCTCATTCATGACCATGTTCTTGAAGTGCAATATTGTTCAACAGATGATCAAGTTGCAGACATCTTTACAAAGGTTCTCACAGAGACGAATTTTACTAAACTTCAATTTATGGTTGGAGTTCAGGAAGTTGTTACTAAAGGGGGATAGGCTCTAATGCCTCCTTCCTTCTCCTATTGTGTCATATTTGTACATCCTTTAATCCTATCCCATGTTTTTCTTAAGGGGGGATGTTAGGATATTTTGACACATAGGAAATAGTTAAGTATAACTTGGTATAGTGTAGAGTTAGGTAAAGTGTGTTTCTTTACTATGTACTTTTGTAACTTACAATCCGACGGTCACGATATGTAGTGATCCGGCGGTTCATTCACTCATTGGTATTACCGACACTTGATCCGTGGCTTAACACTCGATTGGTCCATGATCTCTATTTAAAGAGCATGGAGGGTCATTTGTAGGGTAACCGTTCATGAGAGAAGCTTATGTGAATTTTCATTCTTTTATTAATAAATTGCCTGAAGTGGCCATGTTGGATCAGGCCGTGGACTTTTTCCCTCTTTGAGGGTTTTAACCACGTCAAGAATACTGGTGTACTGAACTGTGATCTATTTGTGAGCGGTGTTATTTGGTGTTTTGTCTGAGGAACTTACCCTGTAAATTCCTACACAGGATGAGTACACCTGAAGAAAATTTTTCAGGGAAGAAATCAGATGTGTCACACTTCAGGATCTTTTGTTCACCAATTTACTGTCATGTTTCCAAGGATGCGAGAAAAAAGCTAGAGCCGACAGCTGAGTTGGGCCTATTTGTGGGGTACACTGATACACCTCACAACTATTGAGTGTATCTACCATCTCACATGATGACAATGTTTCGTAGAGATGTGAAGTTCGATGAATAGAAGGCCATGAGATGTTGCCTTAATATGGAGCTTCAGTTGCATAGAGATGAGGAGCCTTTGGCTCCAAAGGAAGAACCTCAGGATGTTGTGGAGCAACCACAAGTAGAGGAGAAGAGAGTGGAAGCACCAACTCATGTAGAGACATCCAAAGATGGAAGGAAGTGCACTAGGGAAGATGACATATTATTGCACGATGCTAGAGAGAATTTGGGAGCATCGACATCACAACGTAGGTAGAGGTCACCAGGTCGGTACACTAGGTACATGGCTCTGATGAGTTAGCTAGTTGAGATAGAACCATCCTCATTCGAGGAAGTAGTGTGCCATGGTAGAGGAATATGATTCCATAGTCAGAAACAATGTTTGGGAAGTTGTCCCAAGACCAGAGAACAAGTCAATGGTAGGTTCGAGGTGGATCTACAAGGTGAATCAAGCAACATACAGAAGCATCGAGAAACACAAGGCAAAATTTGTGGCCAATGGGTTCTCTCAGGTGGACGGAATTGACTATGAAGAGACCTTTTCTCCAGTTGCAAGGTACTCTTCAATCATATCAATTCTATCTCTTGCAGTGCATATGGGTTGGAAGATATATCAGATGGATGTGAAAACAACATTCCTCAATGCAGTGATTGAGGAGGAGGTGTACATTGAGTAGCCGTAAGGATTTGAGACTTTCAACAGAGAGTCACATGTGTGCGGACTCAAGCTAGCGATGTATGGATTAGCACAAGTACCCTGTGCTTGGTACACCAAGATTGACATTTGTCTCACTGGGTTGGGCTTCACCAAAAGTGAAGCAGATGCAAAGATTTACCATATTGTTGTTGAAGGTAAATGATTGATTATAGTATTATATGTCGATGGTTTAATTTTAATCGGTGATGAGAAGCTGATCAAGTCTTGCAAAGAGGATTTTGAAAGAGAATTTGAGATGAAGGACATGGGGCTCATGGATGATTTCCTTGGTATGGTAGTATGGAAATGAGATGGGGAACTGTTTGTCTCTCAGGGAAAGTATGCCAACGAGAAACTGAATAAGTTCCACATGGAGAGCAACAAACCCATGGAGACTCCTCTAGCAGGGAATAGGAGGAAGGAAGAAGCTACTTCAGGTGAAGTATTGGAGGTTACCATCTATAGGCAGCTTGTGGGTTCACTTATATATTTGGTGAATACACGACCGAACATGTGTTATGCAGTTAAATAGCTTAGTCAAACTATGGTTAAGCCAAACAAACTGTATTGGAAGGCAACAAAGCATGTGTTAAGATACCTCAGAGGCACCCATCAGTTTGGTCTTTGGTATAGGGAGACAAAGGGAGTGAAGTTGTAAGGCTTCACAGATGTAAATTGGGTGGGTAGTCCATCAGACATGAAGAGCACATCAGGAGGCATCTTCAATATTGAGTCAACAACAATTTCTTGGTACAACAGGAAGCAAAGATCAATTGCATTTAGTTCAAAAAAACAGAGTACATGGTTGCTAGTCAAGCATCTTGTGAAGCTATTTGGATGAGGAATATTCTTGTTGTGTTATTTGGTTAGATGATGGATCCCACCATGATTTATTGTGACAACCAGAGTTGTATCAAACTCTCTAAGAATCCAGTTTTTCATGATCGGTCCAAGCATATTGACATCTGGTATCACCATCTATGAGATTGTGTGCATAGGAGAATTAGGTTGTTGGAGTGCATTCCTACAGAGGAACATGATGCAAATATTTTGAAAAATGCATTGTCAAGATGAAAATTCTATCTCCATAGAGGCAGGATCGGGGTAGTAGATAATCCCTTTCTTGTTGAGAGGGAGTGTTGAAAATGGCAACAAGAAAATCCTGATTTAATTTTCCCTTGAATTAAATTAGGAGAAAATTGTAATTCCACATCACAAGACAATGAGAATGAGTTACCTAAGTTAATTCACTTATTTGGCTCAGTTAATTTGAGTTGAGGGCGTAACTTGAGTGATGTAGAGTGGTTCCTAAATTTAGGAGCCTCGGTTGAGTTTAATTTGAGTTGTAATAGTTTAATTCAGTTAAACTGAGTTAATCTCAGCTAAACTAGTTCCAACTATTGGAGGAACTAGTAGGAGATCTAGCAGTGGGGTGCAACTTCATGTGTTCAACTAGTTAATTGATAAATCAACCATAATTAACTCATGCATGCATGAAATTCAAGTTACCTAGTTGAGATTGGAGTTCAAGGGCAGTGTACTATCAATTGTATAATTTTTCGAATTGTACAAATGGTGCATGCAGTCAGAGAAGGGCCTATAGAGATTGCACAATTTAGGATGGGGATTTCCCTAATTAATAGGGGGATAATTCCTTGAGAAACAACACAAGGAAATAGGAGCTTGGCAGGCAACAAAATTGGCTAAGTATTGCCCAGAGTCGGCTTGTGAAGCAATTAAATAGATTATACTTGTGCAGAGATTGTCCAGGAAGAAAAAACATTGCATTCCTTCTCTATTTTTATGATCTAATGTAATATACAGATATCAGGGGTTTTTGAGCAACAAGCTTTCCCATTAGATAAATATCTGAGCATATGTGATTGAATCTTGTCTCATGTTTATGTTGTGATTTATCGATCGATTAATTGTTTCCACTAATGAGTAGAGTAGATTCAAGTCTTTTGTTTTATCATATTACATAAGTAGTTTGAATCTACAAGCAATTTCTACAATAATGGTCCAATTGAGGAAAATAAATTTACAACATGCCCTGGATTTGATCCAATTGATCTGACCCTAGAACTATCCATAATCTGTTTGGCTATTTGGATCTCTAATGTTATACTTGTGCACCATTTTTGAATCCGACACACTTGAGTATCTCACTCCTCACTTGAGGAAATCTCTTTCTTAATGGCTTGTGCCATTGTTTGGTGTGTACTTCTCCTCTCCTTAACCTTCCTTTTATAACATTTTGATGAGTTAAATCCCTAACCTTAATCTCCAAAGTGATGGATGGCTAAGATTAGATCTCACCTCACTGGAGATTAACAATTCAATACTTGAGCAACTGTCCTCAGGAGAGTTTGGGCAAATTTTGCTTGCCTAGATGCTTAGGCATTTACAAAATACTTGTTGAGCTACAGACATCAACATGGATACTCTGTTTTTTCAATGAAACTTTTCACACAGTTCTATTAAGCTGAACTAAGACCTTTGGAATAAACTAAGACCATTGATTGATTGATAAATATGAATGATGTTAAGATGACGAGAATGGTGCCATTACAATGAGCCTTGTGATGATATACACATTCATTGATTATGGAGTGTGTTGTAGCTTATATTGTGTTTAAGCTTATTTATCACTTTTATCACAATGCGTGGTCTAACAATCACTGCAGGGGTTCAACCTTAATGAAGCTCCCTTATTTTCTTTACATCCGCAGAGGCTAAGGGAAATGAAGTATTTTGTTTATTATATATCTAAATCGTAAAAGAAAGAAGTGTAAAATAATCAACCCCAATGTAGCCAAGGTCGCTATACGAACAAATCAAATCGCTATATAAATGGTTATTTGGAGTCAAACCCGATATATATATATATCTGTGTGTGTGTGTGTGTGTGTGTTAGTGATGCAATTAATCGCAATTACAAAAAATGTAATGGGCGTTTATGTTATCACCATGGAATCACTGATTTCAATTTGCGATGATGGGCCGGACCCAAAGAACTATATGTTGTATTTTATAAGTCCCGACGGGTTTGCAAAGTGTCTTTGCATATGTGTTGGTTCCTTTGCTGATTGCGATGAGTGATGGAAAATCCATACCCGAAAATATATGCATTACGTTTTATAATGCCGGTGGGTCCGCGATATCGCATACCGCTTTATGTATATATATATAGATATGGTTATGCCGATTACGATTTGCGACAGCTCAGACCTGACATGGTATATATTATGTTTAATTCTTCTGGTGCATCCGTTATGTCGCATGTCGTTAAGTTTTGTATTGATATATCAATTGAATGCGCCGATTGTGATTTGCGATACGAAGTCAATGGAGTATTGAACAGGAGGATTCGATGGATTTATGAAGCGTAATTAATTCTTTTTGAGTTCCATAATAATCAAAGGTTGCGGGAAAAATCAGTGTTAGAGGCAAATTCAAAGGAAGGTAATTAGTGCGGTTCAATTGCATTTTGGCCAATTAAAGCGCGTTTGATACATGCGTAAGCCTAGATTTATGCACAAGTCAAAGTAAAACACTATTTATTATGGTTAAAGTGGATTAATCATTATTAAAACATCTACAAAATAATTCAAGAGCTGATTAACAAAGCCGAAAAGCCAGCAGTCATTGTCATGGTCAGTTATTTTATGTTCTTTAAGATGTCTTTACCCTCTGTGTAATATTTTATAATAATTCTTACTTCAAATAGTTAGAGAAACAATTTTAGTAGTTTGAAAGTTTCAGAGATCAGTAACTATTTCATAATGTATAAAAAGAGGAAAATTTACAGAGAAGGGGGGTTCAAATTTTGGAGAACCTGGAGACTAAGCCACTGTATTCCTGATATAGCTGTTGATTAATGAAAGAGTTAGAAGTTTCCATGAATTGTTGGGTATAATTTTTTAGCTTCTCTGTCATGTGTCATCTTATGTTTTCTTCTTTCAAGTATAGTAATGAAGCTACATGTCTTTATTTTCTTATGTAGATAAAGTTAAAATCCCTTAAAAGAGTGCTCGTATACTTGAAGTTTTCATCTTCCTTTCTAAGTTATAGATAATAGTTTCTGTGTAAGGCAGCATATTATATTTAACTTCTCCAAGGGTCGCAGATAATAGTTTCTCTGTTAAGTAGCATATTGTCTATGATTCAGTTCTCATTTTCATAATTCTTCTAAGTGATGGATAGTAGGTTCTGTGTTAAGCAGCATATTGTCTTAAACTTCTCCTTCAAACTTTCTTCATTCATCATTTATATCTAGCAACAAATGACATTCTGAAATTTTTTGGTCACATATGTATTAAGGGTTAAAGACCAAGTTTTCCAGGTCTTTCATTTAAGAATACAACAAACAATAAAGTGACAATAGACAATAATCATTAATGTCTTAGCACAATTTATCCACAACGAGGAAATTGGTTTCTCAAAGTACAACACTAATTGGCACCATTGTCGAGAGAGAAGATAAGAACACTTTTCCTTGGGTTTTTCAATATTTTCCTCTAGTTTTTCAGTGAGGAGGAAATATTTGGCTGTTTTGAATCAAAGCAATAACTCTAGCTTCAAGAAGACCCCATACAAGATCAGACACTTCACAACAAAAGGTTCAAGCCCTTTCAGAACTTGAAAGGCTAGTTTCTAGGAGGGTTGGAAAGTCTAAGATCCCAATTACACAAATTCCTACATTGTCTGCATCAGGAAACAACTTATATGAACATTCATCTGATAAAGAGTCATCTTTTTCATCATCTTTATTTCAGGAACCTAACTGTCAATAGAAATATTTAGAGTCCGTTACTTTACCTGCGCTAATTATTCAACCTGACCCAATAGCCACAATACCACCTCTGCACACTCCATTTACTTCTCAGTTAGGTTCCAAATATGTTGGTAATCAAGGTTCAATAAACATGGTTGTACCTGCATTCTTGATCAATAGGTATGCACCCCTTCAACTGCCACAACCGTTTAATCAAATGCCACAAGATTACCTTACAACTCTTCCTCGTTTTATAGGGGAAGATGAACAAGTAGCAGAGAATCATGTATCATTATTTTGCAATTTTGCAGACAGCCTAAACATTGAACATTTAGATGTTATTCTAAGACTTTTTGTTCAGTCCTTGGATGGAGAAGCAAGGAAATGGTTTAAAGGACTTCCTAATAATTCTATTCCTTCTTGGGAAGAGATGGAACATTTATTCATCTAGAAATGGGGAGAAAAAAGAGACCATGGGTATTCATTATGAGAGTTTAATGCCATAAAGAAGAACTCTGATGAAACTATGGTTGAATTTGTTAGAATGTTTAACAAATTGTACAATAGTCTTCCAATGGAGATTAAGCCTCCTCCTGCTGGTGAAAAAATAACTTTTGTAGGGGATTTTGAATCAAATTTTGGATTTACACTAAGGGAAAGAAGATTTCCAACCCTTGATCAGATCCAAACAGATGCATTAGAGATAGACGCAAATCTGGTGGCTGTAGGAAAAGCACCAGAAACACAACCTATCCAAGACAAGGGAAAGGCAAAGACAGAATCCTCTCAAAGTCAAGCATTGGAGGATATGTGTAATGTAATTAAAACTTTGTCAGATAAGTTAAATAAGTTAGAGTTAGAAAATAAAAATTCTCAGAAAGAAACACAGTATAATAATAGCTTTAATCCCCAATACAGAAGACAACCTTTGCAACTTTTGCAGAGAGGAAGAAAAGATCAAGATCAGATTCAAGCACCATTATATATAGAGGCAGATCCTGTTGAAAAACAAGAGCATCCTAAAGATAAAATTTCTACATTATATGCAATAGATGAAGATGAACTTGGTATCGAAGGAGAAGAGTATGAATATGAGGAAACATATGCCATTCATGATGAAAATAAAATTGATGAATATTGGAAGCAATTCTCTGATTTTATGCAGGCTGAAATACATAAGAAATATGACTTGAGATCAAGGAAGAGGTCAAGAAATCAAGAAAATGAAAGTGAGCAGCAAGTTTCAACTTCCTCACCAAAGGCGACTCCATAAGAATCTCAGTATGCAAAACAAGTGAATCAAGAAAGCAACAACAAAATGAAAATGGCAAGACACAAATACTTCAAGGTGAGTCTTCTCAAGATAAAACAAGAAAATTCCTTTGGAGAAACTTGTTTCAATTCCTCAAGTAATCCCAGTCATGAAAAAGGTGAAGAGGAGAACGAAAGGACTTCTAAACAGGGTCACTTGTTTAGTCTTACTGAGGAGTTGGAAAAGGTAAGAATTCAGGTTCCTCTTACAAAATTGACAAAAATACCTATTTATCAAAAGGAGTTTTCTAAGTTTGTTAATTTGAAAGAAAATGAGATTATAAATGACATTGTAAATCTGCAGGAAGACAAACCAGTAGTGGTTTTTGGTCCACATGTAGAGGAAGTAGACCCTTCAATACCTCCTTTTTATATTTCCTTATTGGTCCATGAATTCCTCTTACATAATTGTATGTTTGATTTGGGAGCTTCACACAATCATATGCCTTTGTCAGTAATGAAGAAACTAAATCTACAAGTTACCAAACCCTATAGGGAGTTGTATTCTTTTGATTTGAATAAAGTAAAGTGTCTTGGGGTCATTAAGGATTGGCAGTGTCACTAGATCAAATTCCAGCTAGAAGCTTGGTCATGGATGTAGTAGTAACATATATCCCTGCTAGATTTGGAATGCTTCTATCTAGGTCTTGGGGGGCTAAATTGGTGGTGTTTTGAAACTAGATTTTACATATGCTGTTATACCAACTTTTGGTGGGGAAGAGACGAGATTGTGCAGAGAAACTAGATTTGTAAAAACAATTACAGAAAATGGAGCAAGTAATTCACCTGTATATAGCTAGGAGAAGGATGACTTTGCTTGTTTCATACTGCATGATAATGTAGAGCTGGATGAAGATAATCGGAAGCAGCTTGCTTCAGCGAATGTAATTACAGAGCTTCAAACTGGAGGAGTGTGGAAATGCTTCTTTGATGGATCTTATTCCAAGGAAGGAACAGATGTTGGTTTTCTTATAGTTGCGCCTGGAGGTAATATATTCCCTTGTTATTTTAAATTAGAGTTTGAGGCAACAAACAATGTGGCATAATACGAGTCCTTGATTATTTCTCTACAAACAGCTAAACAGATGGGAGTTAAGTCAATTTCTGCTTTTGGAGATTCAGAGCTGATTATTAAGCAAATAAAAGATCATTTCCAAACAAAGAACCCTAGGCTTAGGGCATACAGAAATGAGGTATGGGATTTGATTGAGAATTTTTTGAAGCTTTTAACATTCAATTTATTCCAAGAAATGAGAATAGATTAACAGATTCATTGGTTGTGGCTGCTAGTATTTTCAAGCCTCCTATTAATCCAAGACTAAGATATGAGGTAGGGATGAGACACAGACCCTCTGTTCTTGATAATGTTAAAAATTGGCAAGCTTTTGAAGATTATCAACAGATTAAAGAATTTTTCACTATAGTTGAGGAGTTTCAGGGCACAAAAATTGATCAGGATAAAGAAGAAACAACAGAAGTTGCAGAAATCAGTGGTTTAAATGATTCAATAGCTAATAAGAAGATTTTTCAATTGAAGGATAATAATTTGCCAAAGGGACTGGTTCCCCTTGAAAGGCTTTCTAACCCAAATGATCTGGCTGTTGACTCAGGGAAGGTTTCACAGGATGAACACATTCAGGATCACAACATTGGAACTCAAGAGAAACTCAGAATGAATTATTTTATCAAGATTCACTGGTGGAATGGTTCTAGATTAACTACTCAAATGCTAAGCTGGTACCATTGGAAGATTGACTTCACATGATGGAGATCAATCATGTACATATGTAGGAACTTGTACATAAATAAGCTCAGGTGTTGAGCATTTGGTTTCCAGTTGCAGTTCTTTAGTTTAATCTTAGTTGATGAATAAGGGTGACTTTCCAACTGGTTTGCAGAGGTTGTAGACTTCAAGAATGTTAAATTTCAGTTTGTGAAATTTCAGGGTTTTCACAGTTTTGGACTCCATGCCCAACTAAGGATACTGATATACAATTCTCAATATTTTGCTATCAAAGCACAAGCATCCTATCACTGCAGATATTGGCGTGGGTTCACTGTAAACATTTTTACACGGTTAAGATTGGCGAAGCAATGTATGACTCCATGATTGAGGAGAAGGCACTGATCTGCGGTTCTTAGTGCTTCTGTGGCAAAAGCACTATCCCTAGGTGGAGCCAGATGTTGTAGCTTATATTGTGTTTAAGCTTATTTATCACTTTTATCACAATGCGTGGTCTAAAAATCATTGCAGGGGTTCAACCTTAATGAAGCTCCCTTATTTTCTTTACATCCGCAGAGTCTAAGGGAAATGAAGTATTTTGTTTATTATATATCGAAATCGCAAAAGAAAGAAGTGTAAAAGAATTGGCCCCGGTGTAGCCAAGGTCGCTATACATCGTTACAGAAATTGTTATATGGAGCCAGACCCGATATATGTATATGTATATGTATATGTATATATATATATATATATATATATATATATATATATATATATATATATATATATATATATATGTTAGTGATGCAGTTAATCGCAATCACAAAAAATGTATATGTTAGTGATGCAGTTAATCACAATTGCAAAAAATGTAATGGGAATTTATGTTATCACCACGGAATCACCGATTGCGATTTGTGATGATGGGTTGGCCCAAAGAACTATGTGTTGCATATTATAAGTCCCTGCGGGTCCGCAAAGCATCTTTGCATATGTGTTGGTTCCTTTGTTGATTGCGATGAGTGATGGAAAATTTGGGCCCGAAAAAATATGCATTATGTTTTATAATGCTGGCGGGTCCGTGATATCGCATAACGCTTTATGTATATGTATATGGTTATATCGATTACAATTTGCGACAGGCGGGACCTAATATGGTATATATTATGTTTAATTCTTCCGGCGCATCCGTTATGTCGCATGTCGTTAAGTTTTGTATTGATATATCAATTGAAGGCACCGATTGCGATTTGCGATACAAAGTCAATGGAGTATTGAATGGGCAGATCCGATGGATTTATGAAGCAGAATTAATTCTTTTTGAGTTCCATAATAATCAAAGGTTGCGGGAAAAATCAGTGTTAGAGGCAAATTCAAAGGAAGGTAATTAGTGCGGTTCAATTGCGTTTTGGCCAATTAAAGCGTGCTCGATACATGTGTAAGCCCAGATTTATGCACAAGTCAAAGTAAAACACTGTTTATTATGGTTAAAGTGGATTAATCATTATTAAATCATCTACAGAAGAATTCAAGAGCCAGTTAACAGAGTCCAAAAGCCAACAGTCATTGTCATGTTCAATTATTTTCTATTATTTTATGTTCTTTGAGATGTCTTTACCCTCTGTGTAATATTTTGTAATAATTCTTACTTCAGATAGTTAGAGAAACAATTTTAGTAGTTTGACAGTTTCAGATATCAACAACTGTTTCACAATGTATAAAAAGAGGAAAATTTACAGAGAAGGGGGGTTCAAATTTTGGAGAACCTGGAGACTAAGCCACTATATTCCTGACATAGCTGTTGATTAATGAAAGAATCATAAGTTTCCATGAATTGTTGGGTATAATTTTGTAACTTCTCTGTCATGTGTCATCTTATGTTTTCTTCTTTCAAGTATAATAATGAAGCTGCAGGTCTTTATTGCTTATGTAGATAAAGTTAAAATCCCTTAAAAAAACGCTCCTATACTTGAAGTTTTCATCTTCCTTTCTGAGTTATAGATAATAGTTTCTGTGTAAGGCAACATATTATCTTTAACTTCTCCAAGGGTCGCAGATAATAGTTTCTATGTCAAGCAGCATATTGTCTATGATTCAGTTCTCATTTTCATAATTCTTCTAAGTGACGAATAGTAGGTTCTGTGTTAAGCAACATATTATCTTAAACTTCTCCTTCAAGCTTTTTTTGTCATACAAAATTTTATGGGTTAATGTTCGCCCTTTGGCGAAATTAAGGGGTTTTAAATTTTTAGTGGGCAAATATTTTGTATTATAGTACATTTTTACAAATCACCTCGAATAGCCCACCTTATTTTAAGGGAGAGGGTAAAAAAGGTAAATTTAGCCCTTGAAAAGATTTACAACCTTCCATTCGCCCATTTTCAAGAATAGGTTTTATTTAAGTGAATCCTATGGGCCAAAGGCCCAGATACCATATTTATAAAAGAGGTATGGTAAATTAATAAAAATATAAATAAATGAGAGGTATGGTAAATAAATAAAACATTTTTTATATTTACTCCATAAGTCACCTTATATACATGCAAGGGTGTAAACAAATAAAAATATAAGTAAAGTGGAGGTATGGTAAATAAATAAAACGTCTTTTTATACTTACTCAAAAGGTATGGTAAATAAATAAAAATAAAAATAAACTAGAAGCATGGTAAATAAATAAAACCTCTTTTTATATTTAGTCCATAACCCTCGTTCTATTTATGAAGGCTCAAGAAAGAAGTTTTATTTAAGTGAATCCTATGGGCCAATTACCATATCTGTAAAAGAGGTATGGTAAATTAATAAAAATATAAATAAACGAGAGGCATGGTAAACAAATAAAACATTTTTTTATATTTACTCCATAAGTCACCTTATATTTACGAACACTCAAAAAATGAGTTATATTTAGGTGAAACCTATGGGAAAAATACTATGGGACAAATACCATGGACTAGATTGTTATTAATACCATGCAAAAAAACATTATTAACCCTAATATTAATATTAATAAAAATAAAAATGGCACATGGTATTGACCCATGGTATTCACCAAAATGGCACATGGTATTGACCCATGGTATTCACCTGGAATGTAGCCTATTTAAATGGGGGAATTAAATCAGCATAGATCCATCTTTACTCTGGATCTACTAACCCCCGAGAGGTATCAAATATTGTGATATGCAAGTTAGCATAGAGTGAAAAAATATTTGATCCAATCAAGAGTAAAAATGGATGTTGTAATTTAATGCATGTTAAACATTTTAGCTTGGTTAAAATAAAAAATAAAATAAAAATCAACTATTAATTTTATTAATTTTTATAAATTACTAATAGTAATTTTTAAGCTCCAGGTTTATGATAACCCATGGTATTGACCCATGGTAATACCATGGTATTCATGTGAGCATAGACTATTTAAAGGGAAAATTCTATCATCTTAGATCCATCTTAATTCTGGGTCTACCAAGTGCTCAGAGGGATATATAGGTTTCATCCCCCTAAGAGTGGTAGATGTGGAGTTAAGATGGATATAGGTTGGTTTTTATGATAATGAAGATATTAAATAGACTTAGGAAATTATATTGTAAAAACATCTTAAGGTGAATGGTTAAAGCATAGACATTGGACAAGTATATTTATATACTTCTGTTTTAAACTGAAACAAATCCAAGGCTAAAAGGAATGGATTGATTGCACTAGTCATCCTTCTATAACTTTCCAACATATGCTGGAGTAAACAGATTGTAATTTGGGTAATTTTTCTAATTGCAAACAAGAACATACTTGTGTATTGGTAAGGTGGTTACGAGGTCACTAGAAGTGATGAATTTGAATTTTTCTTGGTTTTATATATAGTATTAGGTTTTTTCTCATGCTTTCTGTGAATGGCACGGGTGAATTTTATCCTACACCCACTAGGTTATCGATATGTAATTTTGGTAATTTTGATTTCAAAATATATTTTAAAGAAATGAAATGATTTCATTTGTGTATTCAATAAACACAAGATTTTATAATTGAGTAAATTATTCGCTATGCCTGGTGAGAGATTCACCAAAAAATTATATATACATGTCATATTATTGATAAAATCGCCTTCCATTTTTCCTATATACCATGGAGATTCGCCCATTTATTATACATGTAAATTTAGGGGGGGTTCTTAAAATTTTCCCTGTTCTTCATTCATCATTTATATCTAGCAACAAATGGAATTGTGAGATTTTCCGGTCACATATGTATTAAGGGTTAAAGACCAAGTTTTCTAGGTCCTTCATTTAAGAATACAACAAACAATAAAGTGACAAATAAGTGACAACAAACAATAATCATTAATGTCTTAAGCACAATTTCTCCACAGCCAGGAAATTGGTTTCTTAAGGTACAACAGAGTGAATGGGTGTGTTCTCTTAGACCGTTTATTTGCCTAATTATATGATTTATTATTATTCGTATATTCATGTTTATTATATTGTTACCTCTTTAAGGAATGCTTTGTTTGCAAAGCATGATGAATAAGATGTTCTTAAAGCATATAAATTGGGATTATCACTCGCTGAGCATGTTTTCACGACTACATCAAATTTGTGTTCTTTAGGTTTTAGTTATTTGAATTCATTTTTGCATTGAACATTGATGAAGTTCCTTTGTATTATTTGCATCGTATTCAAAATTCTTTTTGATTTGGTTATTTAACACAAAACCCTGATGCTTCTTGGTAACATATTTTCTTTTTTTCATCATTTAACTGTTCCTCTATGCTTCTTGCACTTCTCTCATTAGTTGTAATTTTCCTTTCTTGGGAGTGGAAACTTCAATACCCTATAACTTATAATATTGACCTTGCTAGTTAAACTCCATGAATTATGCTTTGAGATTGGTGGCACAAGTCCCTAAGTGCATCAAACATTCCGCACTTGACACTGTATCCATCTATGAGTGGTAGAGCATAGATTTTTGTTTGTAGTTCTAGTGCTTGTACTTGCATTAGGACTAAATGACATCTTCTTTCTCCTCCACCTTTTTTCCTTTAGTGACTGTAAATATGAGGCCCTTGGTGGGATACATGAGAAGGTTTAGTTGTTTAGTGAAATAGATGTTTATATAGTCATAAATACTGTTAGAATTTGCAAGTATCGTAACATTCATGCTTTCAATCATTCCTTTGAGCTTTAGTGTGTTCCACTGTGATTTCCTTAATCTTAGTTGTAGGTGGGATTTCCTTTTTCTTTTCTTGGGAATTATAATTTATCAATGTTCCTAAGATGGTGTGGAATATATTTTGTATTTAATTCTTGTATTTATTCTTTTCAAGTAGTAGTGTTTTTTTTAGTTAGGGGAGGTTGTGGGGGGGGGGGGGAGGGATCTCATTTTATTTTCTATTTTGTTTGTTGCCTAAGATTGCGGCTAAATTATGATATTTTTTCACATCATTTTTTTTATCAATGTTAGGTATTTCAATTTGGATATTATTGGGTTGACATATTATACCTTGATTTCATCTTGTGATTTGTGGAGGATAAATTTGGCCCTAAGGTAGATTTTTACAAGTTAAGGGTTTTAGTATGAACTCATCTAGTCTTCCATTTAGTAGATCAATCTTTTTTCTATGCTAATTAGTTATCGTTGAACATTTGTCAGTGTTAGACTTTGAATTGTACTCTATAGTGATTTCTTGTTGGGGTTCAACTTCTGCATTTCATTTCCACCCATTATTTTCAAGTAGTGAAGTGACTTGTCTTCACATAGATGTCCCCGAATCCATCTTCTATTACATTTGCGATATTTTTTTTTTGGTTAATTATTTCGTTAATTTTGACCATCTTCTTTTAGATTCTTTGATTAACTTGTCAATTCTATTGCTTATATCTTATATTAATTTGTGACTTTACACTTTTTGTGGATTTCCTAACTTTTATGACTTCTAAATCTCTTTGTAATTTTCATGGTGTATATGGGTAATTTACATCTTGCTATTGGTTTCATTTTTATAAAGATGATCCATTGATTATGCTCTATCATTATTAACCTTTTCTTATTTATTTTTTTCGTGAAGACGAGGGTGCGTGGGATTGAGACTCCACTTTGTTAGTTTTAAAGTATAATATATTTTAATAGATGGGCTTTATAAACTAAATAGTTAGTGTGAAATAAATTATGCAAAAGTAAAAAAGATTAAAAAATATTTGGAATGTGTTATGTGGCGACACAACTTTGGTATGGAAAAGTAAAAAATTATTGATCATGGAGTTTAATTAAAGTTCATATGTTGGTGTTGATCTTTTTTCTTGTCAAGAAAAGTGTTAACCTCCTAGGGCTTGAAAATTGGTTCCTCTACATTTTTAGAGAGGTGATACTCCTCTTTCAATGCACACGCGCGCGCACACACACACACACACCAAGAAATAATATACACTCATATCCTGCACCTGTGAGTGGACGAGGTGTGGTAACAAGAACATAACATAAATAAATATACGAAATTTTATTTAATCATGTTCATTCCATTCATCATTGTGAGATATAACATCATTGAGGAAGACAATAGAAAAATATAGAAGCATATTGGTCGAGATATTTAGAGAGCTATAAAATAATTTTATTGATCGAAATCATAAAGGGCATAAGAAAACATTCATGAGATTCATATTGCTTTAAAATGAGTCTCAAAATCACAAATGAATTATTTTCTCAAAATGGAACACTTTGCGAGAGTCAATAACAATTTTAAAAATTCAAAATTTTGGAAAAGTGAGTTGCCTAAAGCAGTCTTCAAAAATCTTGATACTTAAAGTTGTAAAAGTAAATGCATTCATCTCATAAGGGAACTGTGATTGGGCTTCTATGGACAAGTAAATGTTAAGGTACTTGAAAGAAATAATGAGTTGCAATTAGATTTCAACTTAAATAACATACAAAGACAATTTTTGAATGACCAAAGATTGAGAAGAAATAAGGGATTTTTTTCTAGTGGATTTGGATACTCACAAAAATGATGCATGACTTCTCTTTGATGTTGAAAAATATGCGCACTTATATAGATGACATGATGTTGCTAGTATTAATTGTTTGACAATTATTGAAGATTAACAATTTCTTGAGTGATTTCTTTAACCATTCTTCGATATATTCCTTCATCAAAGGAATCATTATGTTTTGTTTGTCACATATGTCGAAGATTTCCTTGATATCTTGAGAATTTGCTGCCAATTGTATAATTGTAGCTAATATGTCTTAATTATAATTAACAAATGAAACTAGCCATTTTTTAATTTTAGTTTCTGTTATCACTCAGGTTTTCCCAGAAGTTGTAAGAAGGGGAAAGGAGGCCGAGGTAACCACAGACCAATCTTTTAGATACAAAATCTAGCCAATCTGTATCCAGAGAGGGCTTTCTCTTTATGATTTAGCTTTGTTTTTTAAAGGTATTAGGCTAGTTATGAAGTTCAAGGGTTTTGTTTGAGTATTGGTTGATGAGATTCAATAGAACAGAGAGGTAAGACAGAATAGTTCAGTCCATTGGGCATGATGGAGTCAAAGAAAAGGATTTCTGGTTTCGGTTTCTTAACAGAGGACGGCTTCACAGAGCAAGGTATTCAAACAGGGAACAAATCAAGGCTTGAAACAGATGGAATGGACTCAAATAGGTGAAGGGCAGTTAAGAATCCTTTAACATATTGAAAGAGGGAAAATGGATGATTATTGATAAGGAGAAATTAAGAATTCTTTAGCTAATAATCAACATGAAAGAATTAGGAAACATGAGCAATTAAGATTTCACTGCTTATTCTAATTCTGAAGAAAACACAGAGAACAATAAAGATTGAAAACAAAGTGCAATCAAGCATATTCTGAAATTAACCATTTTCTTTATCATTCAGATTATGAAACACATATGATATAATAAACAAGAAAAATGTAAAACACAAGATATAGAGGAATTATTGGTCCAGAGGTTGATTCAAGAATTCAGTGACAAGTCCTCTGTTTCAATTCTTCATCCAGTAGGCCATGCAACAGTTTGATTTCCAACAGCTCTTTATTCCAAAAATTCAGTATTACAGCAGAGTCTAGGAAATCACACACCACCAACTCTAATGGAGGGGTATTTATACAACAAAATATGTACAACAAATATCTCATTATAGCTGTGAGATAATATCTAGGTTTAACTAATAATAATTTACAAGCAAAACAGAAACAACTAATTGATGTTGTGCTGGAGGCAGGCCTTTAGGGTTCGGTTTGCAGTTGTATTCTGTAGTAGCTCTGCGCCGATTGCCTGTCTTAACTGATGCATTAATTCTGATGTGCTACAATTAATTCTGATCTGCCACATTTTGTCGGCTCTGATACACTTTAATGTTGAATTGATACTCTTTGACTTGTTTTGATGCTCTTTAATGCACTCTCCCCCCCGCTCATCGCTGTATGATATTTAGCCCAAAATTTCCATTTTCCCAAGGGTAACAGCGCAACTAAGGATAAACACATGTTGGTGGGACGCTAGAGGTTGCTCTGCGCCTTCCAATTCATTTCCTTTAGATTTTCTGTGGCTGGTACGCTAACTTCCTGTGGAGGTTGCCGAGAAGTCCTGGAAATTGATGCGCTGATAGCCATGTATTGAGAAAATTCACAGGAACCTGTGTCAAAAGAGGAGGAAACCGTACACTGGAGGGTTCGTTGACAGGCGAAGGAGCTCATCGATGGAACCTTTCCTAGTCCGGAGGCGGTCGAGAATGAACTCCGAACTTGGTAGATATCATGCCCAAAGTGTTGTTTGCAGAGAAACATAGCAAAAATTAATTTTCCCCTTTATTTAACAAAATGTAGTTTTTGGTTGGAATTCTTGATTTGAAGGATGGATGACGTCAGTGGGAGTAGCGGACAGATGATGTGGCAGTGACGTGGCGGAGGTCGTGGCAGGTGACATCAGCAGATGATGTCAGCAGTAGGGCGGTGGTAAGCGGTTTTTCCCACACCGCTTTTGGGGCTGGGCAGTTTCAGGTGGAGGGCGAGTGAATAGGCTAAGTGGTCGATGTGTGTCCTTGGTACGGTGGCAAAACTACTGGCCAATCATGCATTAAATTTCGGCGGTTTAAGGGGTCACGAAATGATCGTCAACCATTGGATGATGGAGCGGAGATCTGACGACGGACGCGCTATGGAGATGGTCGGAGGTTAACACTGCGGGCCCGATGTATTAAACCATGTTTATAAATGTATCAGGGTGGTTTTCATTGGTTTGCGGGGTGTTTTGTTATTAATCAACCAGAGGTTAATTAATCCCTTGAGCGCGCAGTGGGGGCTATTAACAATTTCCAGATAAACTTATTAATCCCTACTAATCAGTGATATTAATATTTTTGGGGGTTTTTAATGTATTTATATAATACGGGGATAGGGTTTATTTCGGGATTTACATAATAAAAGTTAAAAATTAATATGATTTATGAAATGGAAAGTGCTAAGCCATAATGTTAGAAAACTTAGGCTAAAGGTGGAAAAAGGGGTTTATACAAGAAATATGGCCAATTTCCTAAGTAAAATAGGGTTTTACTTAGGGAATGTTTATGAAATGAGATGAGTGGCTTTATATTAAGAATAGATTCTTAATTATTTTTATGGGGGAAATTAGTGAATGATTTAGGGAAAAGCATGAAGGGGAGTTAGTTATGAGACCTTGCCTCGCTTGAGCTGCTTCAAGTGAAATGTCCGCCATGCACTTGTGATAGAGATAAGATTAACACTTTTGGAGACATAGTCTATCAATGGTATCATTCTCCAACACCAATCTACCTACCTGCCTACTTGGCCTAACATTTTTTCCTTCTTTTACTTGGGTGCACTTAGACTAGCAAACCCTCATCAATTTTTCTTTTCTTTTCATAGCAAGTCTACCTAAGTCTGCACTTATTACTTCCAAGGGCTCAGATTAGACTTTTGAGCTCCTTTGCTTCTCTACCTATCTACTTATTTTCCAAGATTGAACAGTTTGGTCAGATTTTATTCTCTATCTCTAAAATAGGAAATTCAAACATGAACTAGCCAAGATTAGGTTGTTTGGCCATTCATCAATTGTGGCATAAAATAACAAGCTGCACACAATGCTTTATTTACAGAAAATGAAAAGTAGTGGCATTTTGGACTTGCACACTTTCCTGGTTTTTCTTTGTTTGGGGTTCATTTCTTTCACTTTTTTGACCATTTTGTTCTTTTTACCCTTTGATTTTTTTTTTAGGGCATACCCTCTATACATTTTTTACATTTTTTTTTTTGATAATATGGAAAACCTTTGCAATAGGGGAAGGGATGAACATATTACAGAGCTTAACAAGTCAATCATGAAATATGACACCTATTGGTATAGGAGTATACTAGTGGCTCCACTTGGGGATGGCTTTCCCCGGTGGAAAGTCAAGAACAATAAGTCAGAGAGCCTTATGAATAACTTTTACTGTGTTCTGTAATCTCCTTTAGTTGGTTGCTTTATTGTATATATGACAACAAGGTTTCTGGGGCTTAGGGCCTTCACTTCGGGCTTCAACTCCAACAAGCTACTGTCCAATCCACACTTAAACATTTATTCTTCCTCCTTGAATCCTGTTTGAGCACCTTCTCACTTGGGTAGGAACTTTTGGCTTGGTCCTTTTTGATCACCTTTTTTTTAACCTTCTCCTACACAACTTGAGATTTGACCTGAAATGAAAAGGTGCTGCAATCTTCAAACTAGATTAGTAAATCCTCAAGATTTTAGGGCCTTTTGATTGGATTCAAATCTTTTAGGATTTATTTCATAATCTACTACAACTGAATTAAATCAAACTGAAATCCTAGCTACCTACTCTAATCAGCTTTCTGACTGCTGGTTAGGTAAAATGAAACAACCAATGCAACCACTCAAGTATTATATACATTAGTGACCTTTGTTGCTTGTGCTTGTTGGTGTTTAAAATTGAGATCTTGCAATCAAATAAAACTTTGTTAACCTCTGAGGAGATAAGGAAATTCTTGATCTCCTTTGTTGAATTAGAAACTGTACAAAAGGATCTTGTAAAATATATACACTATTCTTGAGATGATTCAAGCAACTGTACAAATGTTCTGGGTAGCTTTCCTGCCTTGAAACTGAAATGTCACTTTTATCTCTACCACTTTGCATGTTTTCAATTGCTCTTTGTGATGATATTTCTAATGACTGTAACGTTTGTCTTGTAAAACCCTTATCATCTTGATTTTGACCCTCATAGCCTGTTAATGGAGAAAGATTATGATTGCTTTCATCATCCAACCTATCAGCTGTTGGATCATAAAGAACTTGGAAGGATTGTTACAACTTATTACATACAGGTTCAAATGGAATTTCATAGATTTATACGAGCTGCTCCTCTTTTTCTTTAAAAATTTCAAATGATTCAAAACAAAGAAGCAGGGAATCAACTTGGGTTTTTTGATCATATGTTCCTGCTTCCAAGTTTTCTTCTGCAACCTGACATTCAATGGCATTTTGGGCTGCAAATATAGATATGATAAGTCTTGAACAAAGATTTGATTGCCCTCTATATGGTTAATATCAAGACTTGTTGACATTTGATTTCTAATTGCATGATAATTATCTATGATAAACTGAAATGTATCAAAACAAAATGGTATAGTTCCTTCACTGATTTCAAAATTTTCTGCGCTTTCCTCCTCATCCTCATAGCTGAAATGAACAAGCTGATCACTACTTTCAAGCTGTTGAACTTGAATTTCCTTATTCCCCAAATTAGCTTTTGATTCCTCTGCAAGGTTAATTTGGATTTGAGAAACATAATCATCATCATATTGATCATATATGGGTGAATCATTAAAATAAGAAATGTTATCAAATGCACACATTAGATCAGGAGATTTCTCCTCCACATATTGCTCTATGAATCTATCTTCTGATCTATGGTAGATCGAGTTGGTAGGAATTTGTTCATGAATATCAACCTTTTCCTTTTGTGAAACAAATGTGTCATGGTGATTTTGAACAAAACATTCAACTTTCATTGTGATCTTCTGCATCATTTCCTCTACTTTCTTTATCAAAATGTCGAGTTTTTCCTCTTTCTCTGTTTTCAACTTTTCTTTTCTAATTTTCAGATTAACCTCTACATCCACTGCCATGTTCTGCATCTGTTCCATAGTTGAGGGGTTTCTTTCTCTCAGATGAAATTCTATCTCTGAATCAAATGCTCTTGGGTAATGCAGTAGAGCTGAATCAGGGGGAGGTTTTATATTTAATGGTATCGAGTAATAGATTTGATTAAATCTATCTGAAAATTGTTGTATTGTTTCATCTGGATGTCTTTTTAGCTGATTATATTCTTCTATGATCATGAGAAGATTGACTTTGATTATCCATCTATCAAGGAAGAGTTTGAGAAACTACTCGAGATTTGAGATGCTTGCCTCAGGCAGGGTTTTGAACCAACTCTTGACTTTGCCTTGCAAAGAAAGAGCAAAAAGCCTAATACTAACATTCGCTTCATTCACTTCAAATAAGTTAAGATAATCTTCAAAAACCTGGATATATTTTTGGGCAGTGATAGCATTCTCTCTATCAAACCTAGGGAGATACTTGGGATAATCGTTAGGGAAAGCATGGAGTGTAGGAGGCAAGATGAGTGGTTTATACCTATCAGGAACTTTATGTGGTACCGGAATATGTTCAGGGATTGGATGATTAGTCTTAATGTTTGAATTCTCCTTAACTGAAAAATGATCTTCATAAGAATTAGAAGATTGCGGTTCAAATGTGTAAGGAGACTTTGCATCTACATTTTTCAAAGGAAAATAATAAAAATTTAATCTAAAATAATCTTTAAAATACAATATATATTGAAAAATTTTATCAATGAGAAAGAACATAATGTCTTGGATAACAATCCAGGTCAAAAGCCTGATCTTTTCATACAATTCTTTCAGGTTCATTTCTACAGTGGAGTTTTGATTGTGAAATTGATGTGGAGTCTCTAGGTGGATGATTTTAACCTTTGTGTGTCTGATCCTTGTCCACCATCACAGATAAGATCTAAACCTGTAAAATAGTTTGGAGGAAATGGCTTAGTTTCTCTAGGAAACCAAATTTTTCAGTATTTTATGATTATTTTGATTTTTTATGATTTTTCAAAACAACTTCTATGATTTCTTTAAGAGGCTTTAGATATGAGATTTAAAATTTTTTAAATATTTTATTTGAGAAGAGGAACTGATCAAGTATTTGAAACCAACTGTCCAATCTACAAGCTAGACCGGAGATAGACTGAAGTAGCATTTATTTACTTCTGCAATTGCAAAGAAAAAATCATTTCAAAGGCTACCTGGCTAGCTTCAGGCTCCATCTGTAGCTTATGAAATAAACAATAGTAAGAAACAATTATTCAGGTCCCCAGTGGAGTCGCCAATGATGTTATCACTCAGGTTTTCCCAGAAGTTGTAAGAAGGGGAAAGGAGGATGAGGTAACCATAGACCAATCTTTTAGATACAAATCTAGCCAATCTGTATCCAGAGAGGGCTCTCTCTTTATGATTTAGCTTTGTTTTTTAAAGGTATTAGGCTAGTTATGAAGTTCAAGGGTTTTGTTTGAGTATTGGGTGGTGAGATTCAATAGAACAGAGAGGTAAGACAGAAAAGTTTAGTCCATTGGGCATGATGGAGTCAAAGAAAAGGCTTTCTGGTTTCGGTTTCTTAATAGAGGATGGCTTCACAGAGCAAGGTAGTCAAACAGGGAACAAATCAAGGCTTGAAACAAATGGAATGGACTCAAATAGGTGAAGGGCAGTTAAGAATCCTTCAACATATTGAAAGAGGGAAAATGGATGATTATTGATAAGGAGCAGTTAAGAATTCTTTAGCAAATAATCAACATGAAAGAATTAGGAAACATGAGCAATCAAGATTTCACTGCTTATTCTAATTATGAAGAAAACACAGAGAACAATAAAGATTGAAAACAGAGTGCAATCAAACATATTATGAAATTAACCATTTTCTTTATCATTCAGATTATGAAACACAGATGATATAATAAACAAGAAAACTGTAAAACACAAGATATAGAGGATTTATTGGTCCAAAGGTTGATTCAATAATTTTGTGACAAGTCCTCTGCTTCAATTCTTCATCCAGTAGGCCATGCAACAATTTGATTTCCAACAGCTCTTTATTCCAAAAATTCAGTATTACAGCAGAGTCTAGGAAATCCACACACCATAAACTCTAATTGAGGGGTATTTATACAACAAAATATGTACAAAAAATATCTCATTACATCTGTGAGATAATATCTAGGTTTAACTAATAATAATTTACAAGTAAAATAGAAACAACTAATTGATGTTGTGCTAGAGGCAGGCCTTTAGGGTTCGGCTTGTAGCTGTCTTCTGTAGTAGCTCTGTGCCGACTGCCTGTCTTAACTGATGCATTAATTCTGATGTGCTACATTTAATTCTGATCTGCCACATTTTGTCAGCTCTGACACACTTTAATGTTGAACTGATACTCTTTGACTTGTTTTAATGCTCTTTAATGCACTCTCTGCCCCGCTCATCGCTGTCTGATATTTAGCCCAAAATTTCCCTTTTCCCAAGGGTAATAGCGTAGCTAAGGATGTTGGTGGGATGCTGGAGGTTTCTCTGCACCTTCCAATTCCTTTCCTTTAGATTTTTTGTGGCTGGTATGCTAACTTCCTGCGGAGGTTTCCAAAAAGTCCTGGCAATTGATGCGCTGATAGCCATGTATTGAGAAAATTCACAGGAACCTGTGTCAAAAGAGGAGGATACCGTACATTGGAGGGTTGGTTGACAGGCAGAGGAGCTCGTTGATGGTGCCTTTCCTGGTCTGGAGTCGGTCAAGAATGTACTCCGAACTCGGTAGATATCATGCCCAGAGCACTGTTTGTAGAGAAACATAGCAAAAATGACTTTTCCCCTTTATTTGACAAAATGCAGTTTTTGGCGGGAATTTTTGATTTGAAGGATGGGTGATGTCAGCAAGAGTATGGGACAAATGATGTGGCGGTGACGTGGCAGAGGTCGTGGTAGGTGACGTTAGCAGATTATGTCAACAGTAGGGCGGTGGTAAGTGGTTTTGCCTGCACCTCTTTTGGGGCTGGGCAGTTTTGGGCGGAGGGCGAGCGAACAGGCTGAGTGGTCGAGGTGTGTCCTTGGTACGGTGGTAAAACTGCCAGCCGATCGCACGTTAACGTTCGGCAGTTTAGGGGGTCACGAAACGATCGTCAACCGTTGGATGATGGAGCGGAGATCTGACGGAGGACGCGCTATGGAGATGGTGGGAGGTTAACACTGTGGGCCTGATATATTAAACCATGTTTATAAATATATCAGGGTGGTTTTCATTGGTTTGCGAGGTGTTTGGTTATTAATCAACCAGAGGTTAATTAATCCCTTGAGTGCGCGGTGGAGGCTATTAACAAGTTCTAGATAAACTTATTAATCCCTGCTAATCAGTGATATTAATATTTTGGGGTTTTTTAATGTATTTATAAAATGCGGGGATATGGTTTATTTCGGGATTTACATAATAAAAGTTAAAAATTAATATGATTTATGAAATGGAAAGCGCTAAGCCATAATGTTAGAAAACTTAGGCTAAAGGGGGAAAAAGGGGTTTATACAAGAAATATGGCCAATTTCCTAAGTAAAATAGGGTTTTACTTAGGGAATGTTTATGAAATGAGATGAGTGGCTTTATATTAAGAATAGATTCTTAATATTTTTAGGGGGGAAATTAGTGAATGATTTAGGGAAAAGCATGAAGGGGAGTTAGTTATGAGACCTTGCCTCGCTTGAGCTGCTTCAAGTGAAATGTCCGCCATGCACTTGTGATAGAGATAAGATTAACACTTTTGGAGACATAGTCTATCAATGGTATCATTCTGTAACACCAATCTACCTACCTTGCCTACTTGGCCTAACATTTTTTCCTTCTTTTACTTGGGTGCAATTAGACTAGCAAACCCTCATCAATTATTCTTTTCTTTTCATAGCAAGTCTACCTAAGTCTGCACTTATTACTTTCAAGGGCTCAGATTAGACTTTTGAGCTCCTTTGCTTCTCTACCTATCTACTTATTTTCCAAGATTGAACAGTTTGGTCAGATTTTATTCTCTATCTCTAAAACAGGAAATTTAAACATGAACTAGCCAAGATTAGGTTGTTTGGACATTCATCAATTGTGGAATAAACTAACAAGATGCACACAATTCTTTATTTACTGAAAATTAAAAGGTAGTGGCATTTTGGACTTGCACACTTTCTTGGTCTTCCTTTGTTTGGGGTTCATTTCTTTCACTTTTTTGACCATTTTGTTCTTTTTACCCTTTGATTTTTCTTTTAGGGCATACCCTCTTTTCATTTTTTACATTTTTTTTTGATAATATGGAAATCCTTTGCAACAGGGAAAGGGATGAACATATTATAGAGCTTAACAAGTCAATCATGAAATATGACACCTATTGGTATAGGAGTATAACAGTTTCCAAGAAATCAATTAAGTTGTCAAATTCATAACCCATTGATGTCTTTACAACTTCTAGCTCTTCTTGTAGTATATCCTTGGAAACGAGCATAAAGTATCTAATAATACGTGGGACCTGGAAGTCCTCAATAACTTTGATGGCCTTAAGAAAGACACTACTCCTTTTATCATTAATACTTAAACATTTGGCAATGGCCTCTTCTAGCATTTTGATTCTAGCAAACCAACCAGGTTTTATCTGCTTAAGTCTTTTATGCCCTGGGAGATTTTGCTGTGTTCTTTGGAATTCATTGAGTGAGCTAATTTTATGGACAAAAGTAGACAATTCATTATCAATAAATTGTTGATCATTTTCAAGATCCTTTTTAAGATACTCATCAAATGACTGTATTCTATGTGCCAAATTTCTTATGCGTAGAGTGATTTCCCATGGTTTGTCAATGATTTCTATTCCTTTATTGATAATAGTTACAATATCATATTCGATTTCAGTAAGAAGGTGTGTCACCTTTCTTATTCGATGGGGTGTTCCAGGTGTATTTGACATAGCATCAGGTGCTTTGATAGCCAAGGGAACATGAATAGAAGCATTGAATCAAGAGCTTCTTCAATCTTGTTGTTTCTCTTTTTTCAGTCATATTTTCTACCTCTTGTTTTGTAACAAAGTGTGCTAGAGATTCACTAGTATTTTGGTGTAGCTTTAGGAGTCCAATAGCTCCTACTTCAAAGATACCCGCTTCTGTTCTTCATTGATTAATGACCCTTTTATTTTGGACCTTGAATCTTTCCACCTTTAGATTATTACTCCTATCATAGTGTGCATCTTACATAGTTTGTGGATGATAATCATTTTCTTTGCTATTTTTAATCATTCTTTGGGTTTCAGCTATGCAAGCTACAACCCAATCAAGTTGTCTTAGTGCTATCAACTTCCATATTAGCTGATCCTTCGGCAAGTTGAGCCTCATAATTTATACTCTTTGATGATTGAACAATATGTAATATTTCTAATATGACATTGGGAGAGGGCCCCTGATCTGATATTCACCCTATGAGTGGCATCAGTTAAAGATTTATTAAACAAAGGTATTATAAACTCATGTGCTGGTGTGCGTTCTGTGTTATTGAAACAACGAATCGATCAGATTACCAATACACAAACATTTAAATGGAAAGACAACATAGAAATACAGTAAGAAAACACAAGGACACAAGAAATTAATAAGGAGTTCACCCTATCCTCTAGGACTACATCTCCGGTGCAACTTTCAGTGGTGGCCTTATTTTATTGTGTCTTTAAGCATAGACTTACAATACAGGGACTCAATGTGAGTTCTCCTGAAGCAGGTTTGCTTGGAAGGGTGGTTCTTGGATTCCCCAAGCCACTAGAGTGCACAGACTCGGCTTACCTACGAGCTCTTTGACCTTCTAGTCTACAGTGGAAAGAGCCAAATGTGGTGCTCAGTCCGGACAGATCCTCTATGGGATGGCTTGAACCTTCAAGCTCTTCTGGTGTTCAATGCTGCCTTTGGTCAACTCAGCCTCTGTCCTCTTTCTGCTTTGCTTTACTGTCTTCTTCTCTGGTTTCTGTCTCTCTATGTTCAGTCCTCCTCTCTAGGTTCACTGTTCCACTTCTTCGTCTCTTGACTCGACTAAATCGACTTTTATATTCTGTCTCTGTTCATGGATTTTAGCCATTCAAACCCATGCCTATTCGTTTCCTCTTCCGCCTCTGTCGATTCACCTTCTTCAGCTGCGCTTGGAGTTCCCTGTTCGGCGTCATCATCAGCCCGCAGAGAGTGGCCACATGTCCTCCTCTAACTCGTGCTAGCTTTCTTCATCCGTTCATTTCTTCATTTACGCCGTGAATGAGTCTTTCCTCCACCGTAGCAATCAAACAGACTCCAAATATTTCTAAAATGTGGCGTATTCCCTTGTCGATTCCGCTTCCTCCATTGGGTGCGATCTTAGCCATTTGATTTGGGGCTTGCAGATCCGACAACATACGCACGTTTTGCGTGGTTGACTTGCTCGACCGATAGCACGCGATCAACGACGGTTTTCTCTCATCTCTGCTTGCCACACGTCGATTGATGAATGGAATCACTCCGCTCTCGTCCAAAACCTCTTACTGTTTAAGGGCACCCCGATCAATACCGCCAGTTTCCAAAGCACGGGTCTCGCCTTTGTACTTTTAGCGCTTTTTGTTTTCCCGCCCGCAGTTCTCCGGCTCACCATGCATCCATTTGCTCAGGCTTCCTCCTTCATAGCCTTGGGCTCCCAGGGGCTAATTTGGCCTCTTGCATAGTCTCCATGGGCCTCGGTCAGCACACTTTGACCGAGTTCCTCATCGTTCCACGCTGGCTGCCATTGCCACTGGTTCAGGGGTGTTTTTGATCATTGCTTTGAATTCTTTAGAGATTTGTCCCGACCTGATACAGTCATGGTTATTTGACAGTCTTATATGGATCCAATTCGGATCACAACCTTCCCACTGAAAAAGCTTTTGGACCACCAAAAGTTGGTTTTCAAGCGTCGACTAAGTGAGGGTATTGCTTTCTCACTTGTCCAATCTCAATCCACTTTGCACTGCTTGGCTTCGAACCTTTGAGCCCAATCTTGAGGTATTCAACTTCTCCCCTGCGCGTCATCCTCACCTTCCTGTCCAACACTGTGGCTTCCTGTAACTCATTAAGATACTCAGGTAGCAAGTCATCAATAGAAGGCAATTGAATTTTCTCTTCAGGGTCCTCAACCATTGAAGGTTCAAACAATCTCAAGAAATCTGTATTTATGACTGAGTAGATGTGCATGTAAGCTGGTAGATCAAGGCGAAAAGCATTTTCACTAATCTTCTCAAGTATCCTAAAGGGTCCATACTTGATAGGCTTTAGCTTTTTACCTTCACCTTGCATCCTATCCTTGCTGATATACAGTCAGACTTGGTCTCCAACTTGAAAACTATGCTCCATCCGATGCTTATCATGCCTAGCTTTGTACTTGGCCTAGCTCTTTTCGAGCTGTTCCTGTACTGCCTGGTGGATCTCCTAGATCTGTTCAATGAACCTAGTTGCTTTGTCCACATCACTGTGTCCATAAACCATGGTATCTTTACCGAAGACAAAATCCAAAGGAGACCTTGGTGTGAAACCAAAACAGGTCTCAAAAGGAGATCTTTGTGTAGAAGAGTGTTTGGCTCTGTTGTAAGCATGTTGCACATAACACAAGTGTTCATCCCAAAGCTTAGGATGTTTGCTGCAATATCCTCTCAATAACTGGATCATTGTCTTGTTAACTACTTCTGTCTGGCCATCTGTTTGTGGATGAAAAGCTGTGCTTTTCTTTAGTTTGGTGTCCATCAACTCCCACAGATTGGACCAAAAATTCCCCACAAATCAGGTGTCTCGATCAGATATAATGGAAGTGGGTAATCCAAAATGAACCCATACATGTTCAAAGAACAATTTTGCAGTCTGTTCAGCTGTAATCTGTTTATTACAGGGTATCAAAATACACATTTTGCTGAACCTATCCAAAAAAACATATAGATAATCATGACCTTTCCTAGATTTAGGCAGTCCTCCAATAAAATCCATGGAGACACTTTCCCAAGGGTGAGAAGGAACTGGAAATGGAGTGGACAAGCCTAGTTTTTTGTTGCTGGGCTTTCTTTTGGCACACATGGCACACCCTCTTACATATCTAGAAACCGTCTCATTCATTTTTGGCCAATAGCAGAATCTTTGCAGCTGTGCAACTGTTTTACTCACTACAAAGTGACCTGATATCAGAGAAGTGTGTGCTTCCCTAATTATCTTTACTCTCTCAGTTTGTGGAATGCAGAGTTTCCGACAATGATATACGGGTCAGTTCTTCACACGATAGTCCAATTCTTCTACTCTTTTGCCTTGACTCAAAGTTGCATATACATATTTAAAGTCCATATCTTGAGCATATTGTTCTATGTAACTCTCACGTAGTACAAAATTATTCTTTAGTATGGTAGATGCATTTATAATGGGTCTAGATAACATGTCTGCAACCCTATTATGTATGCCCTTTTTATATCTGATGACTAAATGAAATTGTTGTAGAAAACCCATCCATCTGTAATATCTTGATTGCTGCAACTTAGTTTGGGAGTGTAGATATTGAAGTGGTTGATGATCAGTATGTATTACTATATCTTTACCCATTAAGTAATGTTTCCACTTTTTTACACTCTGAACTAATTGCGCACAATTCTTTATCATAGGTAGGATAATTAACTACTCTAGGATTACAAGTCTCAGAATGATAACATATGGGTTTACCGTGCCGTGTCAACACTGCTCCCATGGCATAGTCATTGGCATCAGTTTGGATCTCAAATGGTCTTTGTAGATCTGGCAGTGCTAGTACAACTGTTGTACTAATCTTTTCTTTCCAGGTGTCGAAGGCTTTCTGATGTTTTCCTCCCCACTGAGACACCTTATTCAATCCCGTTAAAGCATGTAAGGGAACTGTAATCGAGGAGAAGTTAGAAATGAACTTCCTCCAACACTGTGCTTCTCCTAAGAAGCTTCTCACTTGTGTAGCAGACCTGGGTTTAGGCCAGTTCACAATGACTACCACTTTAGAGGGATCTATTTTCAATTCACCTCCCCCTACTATATGACCCAAGTAGTTTAGAGATGTTTTGCCAAATTCACATTTTGAGAGTTTAACATAAATTTTTTCTCTTTTCAAAACATCTAATGTCTGCTTAGCATGCTTTAAATGTTCTTCCCACTTTTTACTAGAATGTCATTCAGATACACAATAAAAAAATCATCAAGAAAAGGTCTGAGTACATCATTCATTAATCTCATGAAAGTAGCAAGAGCATTAGTTAAGCCAAAAGGAATAAGCAGCCATTCATACAATCCTTGCTTTGTTTTGAAAGCAGTCTTCCATGCATCTTTCTCTACAACTTTGACCTGATGGTATCCACTGTGCAAATCCAACTTGGTGAAATAAACAACTTCTTTCAATTGTTCTAACATATCATCTATGTGAGGAAGGGGATAACGATTTTTGATAGCTATCTTATTTAGTGCTCGGTAATCAATGCACATTCTCCACGAGCCATCTTTCTTTCTCACCAAAACAATTGGTGACCCACATGGTGATGTGCTAGGCCTGATGAAGCCCTTCTCGAGCAACTCCTTCACCTGCTTCTTGATTTCAACATTCTCTAAAGCAGACAACCTGTACATCCCAATGTTAGGAAATGGAACATCTTGCTGCAAAATAATATCATGTACTATTCCCTTTTTGGGTGGCAGACCTTTAGGTTCCTGAAATGAAACATCATACTTTGAAACAACCTTTTCTATGTCAGCTTGCTGTTCAACATTACAACGCTCAAATACATTGGTTTTATCAAGTTTCTTTTCCTTTACAACCATCAGTAAGAATTGTTTGCATGAATTTATCATTCTTTTCATCTGCCCTGAGTTTATGAGAGTATACTTATTTTTGAGATTATGAGCTCTTACAAAGTATTCGATTCCATCTTTAACAAGTAGATACTTGTTTTCAGCTCTATAAAAAATAGCCTTTCTATCATACAAGTAAGGGCTTCCTAAAACAATTCCACATATATCTAAAGGAATTATGTCTAACTCAACCTCATCTGCAAATGCTGACCCAAAAGAAAACTTGAGTTTGCACTGTCTAGTCACTTGTAGCTGTGCTTTATCATTCAACCATCCTAATGAGTATGGTTTCTTTTGAGGTGTAGTTGCTAATCTCAATTTCTTTACAATTGCTTCAAAAATTAGATTTACTTGTGAGCCACTATCAAACAAAGTATCAATCTTTTGATTCTTGGAAATAACTCGAATATGGAAAAGCTCATGTCTTTTTCTCTCATTTTCTTCATCAATAACAGATTGAGTAGAATTACTAGTAGATGCTTCAGAATTCTTACCTTTTATACCTGTGGCTGCTATAGTTGTTTCATCTCCTGAGTCTGACCCCAAATCTTTCTAAATAGCTGCAATAATCTTCTTCTTCTTGCCCTCGGACTTCTTAGGCCTCAGCTCTGGATGCAAAATCCAACAATGCTCATCATCATGCCCATCCTTTTTATAGTGAGTGCATGGATCTTTACTTTTCTGTGCAGTGTTAGCCTTCCTTGCTTTCCAATTCTGCATTCTTTTCTCCTTGCTCTTGCTTACAGTGGGTTGGGATGGTCCCCCAACTTCTAGATTTCCATTCTTTCCTCTAGCTTCTAGATGAGTAGCTTGTACAGATACCTCATATATACTAGTGGGATTAAACATGAGGATGGTATGCCTCATGTAGCTGTGTAGACCACTAATGTACTTCAAAAGAGTCTCTGGTGAGTCTAATGAGATACCCAACATCAATGCTCTCTTTCTGAATTCTTGAGTATACCCTTGCACACTTTTCCCTTTCAACTGTTGAAGAGTTTTCCAACTCATCATGGCTTGTTGCATGTAGGCCAATGTATAAAATTGCTTCTTGATTGCAGCAATAAATTCACTCTAGACAGAGATGGTCTTACCATGTCTTTTCATATCAGCTTGGGTTCTGCCTTCCCACCAAACCAAGGCAGTGCCTCCTAGGCGTAGGCTTGCCAGTTGAATCTTACTCTTGTTTGAGTCTATGTGCTGTACTCTGCAATACCCATCAATTTGTCTAATCCAATTGTCCAACTTTTCAGCATTTAGCTCTCCATCATATATAGGAAAATCAAATTTAACATCTAACTTAATCAAAGATGCTTTCTTATTATGCACAGGGCTATTAGGAGGTGTGAGAAAGCTTTCCTCTTTCCCCTTTCCTTTGGAGTGGTCATGGAAGTGAGACTCATCTTATTCTTTATCTTGTTTAGAGCCTGAGGAGTTTTCAACCGTATGCTTTCTAAAGTCTCTGTACATTTCTTCAACCATAGACTTTATAGCTAGGAAAGTTTCTATGAATTGAGGGTCTGGCCCTACAGAACCTTCCTCTGACATTGTCTTTTGAGGGTAGACTCTCCCAATTTCAGGATTAGTTTCCACCAACTCTCCTTCTTATAATTTGAGCTTTGATCTTGTGAGCATTCACAGCTAACCAACACAAGATTGTCTAACCTTACAGTCTAGAGCTCTGATACCACTTGATCTGATATTCACCGTATGAGTGACATCAATTAAAGATTTATTAAACAAAGGTATTACAGACTCATGTGCTGGTGTGTGTTCTGTGTTATTGAAACAACAGATCGATCAGATTGCCAATACATAGACATTTAAATGGAAAGACAACAGAGAAATACAATAAGCAAACACAAAGACACAAGAAACTAATAAGGAGTTCACCCTATCCTCCAAGGCTACATCTCCGGTCCAGCTTTCAGTGGTGGCCTTGTTTTATTGTGTCTGTAAGTAGAGAATTACAATACAGGGACTCAATGTGAGTTCTCCTTAAGCAGGTTTGCTTGGCAGGGTGGTTCTTGGATTCCCCAAGCCACTAGAGTGCACAGACTCAGCTTGCCTACCAGCTCTGTGACCTTTTGGTCTACAGTGGAAAGAGCAAAATGTGGTGCTCAATCCGGACAGATCCTCTATGGGATGGCTTGAATCTTCAAGCTCTTCTGGTGCTCGATGCTGCCTCTGTTAAGCTCGACCCTCTGTCCTCTTTCTGCTTTGCTTTACTATCTTCTTCTCTGGTTTTCGTCTCTCTGTGTTCAATCCTCCTCTCTGGGTTCACTGTTCCACTTCTTTGTTTCTCGACTCGACTAACTTGACTTTTGTATTCTGTCTCTGTTCATGGCTTTTAGCCATTCGAACCCATGCCTGTTCGGTTCCTCTTCTGCCTCTGTCGATTCAACTTCTTCAGTTGCGCTTGGATTTCCCTGTTTGACGTCATCATCAGCTCGCAGGGAGTAGCCATGTGTCCTCCTCTAACTTGTGCCAGCCTGCTTCATCGGTTCATTTCTTCAGTTATGTCATGAATGAGTCTTTCCTCCATTGTAGCGGTCAAACAGACTCCAAATCTTTCTAAAACGTGGCGTATTCCCTTGTCGATTCCGCTTCCTCCATCAGGCATGATCTCAACTGTCCGATCTGGGGTTTGCAGATCCGACGCCATATGCACATTTTGCGTGGTTAACTTGCTCGACCAATAGTGTGCGATCAACGACGTTTTCTCTCACCTCCGCTTGCCACGTGTCGGTTGATGAATGGAATAGCTTTGCTCTCGTCCAAAACCTCTTACTGTTTAATGGAACCCCAATCAATACCACCGGTTTCCAGAGCATGGGTCCCACCTTTGTACTTTTAGCGCTTTTTGTTTTCTTGCCTGCGGTTCTCCGACTCACCATGCATTCGTGTGCTCGGGATTCCTCCTTCACGGCCCTGTTCACCTAGCGATGCGCGATTAGAGCTAAGTGCTAATTGCGCATCAAATTCCACCTCCTTTTCCTGATCCGAGGCTCCCAGGGGCTAATTTGGCCTCCTGCGCAGTCTTCATGGGCCTCGGTTAGCATGCTTTGATCGAGGTCCTTGTCGTTCCACACTGGCTGCCATTGCCACTGGTTCAAGGGTGTTTTTGATCGCTGTTTTGAATTCTTTAGAGATTTGTCCTGACCTGATACAATCATGGTTATTTGACAGTCTTCTATGGATCCAATTCAGATCAGCCCCTTTCCATCTCCTCCATTAAAGGGCCTATCATTACTTGTTCTAATCACATTGGTGTCCTTCCTTTTGTGGGTTGATGTTGAACTTGGGTGAGTCTGAGGTGTTGAAGCTAGAGGGGTGTTTGTAGGTTTTTTGTCTCTTTTTATGTGTTGTTCTCCTAAAGTAATGTTGGTTTCTTTAACAATTTCTTCAATAGGGGTAGGTGTTTCTCTTTATCTTGGTACGCCAATGTGACTTTCTCGTTTTTATTGAGTAACTCTTGTAAAAAATTGCCATATATGGGTATGGTGAGGTGCCTTGAAGAAATATCCTTGCATCAAATCCTTGAATTGTCTCTATTTCAATTAAATTGAAAAATATTCAATGATTTAGAAATTTTTGTGAAGTATGCCATGTTTTTCCATTAGAGGAATTTTGAGGTCTAAAATGGGTCTCCTAAGGAATATTATAAAATAATAGTGGAAATAATAAAATAAGATTATATTACATCATCAAATTTCAGAGGGAAAAAAGAAAAAAAATATTTGTTCAACTTATCTCCCTACAATTTTACTCAAGTTTCGAGTGGGAGCACTCGTTGGATGCAAAATTTAATTCCTCATCCAAGGAATACCCATGTTGCATACTTTCGATGGACCTTGCTACATGAAAAATGAGAAACACATGAAAAAATGTGATTGCAATACCATTTTTCATGTAGCATGGTCCATCGAAAGTATGCAACATGGGTACTCCTTGGATGAGGAATTAAATTCTACATCCAACAAGTGCTCCTGCTTGAAATTTGAGTAAAACCATAGGGAGATAAGTTGAAAATACAAGTTGAAAAAATAGTTTTTTTAGTTTTTTAATATTTTTACCATTTTACTCAAAAAATGGTGAATCATCTCCCATGGTTAACATCATCATATTGAATCTTATTGGTTCTTATAAATTTTATTTTGGTTGTACATTTTTGTTTTGTGGCCCATTTTAGACTTCAAAATTTCCCTAATACAATTACTTCTCCCACAGTAAAAGGTAAATAAATAAACTGTTTCTTTTTCTTTCTTTCAAACAGAATTAACTATGGTTGATATTTCTTGCATCTTCATCAACAAAGTACTATCCAATACAAACATTGAAAGCAGTAAGGGTTTGTCTTATAATCCATAGTTGCAAACAAGGGTGTTTTCTTCTCTCTCTTCATGTATCCCCTTTCCTTAGAGGAAAGTCTGTGCTTCATTTGAAATTTTGCTGGGTTCTTGCTTAGTCACCAGATAATTAACTTCTCTAACAAAATAACCTTATATTTGACAAAAATGAAATGGGGCCTTATGCTTCCACAACACTGGGTACTATAATTGTATTGGTTCCATGTCCGGATTCAAATTACTCTTATGGGGTAGGTTGTGGAAAGTATGACATGAGACAAGGGCTATGACCAAATAGGTCTTCACGAAACATTTGTGACTTTTGGACAGATTGGTTAACTGGAAGGACAATGTTGAAAATACTAAGATGGGGGTTGAATAAATATTTCATTATTTTTAACTATTTCTATCTTTTAAAACTTTTGATGCACATAAATCATGAAACAAAAATCTTTACATAAGAAACACTTGTACAATTTTCTTTGTAAATATTTTGTAAACTTCCTTGTACAAAGTAAAAACCAACTTACAAATTTCATAGACACCAACCCATAGGATATTTCATCCACCTAGCTAAAAGCTAACTCAACAATGTAGGCACCAACCTACAAGAAACACCAATCCCCCCAACTGAGAATCAACTCAACAAAATCTAGGCACCAAGCTTTGTCTTCAAGTTTCTTTCCCTAGATATGTCATCAATAACTTCTAGTCCTCAACAAATTGTTCAATGAGTTATCATCTAGCTATGCAACCCTCAGGTTTGTGCCTTCAATATTGATCACAACAACCTGACCTGTAGATCTTAACTTTCTACTCTTTAACTAGGCTTATTGATTTTTATCATTAGGCTTGATATCCTACATGTCAGTTCTCTGTATTTGATCAAAAATAGGTCTAACCATTTGGTGCTTCAACTTTCTCAACTCTTCCTATTCATTGTTCAACTACCACTACTTAGGCTTATTATATGTTCAAAGAGAAGGTTTGGCCACTTGGAAGCTTGTACTCAACACTGTAGATTTATTTTAAGACTCAACTCTTTCTATTCATGTTCAACACACTTGGAACCAAATAGGCTTTAACAACCTTGAAGGTCTACTTCCTGCGACCTATTAACCATTGCACTAAACACTCACCTTATGTAACCCATAGTCCTACCACAAAATTGTCCATTATATCCATGTTCTTAGTGCATATTTTTCCACAATAGGGCTCGATTCTATCATCACCTTAACATGAAAAATAATTCAAATAACAACTCCATTAACACTACCTTATCCAACTAGATTCAGACTCCAAATATCCCTGCAACAATTATTCAATAGAGCTCGACCACCTAAAAAATCAAACCAGAACTTGGTCTATAATAGGATTGCAACTTTAGCCACAAACTAGACTTGAAATGATGCTTCAGGACACCAAAAGCGAACCTTTAAACTAGACTCGAACTCAACCTTCAATGCACCAAAACTTGGCCCCAAAACTAGATCTGAATTAAACTTTCAAAACTCTAGGAGTCAACATTGCCTGAACTCGGCCTTAAAACACCATAATTTTGACCGCTAGAATAGACATGAATTGGCTTGAGTGAGTGAGTCCTATGTTCCTCTATATAATGCTTATATATAGTGCATTTGACCCCCAAAAGCAGAGCCTAATTTCCCATTGGTTGGGCCGACTTGTGCTTTGGCTGGGATGACTTCTGCAACTGGTAGAATGTATAATGAGTATTCAAAAAATGATTTCTCCTCAACCGTGATGAGTTTGAAAGAGTTCCATACACTGTTGGAAAGGTATCAGAACAAGCTTTCCAACCATATATACTATGCATAAAAAATCCAAAAACAATATTTTCATAAGGCATGGTATATATTGATGGAAAGGTCTCAAAATATGTTATTTGCCCATGTTACTTTTTTCTTTCATTTGTACAATCTTGGACATCAATAACAACCAATTTCAACAATCTCTCCCTTTTTTTATAAATGACAATACTTTGATATATATATATATATATATATATATATATATATATATATATATATATATATATATATATATATATATATATTTTATATTTATATTTATTTTATTTTTTCTGACAACTACTCCCTTTGTCTACATTCTCTCCATAATTTTTGTCAATTTCTCCCCTTGTATGCATTCACTCCCCCTTCTTATCAGCTGCTCCCCTCCGTTTGCATTCTCTCCTTCTTTGACATCAATAACAAAGGGTACTCCCCTTGAGTTTGTGCTCCAATATTTATCTTCATATCAATAATTTTCAACTAATGTCAAATATGGATGTCTTGATCCATATCTCATAACATTATATGTATATAAATAATGTCTACTATAATTGTGCTCCATCTAGTCGATCATTATATGTACCTTTATAGTGTCTTCAAGGTCGTACAAGCCTAGATCCACCACTTAGCAAGTATGGAAACCCTTCAAATCTACAAAGCAAAATAGACTAAGTTGGAACATTTTCTGCAAGTGGAACCTTATAAACAAGTCTTACTTTAGAAGTGAGTAATTCCTAATACTATAGCCTTTCCAAAATCCAACAACTGCAAATTCACTTCGATCAAGATTATCACCAGTAGGATTTAAGTCAAGGCAATATACATCAAAATCGATTTCAAAATGTTTCATATGTACCAATGTTTCTTCTCCAATTTCCATGTATACTGGATGACCCCCTCAAGCGATTAAAAATACTTGAACAATTTTGTCATGCACAACATAGTGACAAAATAATGTGTGAGAATTTGTGGAAAAACATTCTAATTCTATTTCTTCTAGCTCATTCTCTGTGTTCATCAAAGTACACATATCGCAATGGAGCTCACAAAGAAGATCTTATTTCTGAGATATTCCTTTTTTAACTAGCACATAAAATTTAAATTTGCTTAGATGCTTAACTTGGTCCTCTTCCATATCATAGTCAAGAGGATAAAAATAGATTAATCTTTTGTGGTCACTGGTAATAACATATTCTCATCATTTTTTTTTCTCTCCTCAGTTTCCTCCTCAACAAATTTAGATGGAACACTTGTTATCTAATTCATAACAACATCATCACCATCATAGTCTCTATAATTCCAAAATTTCATTTGTAATCTCTTTCTTGTGTTGAAAATGGCAACAAGAAATGCTAAAAATAGAAGTGCTAAAAATAACACTACTATAAATAGCAGTTCTGGTATCAGTGTTGGACTGAGCAACAAGGAATGAAAAACGGAAGTGCTAAAAATAACATTGCTATTTTCAGCAGTTCAGGATGGATTCCTATTTTAGTCAGTCCATAAACTAAAATAGTGAAGTAAAATTCGAATTGGATCTTAGCAGCTATTTGTAAAATAATTAATTAATTCATCTTGAGTTAATTAGTTAAGGAAAATCAAACATGAAGTCTATGTGGGGACATGCAACAATTTCTCCATTAATATGAGGAATTTATCCATCAGTTAAAGAGATAAGGATGAGTTGTAATATTGAGTTGTAATTAGTTGGCTCAGTTAACTGAGTCAAGTTCAGTTAGATTAATTCAAACAGTTTGTTGAATTAATTGTGAGTTTAGTTAGTTAATGCTTGCATGCATGTAAATGCTGCACTTCAGATAACTGAATATTCTCTCATAAATAACTCATGCATGTCAGTTCTGTCAGAGACCCAGTTGAGATTAGAGGAGGGACAATGTACTATCAGTTGGATGAATTTTTCCTATAAAAGAAACTCATCCATGCAGAAGGATTCATCTCCTTTAGGTTTGTGCAGTTATTTCAGAGGTCAGAGCAGTGTGTGAGGGATTATTCACACAGGTGGCAGCTTGAGGATTGAGGAGAAACTGCGCAAGGAAATAGGAGGCTTGGAGGGTAGAGGAGAAGGTTTGTGAGAAGCCTTTGACTGTCTATGAGCAACATAGGAATTGTACTGAGAGCTGGATAGCTTCTGAGCTAAGGCTTTGTGTAATCTAGACATATTTCCACTTGTATGATAATATAAAGATTGGGGTTTTAGGCTGAGGCTTTCCCCGGGTTATTTCTTCTATGTTATGTGTGATTGATTTCTCATTCTCAGTTATATGTGTTCTCATTGATCTTGCTCAATTCGATTAAGCTTATACAAATTTTGTTGTAGAAGTAGATCTTATATTTTTCTTTATTCTATTGCATAATCTATTGATCTACAATGGGAATTTCTACAACTTACATCCCATGATCCAAAAATTCATTATTAAATCCATTTTCTATTTTATTTACTTCCATGAAAGGGGTAGTTGAACCAATCTCCCCATGAGGTTGCTTGATTCCAAATTATTTAAGAACATTACTAGATGCCACTTTAGTATTGATAGGTTTTATGGTTGAAAATGAGTTCATAGGTTTCTTTGCCTACTCCAAGTGATCAATTATTTTTCTAAGTTTTTAAGACTAGTTTATATCCTCCAATACAACATCATGAGGGTCATTCAATCCCATCAAAATATGATTCTTGAGCCACTGTTTTTTTTAACAGAAGTTTCAAGTCCAATTGTTCTTGAGAAGACGTCATGGAGTGTTTGAATAGAAAAATTGTCTAAACATATTTCACCTTTAACAATATTGAAAAATGGATTTACAATGACTTCATCTTGAGGGTTCTTTCGAGGGGATAATTTTTTGTTCCGATTATTCACTGTTGCGTTTCAATCCCACTGCTTCATTGTCATTATGTGGGTATTTTTTTGGTTTTCCCTATTTAGTCACTTTTCAAAGTCTTCAGAATTGCACACATTGAGCTTCTGTGTTTGACAACATGACCTCATCATGCATATAGTTCAATAACAAAACTAATAACTTCATCTTCTTAGAGTTGCAACAATAGGCTTCACCCAAGTCATTTCCTCTTGTACAAGTTACATAACCCTGTTTATTCAACTAAATACCTTCACTCGCAAGTGCTCCTTGGATTTCCATCCTCTAAGGTTGTCACTTCCTTATTTTGCAACTGAATGTTGCCTTGCTATTATTGCTTTAGAACTTTTAGCTAAAGCTTGGTTGTATGATAAGTTGCAATACCCTTGAGCTGTGAAAACTCATGTTTTGTAATTTGAAGTGAAGTTTTAAATGTAGAGGGTAGCATATCCAGATATATATCATCAACATATCCTTGTTCAAATGCTTTTCCATGTTCTAGTCCTAAATGAAGATCTTGTGTTATTATTATTGGAGTGATAGCCAAACTAAATGGAGCAACAAGAAGTGTAACTCTATAACCATACATTTCAAAATATAAACCAAAATGAGTTACATTCTCTGATTTTGCAACCTCGCAAGTGAACTCCATTAACTTGCAACCATTGTACAAAAATATCTAGACTTATCTTTCTTCAACTCTCTTAGAGCAATCAACCTTGCATGTACTTGAGGAAGCTTTTATTAACAATTTAGACCTATGTCTTAAGGATTTAGATCCATTTTTGTCTCTTCTTGTTTTCTTCTCCACACCTTGGTATATTTTTCTTTATGCTTGGAATAATTCTTTGGTTTGTTTAGGAAACCATCTCATGCTACTTTTGCAGTCACGTGTTATATGCCCAAAATTTTGGCATTTGAGCATACTGTACTGTACTTGTATTGGGGAGTGAACAAATTATGATTTTTGTTGCTATAGCCTTTAGGGCCACTGATTTTCTTGCCTATAATTTTATTTTTAGAGGTTTGATAAGGGCCTGTATAATCATCCTTGACATTGGCTCTATAATTCCTTGCTTTATGTCCAAAGTTTGTACATGAAAAACAATGACTAAGAAATATAGTTTGATACTTGGGTAAGAAGGGTTGTCTTGATGAAGTAGCTATTTTGAATTTTTTATTCTTTGGAGAAGATTTAACTCATGGTTGATCCTTGTCTCCTATTTCATTGTTTCTTATATTGTGTAGGCATTCATTGAGGGCATCAACATAGATTTTAAGTGTAGTAGCTCTTCCAAACTCATCCTTATTTCTTTCCTTACTTCTATTGTGGTTTGGGATTTGAAGAATATTAGCACGATCTTTAGGCTTTTCTTCAATTTTATTTTCTAGTGACTTAAGGATTGAATATTCTTTATATGAAATATTACCCACATAACCAAGACCTGCTTTTTCACATGGTGATCTTTGACTGCTAAGTATATCATCCACATTTGAGAACTTTTCAAGTTCTTGTTGAGCTTGTCTACTACATTCCTTAATGACACAAATTCTACTTCAATCTTCTCACAATTTTCTTCTTTTTCCTTCAATTGGATCTTCATCAGTTCTTCTATTGTCTTAGCTTCTTTTAGTTTAATTTTCAAGGAGATGACTTCTTCAAAATTTTTCTCTTCGTCTTTCAATTTTTGATCAACTTCATCTTCTAGCTTCTCATAATCCTCAACCTTTTCCTTTAACTGAATTTACAACATTTATTCTCTCTTTAATGCTTCCTTTGCTTGACATCTCAAGAGGAAAACTTCTATTTCATCTATGTTATGGCTCTTCTCTTAAATGATTTGTAATTGCTCTTTAAGCATTATATTTTCTTTTCAGAGCCCAACTATGTTGGGTCCCTATAATACTAGTGATTACCCCATTACTATTGTATTTATACCCCTTATTTATATTGTTGTGCCCCTATTACCCCCATGTTGTTATTTATGTGCCCCATAGAATCCCTCTATTGTTATTTTTGTGGCTTTATATTATTATTGTTAGGCCGACTGGATTATATTGTGACTCCTTAGACTCCTATATATAGAAAGGAGGTTTTGTCAATTGTATCATCGAAGAATTGTTCATTTATGTAATGTAAAGGAGGTTTCCCCCTCGAAGAGGCTGAATTCTAAGGCGTGGATCTCTCTTTTCTATCTTTTTGTGAGTTGGTTTCATAACATTTGGTATTAGAGCTTTGGATTCTAGGGTTTCGCTGCTCCAAACAGGTCATCGTGGCATTTTCGCTATAACTTTTTTTCTGTGGCGTTTCAGAAGTCGCAAAAAAAAAACCACTTGAGAAGAAATCACGCTAAACCTTTTCAGAACTTTTCGCGCGATGTTTGTGGAGATATGATCTGAGGAAGTTGGTCTTTTTGCAGATTCCTGAATTACATTCAATACAGGTGACCTGGGGAAAATCGTCATAACTTTCTCTCTGGGGATTGGATTGAAATTTCGTAAGAAGGTACAAAAAGAGGATGGACTGCAGTTTCTTGTATGTGTGTTTCAGATCTAAAGGTTGAAACAGTGACTCGTGGCACGTCGTACAAGTTCGCTCTACTGAACTAGTCTAAAAGCAAGTCACTGTGGGAGATTTCACATAACTCTTCCTTGGAGAATCCAATTTGGGTCAGACTTGTGGCATTGGAAAGAGGACGCAGAAGGCTACTATAGGTCACAACTTCAGAACTAGATAATCCAAAATTACAGAGATACATCAGATTCAATATCAGGCTTCTATAAAGTGAAAAAAGGTGTGTAGTTTTTTTTTTAAATTTTTGAGTAAGCTTGGTTTAACGGAATTCAAAGGGCATAGTAAAGCATTATTATCGGTAACTGATGCCCCGAGGAAAGAAAATGCAAACACCTAGTAAGGAACCTGAAAGCTCTAGCATGACTCATGAAGAAGAGGAAGAAATGTTACATGATATATCAAAATTACAAGAATAAGTGCAACAAATGTCACGCTCACAAAAGCTAACAGAAGCTAAGATAAATGGCGTGGAATCTAAGATAAAGGGCATGGAAGCTAAGATGGATGATTCGAAGACAGATTTGAAGAGAGACATGGCAGATTTGAAGACAGATTTGAAAACAGACATGGCAGATTTGAAGATAGATTTGACAAATTTTCTACAAGAAATACTTACTAATGGTGAAAAGGTTGTAAAGGAAACTCATGATGTGAAAAAATTAATGTTAATCATGATTCCATAGACTCTAATGTTGGATCGAAGACCCACCATATTCCAAAAATCGATATGAGGAAGTTTGATGGCAAGGATCCCGCCACATGGATATTACAGATGGAGCAGTTCTTCGATCTAAATAATGTGCAAAACACACAAAAGGTACGTATGGCAACTGTATATTTGGAACCAAATCAATTTGTATGGTATCAATGGCTTTGCTCTCGTAAACAATTTATCACTTGGGCAATTTTTACGGAAGAATTGATAGCACATTATGAAGATACAAAAAGAAACACTTTTTTTAGCCAATTGATAAGTCTCAAACAAAAGGGTTCAGTAATGGAGCACATTGAGGAGTTCCAAAAATTGAACATAAGGGTAAAAGATATTCCAGAGGAGCATAGGATTGATGTGTTCATAGGGTCTTTAAAGGATAATATCCAACATGATGTTCACCTTTGGGAACCTGATTCATTAGAGAAGGCATTCAGGTTAGCAAGAAAAATGGAAAGCAAAATTATGGCAACCAGGAAGCATACCACTCACAACTATAAAGACGGAAGTGTTGTTGCCCCTAGTCTTCCACAACCTATAAGGTTGACACCACAACAATGGAAGAAAAAAGAGAAAAAGGGCTTTGTTACAGTTGTGATAGCAAATACACTAAAGGTCATAAGTGTGCTGAGAAGAAATTATTCTACATAGATTGTGAAGAGGAAGAAGAAAAGGAGCAAGAAAGGTCAAAAGAAGAAGATATACTCCAGGAACAAAGCCTAGATGAAGAACAAATAAATCCGACCATATCTTGTAATGCATTGGCGGGAATTACCACTCCTCAAACCATCAAGATAGAAGGACAAATCAAGAAGAAAAAGGTAATAGTGTTGATTGATTCAGGAAGCACCCACAATTTTATTCATTGTAGGGTAGCAGTAGCAAAAGAATTGAATTGCTTCCTATATCCAACACCAGAGTGTCAAGTGATGATTGCAAATGGAGGAACAATAAATTGCTCTGGAAGGTGCCATAATATCAAGCTATCCATGGGAGAATATGTATTGACTAGCCCAATGCTTTCCATTCCAATGGGAGGTGCTGATGTTGTACTAGGAGTCCAATGGCTACAATCCTTGGGTACAATAGCTTTTAATTTTCAAGAGATTTTCATCAAATTTTCTACGGAAGGAAAGGAAGTTGAAATAAGGGGTATTTCAGGGAAACCAGGAAAGATAATCAGCTCTAATGGTATGACAAAGCTTCTAAAAAAGGAGCAAAGAGGTGTAATTGCACAATTATGTTCGCTAGATGTTTCCACATCGGAATCATCTATTTCTCCAGATCTCCAAAAATTCCTGGACAATCATTCCAAGGTATTTGAGACTCCCAAAGGTCTCCCACCTATGCGTGATCATGATCATGCTATTCATCTGATTCCAGGAAGTGTTCCTCCAAACATCAGGCCGTACAGATATTCCTATGTCCAAAAAAGTGAAATTGAACGTATGGTTGCAGAAATGCTAGAGGCTGGTATAATTCAACCAAGTCAAAGTTCTTTCTCTGCTCCAGTAGTATTGGTGCACAAGAAGGATGGATCATGGCGCATGTGTCCGGATTATAGGGAGCTCAACAAGCTCACTATTAAAGATAAGTTCCCCATTCCTGTCATTGATGAATTACTGGATGAATTGCATGGATCAATTTACTTCACCAAGTTGGATCTTCGTTCAGGATATCATCAAATCAGAATGAAGATTGAAGACATTCCGAAAATGACATTTAGAACTCATGAGGGTCATTATGAATTTTTGGTCATGCCTTTTGGCCTTACCAATGCACCTTCAACATTTCAAGGTTTGATGAATTCAATTTTCAAACCATTCCTTAGAAAATTTGTGTTAGTATTTTTTGATGATATACTAATCTACAGCAAGTCTTGGAAGGATCATGTTGAACATGTTGACAGGGTGCTACAACTATTGGAGGAGAAACAATTATATGCAAAAAGATCCAAATGTTTCTTTGGAGTCCAGGAGGTGGAATATTTGGGTCATATTGTATCTCATGAAGGAGTTAAGGTAGACCCTAGCAAAATTAAAGCCATTAAGGAATGGAAAATCCCCACATCCATAAAGCATCTGCGAGGATTTCTTGGGTTGACAGGGTATTATCGCAAGTTTGTTAAGAATTATGGGAGAATAGCAGCACCTCTAACAACATTATTGAAGAAAGATGCATTTTCATGGACTCCGGAAGCAACAAAGGCCTTTGAACATCTTAAAGAGGCAATGTGCCAAGCACCGGTCTTAGCTACACCGGACTTCACAAAAACCTTTATTGTGGAATGTGATGCTTCAGGAAATGGAATTGGTGCTGTTCTAATGCAAGATGAAAGACCCATTGCTTTTGAAAGTCGTCCAATCAAGGGAAAGTTTTTAAGCAAAGCTATTTATGAGAAGGAAATGTTGGCAATACTCCATGCACTTAAGAAATGGCGACCCTACCTAATGGGAAGACACTTCAAGGTAAAAACGGATCATGATAGCCTTAAATACTTTTTAGAACAAAGATTATCCTCTGAAGAGCAACAAAAGTGGGTCACAAAGATGTTGGGTTATGACTTTGAAATCATCTACAAAAAAGGGAAGCAAAATGTGGTGGCAGATGCACTCTCAAGAAAGGATGAGGATGTGGAAGCATTGTTGTGCGCCATTTCTATTATCCAACCAGATTGGATAAACGAAGCAAGGGAGGAATGGAAGAATGATGAAGAAGTGTGGGCACTTATTCGAAAGCTACAACAAGATTCCAGTACGTCTGATACATTTAGCTGGCAAAATGATTCATTATGGTACAAAGATCGCTTATACCTCTGTAAGAATTCCCAGCTAAAACAAAAGATTCTTATGGAATTGCACACTTCTCCCTTAGGAGGGCACTCAGGATTTTTAAAAACTTACCACAGGGTTAAGAAGGAATTTTTTTGGGATGGCCTTAAATCAGATATTCAAAAGTTTGTGGCGGAATGTTTGGTTTGCCAACAAAATAAAGTTGAAACAATTAAGACACCGGGTCTATTACAACCTTTATCCATTCCAAGCCAACGTTGGGAGGAGGTTTCAATGGATTTTATCACAGGTTTACCCAAGTCTGAGGGAAAGAGTGTCATCATGGTGGTAGTTGACAGACTTACCAAGTATGCACACTTTTGTGCATTATCACATCCATTTAAAGCCAGTACAGTTTCTACTGCATTTATGGAAACAATTCAAAAGCTACATGGAAACCCAAAGATTATTGTAAGTGACAGAGATCCCATTTTCACTGGAAATTTTTGGACAGAATTATTTTCTTGTCTTGGTACTCAGTTAGCTCATAGCTCATCTTATCATCCTCAATCTGATGGGCAAACTGAGATAGTAAACAAATGTTTGGAAGGATATCTTCGTTGCTTTGTATCTGATAAACAGACACAATGGGTCAAATGGTTGCCTCTGGCTGAATGGTGGTATAACACTTCCTTCCATACAACAACAAAAATGACCCCATTTATGGCACTTTATGGGTATCAACCACCATCCATCACATCATATTTAAGAGAAAATTCTAAGGTTCAGGCAGTGGAACATCACATCGAACATCAACAACAAGTCCTCCAACTCTTAAAGGATAACCTCGTGTTGGCACAAAATAGAATGAAACAACAGGCAGATCAACATCGCAGTGAAAGAAGTTTTGATGTAGGTGATTGGGTATTCCTACGGCTACAACCATATAAGCAAATGTCCCTAAAGCAAGCTAAGAAGGATAATAAATTATCACCAAAGTATTATGGTCCGTACAAGGTGTTGCAAAAGATTGGTACTATGGCATACAAATTGGAGCTTCCTGCAGCTTCTCGATTGCACCCAGTTTTCCATGTTTCATGTTTAAAGAAGGTTATAAGTGACAAGCTCCCAGTTCAAACAATATTGCCAGAACTTGACGAGGAAGGAAAAATTATATTGGAACCGGAAGCAGTCACAGAAACAAGAACTCGACAGCTACGAAATCGATCAATTTCAGAGTATCTTATCAAGTGGAAGAACTTATCCGCTGAAGATTCCACATGGGAGGATGAGAATTTTATGTAGAAGTATCCATAACTACTCAAGCGTTGAGGACAACACTTTTTTGAAGGAGAGGGGCATGTTGGGTCCCTATAATACTAGTGATTACCCCATTACTATTGTAGTTATACCTCTTATTTATATTGTTGTGCCCCTATTACCCCCATGTTGTTATTTATGTGCCCCATAGAATCCCTCTATTGTTATTTTTGTGGCTTTATATTATTATTGTTAGGTTGGCTGGATTATATTGTGACTCCTTAGACTCCTATATATAGAAAGGAGGTTTTGTCAATTGTATCATCGAAGAATTGTTCATTTATGTAATGTAAAGGAGGTTGCCCCCTCGAAGAGGCTGAATTCTAAGGCGTGGATCTCTCTTTTCTATCTTTTTGTGGGCTGGTTTCATAACAGACTGTTTGTTCATGAGCATCTACAAATTCTTCTTCAAAATAAATGGTGTACCTTTCTTATAGATATGTCTGTATCTTCTGTTTGTCTTCATCTTCTTTAAAATATTTTTGTTCATGACTATTGATAGTGTGTTAATATGATTTAATATTGATTTTGGCTACACAATCTATTTAATTATCGACCAGGGATAGTAAGCTTGCGAGGCCCTCTGTGCTATATACACAGGAGGCAAGTCCTCACACTTATTAAAATGACCTAGAAAAAATTCTTTGGGATTTGAGGTCTCATAAGAGGATCCACCTATTAACACAACTCAGTTACATGGCTCTACGGTCACCTAACTTTTTTATGGGTGATCTCAGTATCACTAGATGTAAATTAGGTAGTTCTTCAACACTCGATTCTACAATAGGTATTCCTGCAACCCTTGTACATAAGGCAGACCACCAATTCCCTTAAACTATAGCTAAAGAAAACCACACAATCACACCAAAAGAAGTTCACACTAAGCTGTGAATAAAGTATACAACACTTGAAAATCACATATTTGGAATGGAAATTAAATAACAGTAAGATTCAAAATAGTAATGTAAACATACTTGTAAATGAACAACAAATAATTATTGGCACAAAATCGTATGTTGAGTGGCCCCCTACTCAAGGATTTTCCTGTGCCTCTAAGCTTTCTAATTGCTTATTAGATGCACTAGTAAGCCCCAAAACACACCAAATCATAGAATAGAGAGCAAGAACTCAAATAGTCACACACAAAACAATATTGATATATTATGCAGGAAAAATATCATAGTATCCTCCCCCTCTATGCTTAGAGCACTTACACAAATATATACAAAATTCATGAAGTCTAAATTTAAACACACACAACAATATGGTTCATTGAGCTAATTGATCAACAATAGAAATATAAATTGGTTAACAATGTCTATCGGTCTAGTCATGATCTAAACAAGCTCTACTATGCTTGACCTCCAATTGATATGCTTTACTTCTAAAACCCTTTAGATCCTAGGAAACAACCATGTCAAGTGGATCAAATTTCTTAGACAAACTTGTACGTTTTCATGAATGAGTGTATTGGTTGAGATTACATACAAGACTTGGTTACAACTATCCAAAACGCTAGTTGTGGTTTAGAATATCAGAAGGATTATGCCTATTCTAAAATAAAAGAACCCTGAAACCATAACCAATCATATGTATGGTAATTTCACGTGCTTGGATAGTTGAACCAACAAGCCAACATCTTCAGGAGTCCACGAACAACCTAACCTTGTCCACATCACCTTGTAAACATGTTTCTTGTAGTTATAGATCACATCCACCTGGAATGCACACTTAATCGTGAATGGTTTGTACGATTTATTAGGGTGGAAGTATCCTCGAATCACAAAAATGATATAAAGGCTATCTCGCTGGCACATAGCCATGGCATATAAGACCAAAATCCATCATGTAGACAAGGCATATCGGTTGTTGATCAATAGTTAAAACTTTATTCATTACAATCCATTACACACACACACACACACACACACACACACACACACACACACACACAAATTATGGTGCAAGCTATAATGCATTCACCTCTATTTAACCATACACTCCTAATACTCCTTTAACAATCCTTTTAATATTTGATTGAAGCAAAATAAGTAAGTAAGTAAATAAATAAGTAAATACATGCACACACACACACACACACACTTTTGTAGTGATAATTGATGAGATTAGAGATATTCAAGGTCAAAAAATGGAAAATATATAGGAAACAATGGATATTTTGATAATCATAACACTAGCATATGGAGGACCAGTCACCTACCCCCAACCGTTTTGGTTTCATGTTCCCATGTAACCTACTCTGTCTCATGTAGTTTGGAATTAATATCACCCTAGTTATAGGATGGGTGACCAAAGTCTCATGTGTTATATTATCCTAGACTTTTGTCCATAATTGTCCAATTAGACTGCTCTAGCTCCTCATCCCTTTGAGTAGGAGACCTCTTAAACCAAGTAGGAAATGAGAAAAGGGGATAATGGAACTAAATTCCTACCCATCTTGATCTATGATTGAGTAATGAATGTGTGTAGAATGACGCCCGATTAAGACCTAAACTAAAGTATGGGTATCCCATAAGGTGTCTTTCCCAAAGAAATGTTGGCAAACCTTCCCATATTGTCTTGGGCCACCATAAGAGCTTCTAAGGAGTGGGTTCATGCCATCTCATGATATTTAGTAATGATATAACATTAGTTGTGTTAGATAGTAGCAGAATCAGTAAGATCTTCTTGTAACCATGTTCAATCATTAACCACAAGACCAAGCAATGGGTACTCTTCCAGCACCATTAACCAAGCTTCTAACTCAGTCTTCCCATAAAAATATGAGGCTCTCTTCCATTTGATAAAATTATCCATATATGATATTAAGGCCAGGAATTGGACATCCCCAACAAAGGTATTAGGGTTCCAACAAGAATTATCTGGTAGAATAAAGTTGAATAGATAAAGTTCACATAATACATTTTGATCTGATGCATCTAAATTATGGTGAACCCCAATTTTCTCTAGTTTGTGACTTCTAACTTGGTGTGTCCTCCATAGTCATTTCAACAGGATCTGTAACTTCAACATCCTCTTCGTGCCTAAAATCATGAGGTTCTTTTGCGATTGTCTCAGAATTTGTCTCTTTGAATTCTACTATTTCCCCTTCTGAGCTAAAAGTTCCATAGCCATGGGCTATACCATTACCCTTTTGAGATTGTGAAGAGACTCTAGTAGGATACTAGTGCTCAGTAGATGAGGGTATCCCCATATTTAGTTTTCCTTTTTGAATCAAAACCTTTTCTCTTGATTTCCCCTAATTCCATGTATGAAGACCTCCCAAGGGATCTCCAATATATGTAACTCTACTACAATCAACATTTTTATCAATCATTGGTGATCTAATCCAAATTCAAGGTTTTTCTTCTTTCTCTGGACCAAAGCATACATTTTTTTCAATCTTTTCAATAGGAAATATGGCATATTGAGTGGTTTTTGTCTTGAAAGATGCATTAAAATTATGCTATGGTAATGATAAATTAGATTGAATCTCCCCTCACACATCACAAATTTTTTCACGACGTAGAAATCTTGCCACAAGAGGAGAAACGCTTCTCTACAGATGCCCTTCCTCATATCTGGAAGGGGAGATGGCATTTGTAGAAAAATGGAACAACATTTACCATCAATATTAAAGTTCTTTAACCAATTTTCTCCATCATGGGGAAGTTTCGTTATCGCTGAGATCATTTTATCACTAACCACAATGCTAAACCATATAACAAGGGCTTGTACCCCATTAAAAGTATGAGACAAATCTAATGCAATGGCTGCATCATGCATATGAAACGACCGAGAAACTCATACGACCCAACTTCCATGAAAATGTTCCATACCTAAAGCTTAATCGACATAGCACTGATGATTTTAGGCTCAACACAATTCATAAAGCCTCCCATGGTTCCTCCTTCCTATAATCGCAATTACTGAACCCTCATAAACTATCTTTGTAACCATACTTTGAGGATTGACAAAAAAATTGGCAGCCAATTGTGCAAATGAATCAAATCTCCTGCATTTTCTCGGGCTATTGAAACAAGGATTTGCTTATTGTTGAATGATGTGAGATGACATGCCATAGTACTACACATGATGTTTGCATGATACCACCCAAATTTGAAAATGAATAAGGTCCTTGTCACATGAAGATGATGACTTGTCAAACTGACAACCCTTTTGATCTAGGTGGATATTGGTGGCCACCTGGCTATTCCACCTAGAACTCCAGTCGGTTTCATCTGCTTCCTTGTTTATTTCAGTGTTTACTATTTTTAGTAGTTTTTTGGGTCCTAAACTTCCTAAGCAGTTTTGACCCCTGTTGTAGTGACTACAACCACCCTCCAAAATTTTTCCTTAGCCTGTTTTGGACCCTCCCTAACAACCTTACACAACACTTTGTCTTGCTTCGTCAAGTACTCAAGATTTATGTGTTTTCCTCGCACAAAGGTAGCTAGTCAATTACAGTTGATCCATTCCCCTCATAGGATGCTCACCCAGACTTGGTCTAGCTGCAGACCGAGTAGCTTTCCCTTGAAAATTACGCAATACTCTATGACAGCTTGTTGGGATCCAGGAATGCGCAATCATGCCAGCCAACCCTCCCAACAGGATTTGCGCAAATTTTCCCAGCAACAAGCTGTTCAGCCAAGGATTTGCAAAAATCTGGGTAGTAGTCAGCTTCTCTAGCCAGAAATTGTGCAAATCTCCTAGGCAGCCAGCCAAGCTCTCAGCCACAAATGTGCATTTTTCTCCAGTAGTCGAGCAGTCTCTTGCATGTGCAGTTGAGTTGACCGGTTCCCTCTAGGACTGAGCAAAACAGAATTGCATGCATGGGCTACTTCTCCCAAGGCAGCATGCAAAGGCATCCCTTGTTTTAGGGATCTATGTTTAGCAGTTGGAGGTTGCATGCAAGGAGTGATTCCGAAACCTCTCACCAAGTGTTGCTTCCCCTAGATTCGTGGCATCCACGTCACGATATCGATGTTATCAAAACTCATCAACCAGATGTTATAGAGCTCATTCCTCACATCAACCTTACAACTCTGACATCCCACATCACATCTAGGAGCAATCGACACATTCAATTCAACTATTTTGGGGTAAGCTCGCTTCCCATGCCTTGTGCTGCATTTCTATCCCTTTTTGTGTTTTCACTAGTGGGAGTACTATTTGCTTGATTTATTTGAATGCTTGTTATCGTTTACATATATATTAGCTTGTCCTAGCTCTATTTCAGTTTTTGTTGCTATCTCACTACTGTCGCATGCAAGAAACTGTTTTGCACAGACGTTCGCCCAAACGACAAACTGCCTGACCCACATGCATGCTGATATGCTCGCTGAATCCTTCATTCATGTTTTTCATGCATTGTTAATCACTTCTAGTATCACTTAGTTTCGCCGTGCATTCACTGACTTACATGCTTTCAGTTGCCCATCGACAAGTCGGGCAAACCTTGGCCTGGACTCTGCCTTCACCAAGGCTACATTGCACAATCTAGGGAGGGAAGGCTCACCTTCCTCTCCAGATTTGCACATTCCTACCCAAAACCAACCTCCAGGAATGTTTTATGCATTTCTAGAGGACAGTGGCTGCTTGGCCCAAGAAATTGCGCAAATATGTCCCTAGGCCAACAATCCTTCCCAGCTGGAATTACACATTCTGTAATCCCAACAAGTAGCAACCAGACTAGATTATGCATTGCACAATTCCAACAGTCACCCAGTCTCCCAGCAGCCCAAACTATGCCTTTTGTAGTCTTGGCAGTCGGTCTCTCGACCTCTCGGCCGAAATTGTGCAAGCTTCATGATCATTCACCCAGGTATGTTGCAAGTCAGTTCTCATGTTCATTTTGGTTTTCGACTAACAGATTGCTTTCTATGAGTGTTTCCATGTCTCTAGGTATCATAGGTGTTCATCTGCCTCATAGTAGTACATGTACAGTGGATTCCAGAAGAGCAGAGACGAAGACATTGTTTAGGTCATGCTTGGGGATGTAGTCGATCAAGTGTCTATGAGCTTGCCTACTCTCGAAGACATCAAGTTGTTCGTGGACAAGGAAATCAAGAAGAAGCATCACAATGAACAACATCATGAACAACAACTGAAGGAAGCATACCGAATACAATGAATGCAACGAATGCAAGAGGAAGGTTGTTGACAATATAGAGGCAGAGCAAAGTTGCAAGATCAAGCAGATCCACTGATTATGAAAGCAAGTTTGGAGACTCAGGCTATGAAGTGATGACGTGACATGAAGATCACGCGAAGGTAGAAGATGGAACAAAGAAGGAGTTGCATATGCTGAAGCAACAACTCAGGAAGATCATGAAGTCGCACAGATAGTCCAATGAGTTGCAGCAGGAACAAGAACAACAGTGGGCACAACATGCACTCACAGATGAAACTGCACCTGAACAGTTAAAGATCCATCCCAGCAGCTAACATGGAGCATACACGGTGAGTAGTGTTGTTGATCAAATGCAAGGGATTTAGCAATATGCATGTCATTGTGTGCACGCATGCAACCCAACACATTCATAAAACTCACCAAGGCAAAGACAAGAATCAAGTCCAATTGGAGCTAAACATGTACTTCAGAAAATTGATGTGCATGACCACCAATACACCCTTGAAGATCAGCATGGACACTATGCATCAGTGTGTTGTCGGTTCAACCATAGCTAAGAATACCTTGCACATGTTAGTAGACGAGTTGGATGAAGGGGCCGAACGAATGCACCGGTTGCAACAGAGGTAAGAGTTCGCTTCAGCGAGATGTCACCATGAGGTAAATGCACACCATCATGGATGGCCAAGATTGGCATTAGCTCACCAGCTTCACCATCACAAGCATGTCAAAGAGTTGGTCTCACCACAACAGACTGAGTGTCAATGATGTCTTGCAAGGCTTGCTCAAGCCATGCTGTCTCACATGAGTACATGTGCATTGTACTGTTGAGTCATGTCAAGTGTAAGTCGAGTGTCAATAGTTGGATGTAACAATCATAGAGTAGGTGAAGAGTCATGAGGGTAGTTGAACTGTCACAAAGGGGGAACATCAAGGGTCACCCCGCCCTTTGCTATAAATAGTCCCTCATAACTCATTGTATAGGCTTTTGGTCAACCAAGCTTCTACTAAGACTATCTTGAAGAAGGCTTGGACAATACTATAATGCAACTTGGATTCTCCATTGTACGAAGCTAGTACATCTCTTTGGAGGAGCAGGCGGATGTGGCTATAACATTCCACTATTGGGGCTAGCAGGTTTGCATGGTGTATTGTATGATTGTGACTTACACTTCTTTAATAATAAAAGCCAACACATTTTCATGCATATGTTGTTATTATAGTTGGACTGTTCCGGTTGCTTTAATGATATATGTTGTTTAACTTGGAACTCACCTTCACCTTCCTCTCCCTTCGAAGTGTTGGAACCTCTCGTACACATTCCTTGACTCTCTACATTAGTCACACCCTTGCTATTAACAAAGTTATCTTACTTGCCTCTATGCGACATCGCGGTCAAGGCATTACGTTAAGACCCAATGCTGGGACTCCTACACTAAATGGTCTGAGGTCTAATTGGGACTTCTTACCGGGGAGATCCCCTTGACATGTTGGCAGGTCCAGCACCATCAACATTTCTGGCGCTAGAATGAGGGCCTGATGACAAGCAATGTCCTCTCATCCAGTTTTGAACCTTTTCATATCTTTCATGGAGTCTTGCATTCTTCTTCCCCCAAGGTGTTTTTCTAATCGTGAATATGTCTCCATCTCGGGAAGCTTTTCAATCTCTTGTCCACTCACACATATGATGGTGAAGGTGAAGTGGATTGGCCTGAGCACTTACATAAATTTCTTTCCATGATTTATGAGGAAGATGAGTTGATTAACGAACAGGTCGGTTTGTTGCTTGCATAAACACTTCACAAATATCCATTTCGTTGGGTACTCAGCCTATCAGTTGACACTGTGTACTCATGTGAGCACTTTTGTGATCTTATTGAAGACATGTTCTATCATTTTGATCCAGACCATCTTGACCTGAAACTATTACAGCATTGGAGGGCTTCACATGAATCCTTTATTGATTTTTGGTAGCGCTTTCATGAGTTGCAGTTTCAGGCTCCAAGGAGTCAGATTAACTTTGCTTATCTCTGGGACCAGTTCGAGTACTGTCTTAAGAAATCTTCCCATCAAAAGAGGAAGCTTGATGTCAAGCCTCGCTCAACCTTCTTCGTTGATGGAACTATACAATCCCGTGTGGGAGTAGGAATTGTCTTAATGGACTGTCCACCTTCCTCTCATTCAATAGTTCCACCATCACCCAATGATGATGGGGATCATGTTTAAACACCTGTTCATCCTTCACACTCTCCCAACATCACTCCACTCCATTTTCGCGTAGATTTGGTTGTGAGTCCTTCGAGTTCCTGTTAGCTCTGCTACATGCTGCTGATGTTCCAGGAGAAGGAATAAATTTGGTCCTTGGTTGCTGGCTCAGAGATGGTTTATAATGGTTATCATTGTCTCTCCCTATTTTCCTTGCTACCTCCATTTCCTCCTTTCCTTTCATTCTCCTTATTCTCTTAACTCCATTATTTCTTTTGTCTTCTATAAAACCCATAAAACCCCAATAATGTGACCTCACACCATAACTTGCCGTTCCCTTATCTCTCCGCTTGTGCTCTTATAGCTCCCCATTCCTCCATTTTCCATGTATTCTCCCTTAGCATCGTTATTTTCATTTTCCTTTATAAACCCCGCTTAAGCCCTTTTTCCAGCTCCGGGGCATTTTTGTTTTAACACTATTAAACCCCACTTAAGTCCTTTTTTCAGGCTCCTGGGCGTTTTTGTTTTAACACTATAAAAGCCTGCCTAAACCCATGTTCCTCTAACCTCCCGGGTGCATATTCTAAATCCACATGACCATAGGCATTTAGCCACATGCATATAATAAAAATCATAACCCTAAGCTTTAATAAAGCCCAGGCCCACGGCTTTCACCTGTCACATCACATTCGCTAAAGTATGATTGAATCCCGCCGTCCAATCGCGCCCGCCTTATCATCCGATGGTGTTCGCGGCACCTGCCCCGCAAATTTGCACGTCCGCTAGCCCATGGGGAAGCGGTTTCCCGTCGGAACCTGCAGCCACATGGCACAATTTTATTGGATCGTGCTCTCATGTACGTAAACCAACTTTTCCCGAAGAGCGGTGCAGGGAAACCGCTTACCGCCATTCCGGTATGGCCCCTCGCTCATTAACCTGTGATCATCTCTACCGCCCGTCAGCTGTACGATTGTCCATCCTGCGATTGGATGACCCACGATCCTCCTTTTCGCGTTCCGCCCAATAGCCTCCATAGTCCGTTCTCCACCGTCCGATTATACGATCCGACGGCTGATGTTGTCCCAGTGTTGTCTGTGCCTCCTGCCATGAGATCATAGTCGTTCGCCAGTCCCATCCGACGGCTAGCATTCGTCCCTAGCTCGTTGTTCTTTTGCAAAACAATTTTCATGTTTTCGGCCTACCCCGCGCTTCCAAGGGATGAAGGTGATTGTCCTCCAGCACTCTGCAGTTAATACTTCACCCACTGCATTCAAGAGATAGCACGACCAAGGATGAGAAGGACAGCCTTGAGTAGATAAATACGACATTTCACCTGTTCGTGAAGTACAACAGAGCAGCAAAAAGGTCATTTTGTCCATTAAAACAATGAAATTGTATCAGAGACCCATATCTAATTGTAAATGCGGTTGGTGGTCAGTTAAGACCCCTCCACGCATAGGTTAGCATAGATTTTTTGTGAACAAACTCCATATATACCAAAAAGCAAGATGTAATCAGGTTGATGAATGTTATTCTGATGTAAGCTTCAACTTCTGGAGACTGTAACTACTGTGACACTTGCAGCTTCTGGTCTTCATTTTCAGATAATACAAGCTTCTTTTGCAGTTAATTGCTCACTTTCCACTTCATCTTCTTTGTTCTAGGCTGTGCTTGTTATGCATTTATTCATGTGTTGAAGATGTTTATCATTAGAGGGGTTGTCATCCCACCTCTGTGTTAGATTATAGCTAGTATCATTGAATTTTTATGCAGGTTTATGTTATTTTAATGCTAGAGAGCTGTCATCCTGTCTGTGCATTAGGAAATAGATTTATAGACCTTTTTTTTTACTAGTTGCAGTTAACCATCACAGGGTCCTATGCATCTGCTGGTGTGATTAGTATTCTCCATCATCACATTTTCTTTAAAACTGTGAGTAATTGGTGGTGTAAAGCCTTGTAGTCTGGGGGTGTTCACCCATGTCTGGGGTTAAGCATAGTAGAACTGGTTATCCGGCTTGAATATGCAGCATTTCTTTCATTCATCCACCATTTATCCAACATTTTTGTTGAGTTTGTAATGTTCCCGAGCATCTCTGATATAAAACCTAGAGAGTTTCTTGGGGTGATAACATTAATTGGTGCCGTTGCCAGGGAAAGGAGAATTGAAGCTCAGTTTCCCTGGGAGAACGACATAGTTTCAAGCTTTGATGATAGACAAATTTTGAACACAGTTTCTGGTTGTAATCATCTATCTGGTGATTCCATTGAAGGAAGACCATCCTTTGGTGACTCCACATTGGAGTTCTGGCTCAGTTTGTGAGACTTACTCGAAGGAATCCTCAGAAATCACCTGTTGAATCAGTGCCTGAACCTGAGAGGACTGTCAAAGCAAAGAAAGCATCTCAGAAAGGGGCATCAGGATTAGGTAAGCCCAAGAAATCTTATTTGTCTTTGCATGAGGAGTTCTTAGTTGAAAATACACTATTTGAAGACTTAGAGCCTAGTGCTGCTAGTGAACGAAAACTTGTAGAGGTTAATACAATCCCTTGTGCTGTTAGTTCCCCTTTGAATCTCAGTCCAAAGAAAGCTTTCCATACAGTCCAAAACATCCCTTTGTCTCTGCCATCCATCACATTACTTGCTGTCATACAATTTGCTAATGTTCCTCCACATATTCCAATCATGGCAGGACAGCAAGCACCCACGAAGATAGAAAGGATTGTTGCTTCTAGATATGGAACTTTGGTCTTGCCTGTTCCTTTAAATCCTATGCTCGTGGGAGAATATCAGAAATATATGCGCAAATTCACTGGCACAGAGGGAATAACAGTAGAAGAACACTTTGAAGCTTTTTATAGTTATGATGATAATTTAGATATAAGTGAAAATGATGTGTGGATGAGAGTTTTTGTTTAGAGCCTTGATGGAGAGGCCAGGAAGTGGTTCAAAGAATTTCCCCAGAGATCTATAACAAATATTGAAGCTTTAGATGATGCATTTTTGAAGCACTGGTGAGATAAAAAGGACTTGCTGTATTATCATACTGAGTTTGGTAACCTGAAGAGGGAAAATGGGGAGTCACTGCCTGATTTTAATAAAATATTTAATCGATTGTATAGTAAGATACCAGCTAAGGTAAAACCTACTCCCACCTCTGCCAAACTCACTTATGCCAATGCTTTTGACTCTGATTTCTGCTTTTTATTGAGAGAAAGAAGATGTGCCACTCTGGCAGACATGCATGATGCAACCCTAGAAGTAGAGTCTAATATCGTGGCTGCAGAAAAGCTAAAAAGTCAAGCTAACATAAGGACATAGAGAGGTCAGGCCTCTACTTCTTCTGCATCATCTTCAGAACCTAAATTAGACAAAATGATGAAGATGATAGAGTCATTGGCTGCTGAAATTTCTAAGCTAAAGGTTGAGAAGAATTCAGGAAAAACAAGGCAACATAACACATTTGCTCCAAGAAATCAGAATCTGTTCAGAAGAGAAAATGAGCAGTTACAGATGATGCAGAGGGGTGAAGAATCAAAAGAAGAATAGAAAATTAAAGCTCCTTTCCAAAATGTAGTCATGGAGGAAGAACAATTTGAAGAAGATGAGGATGAAATTCACTGCATGGAAGATAAAGATAGTGCTGCATTTTTGACATTGGCTGAGTATGAACAATCATTGCTGCAGGAACAAGACAATCAGGAGTGGGACAAAGGAGCTGTTTTGTAGACCGATGAACAACAAAGATACAACCTGAGGTCAAATGCAATAAATGTCAAGGAGAATCCTGCCCAAAGAGCTGTTTTCCAAGTAGAATCACAGAATACCAGGCAGAGAAGACCAACAACTGATCCAGTCATCCTCAAAGCTCTAGTTCAAGAGGTAAAAGGTTCTGATAAGTTACCTTCATCTTTCAGCTTTGAGTCAGAAGTTCAGAAATTGAAAATATTTGTGCCTCTGGTAGAATTGGTGAGGAGTGAAGTGTTTAGAAAGCCTATCCTTGAAGCCCTTGAGCTAGAAACCACACAAACCTCCACTGACTCTATCAATTTGCAAGATGATAATCCTGCCATTGTGCTCAGCCCTATGATTGAACTTGCTGATAATAATTCTCCATCTTTTTATGTCTCATTGACCATTCATGACAAAATCCTCCACAATTGCCTGCTAGACACAGGGGCCAGCCACAATTTAATGCCTAAAGCTGTCATGGAAGAGTTATGCCTTGATATCACTAGACCCTATCATGATTTATTTTCTTTTGATTCAAGGAAGGTGAAATGTCTTGGATTGGTTAAAGACCTGGCCATTACCTTAACTCAGCTGCCCATGAAGAGTATGATGATGGATATTGTGGTAGCAAATGTGCCTCCTAAGTTTGGCATGCTGCTGTCCAGAGGGTGGATTAAGAGACTAGGTGGGACATTACAGAATGACCTATATTATGCCACTGTCCCAGTTTTTGGAGGAGAAAGTAGGAGATTGTATAGAGAAGCACAATTAGCATACATCATCAGTGATGAGAAGAATCCTAGAAATCATACTATATATGCAATGGACACCGATTTTGGAGCATGTATTCTCCAAATAGAAGAAACTCAGAAGGCCTCAATGCAGATTAGGAAACCAACCGTTCAGGTCAAGCAAGAGCAAGGAAGTCAGGTTTGGGAGATGTTCTTTGATGGAGCATGTTCCAAGGAGACTGCAGGAGCAGAGGTGGTGCTAGTATCTCCACAACAAGAAAGCATTCAGCTGTCTTTTAAGCTGGTTTTCCAAGTCACAAACAATATAGCAGAATATGAGGCTCTGCTATTGGGCCTTAATGCAACAAAAGATAGAGGAATCAAGAATTTGAAGGTGTTTGGAGATGCTAATTTGATTATTAAGCAAGTAAATAAAACATTTCAAGTAAAGCACGCAAGGCTAAAAGCATATGGAGATGAGGTATGGAGAATCAGAGATTCTTTTGATTACTTCTGTATTGCAAACATTCCTAGAGCCCAAAATCAGCTTGCTGATTCCCTTGCTGTTTCTGCTAGTCTGTTTATACCTCCCATGCCTCCCAGACTGGTGTATGAAGTACAAATAAAGTATAGACCATCCTTGCCTGATAATGTCCACCATTGGAAAGTTTTTGAAGATGATGATGAGTTAAATAGGTTTCTGCAAGTCATTGATGAGTTTTCTGAAATGCAAGTTTACCAAGAGAATGAGGTCTTGTTAGAAAATCACCAGTCCCAGCTTAGAAATAAAATTGGTAAAAACAACATTGTCCATCTTCCTAGTAATCATATTCCTAAGGGTCTAATTCCTCTAGAAAGACTGTTTGACCAAAATGATGTGTCTTACAAGGCTTCCCAAAAACAAGACGAATCTGCAGTCTGTAAGCATGATATAGGAAGTCCAGGTTAGCCTAGATGCATAAATTTGTCCACTCATTTGTCAGCTGATCAAAGTGCTGAATACTGTAATTTAATGAGGCAATTTGCTGATGTGTTTGCCTGGGAGTATAGTGATTTGAAAACATATGACAAGAACATAATTCAGCATAAAATCCCTTTGGAGAAAGACACAATACCTTTCAAACAGAAGTTGAGACCAATAAATACTATGCTTCTTCCTCTAATTGAAAAAGAAATTTAAAATCTGCTAGCTGCTAAGATCATAGTACCTCTCAGATATTCAAAATGGGTAGCCAGTCTAGTGGTGGTGAGGAAGAAGAGTGGGGAAATCAGACGGTGTGTTGATTTCAGAAATTTAAACAAATGCTCAAAGAAAGACAACTATCCTCTGCCCAAGATGGAGCATTTGCTGCAGAAAGTCTCAGGAGCTAAAGTAATGTCTTTCATGGATGGTTTTTCAGGCTTCAATCAAATTGCTATGCACCCAGATGATCAAGAAAATACTGCATTCACCACTCCTTGGGGCACTTTTATGTATGCCAAAATGCCTTTTGGGTTGATGAATGCTAGAGCCACCTTTCAGAGAGCTATGGATATAGAATTTGTGGGGGAGAAGGATAAACTTGTCCTCATATACCTTGATGACATAACTGTTTACTCCAGCAGGCATCAAAATCATTTCAAATATTTGAAAAAAGTATTCTTGAAGTGCAGGAGGTTTGGAATCTTAGTCAATCCCAAAAAATCACAATTTTCTTTGGAAGAAGGCAAGCTGTTAGGACATATTGTGTCTACTGCAGGTGTTCAGATTGATCCAGAAAGAGTCAAAGCAATTTAGACTTTGTTCCTAGATCAAAGAAGGATATCCAATCCTTTCTGGGCAAAATTAATTTTGTCAGGAGGTTTATTCCAAATTTTGCAGAACTAGTGAAGCATGTTACCTCCATGTTGAAGAAAGGAGCAGAGGTAAGATGGACTGATACAACAAGGAAATCATTTGAGTCAATTAAGAAAGATATTATGGAGGCTCCCACATTGATAAGTCCAGACTACAGCAAGGAGTTACACATATTTTCTTTTGCCTCTAAAGACACCATTGCAGCAGTTTTATTGCAGGTAGATGAAGAAGGTTCAAAACATCCAGTAGCATTTTTCAGCAAGAACTTGAGGGATGTTGAACTAAGATATGATATTATAGAAAAACAAGCATATGCTATTATTAAATCCTTAAAAGCTTTCAGAGTTTATATATTGCATTCAAAGATAATTGCATATGTATCCTCTGCTGCAATAAAAGATGTCTTGACACAACCTGATGCTGATGGAAGAAGGGGAATATGGATTGCAAAGATTATAGAATTTGATATAGAGATGAAGCCCACTAAGCTGGTCAGAGGTCAGGGTCTTGCCAGAATGTTAGCTTAGGAAAATTGCAGGTCTTTAGATGTTGATTTCCTGATCACAAATGCAGAAAATGGTCAGACAGATAAAGAAGAGGAAGCAGCTGAACCAGAGAGAAAGCAATCAGTGGCCGAGAATTTAGATTCTTGTAATTAGTATTCTGTAATAGTTAATTTCCTGCTGAAGCTAGAAATCCCTTTAGGATTTACTCAAAGTCAAGCTAGAACTTTAAAACTCAGGGCAGCTAAATATTGCATCAATGAAAATCTGCTTTACTGGAGGGATCCATGGAGTGCTTTTGAGGTGTCTGGACAAAGAACAATCAAAATAAATTATGCAACAATTTCATTCTAGCATGTGTGGAGGGCATCATTATTGGAAGACCATAGCCCATAAAATCCTGAGAGCTGGGTACTATTGGCCCACTTTATTTTCTCCTGTGTTTGCTTTTGTTAAATCTTGTGACATGTGCCAAAGATTTGAAGGAAAACAACAGTTGAAGTCCCCGCCCCTAAAACCAATACTTGCAAAAGGACCTTTTCAGCAGCGGGGCTTGGATTTTATTGGAGAAATCAATCCACATTCCAGTGGCCAGCACAGGTGGATATTAGTAGCCACTGATTATTTCACCAAGTGGATTGAAGCAATCCCTACCAGGAAGGCTGATCATAATGTGGTCATGAAGTTTTTGACAGAGAATATCTTCAGTAGATTTGGTTGTCCACATAAATTAATAACAGATAATGCAACAACCTTCAGGGCAAAATAATTGGTGGAAATGTGTGATTCAATGGGTATTAAACTCATTCATTCCACCTCATATTCTCCTCAAGGAAATGGTCTGGCAGAATCCTCTAATAAAAGTCTGACCAAGATAATTAAAAAACTGTTAGAGGACAATAAGAAGAATTGGGATTCAAAGCTCAAGTATGCACTGTGGGTTGATAGAGTGACCATTAAAAAATCCACAGGGAATTCTCCTTTCAAGCTGGTATATGGCACTGAAGCTGTATTTCCAATTCAGCTAACTCTCCCTGTGGAAAAGTTCCTTCAAGAATAGCAGGATGAGGAAGAAGACATGGCAAAGAGGGTCATTGATTTAGTAGAGGTACATCAGATTAGAGAACAACTAGTTGAAAATGCCGCAACACATCAGAGAAAGATCAAGGAAGCCTTTGACAAGAAGGCAAAAACAAATAATTTTCAGGTTGGAGACTTGGTTTTGAAGTGGGATGCACTAAAAGAAAAGAAAGGAAATCATGGGAAATTTGATGCTTTCTGGATAGGGCCTTTCATCATTTCACAGGTTCAAGGGAACAACACCTTCATACTGAAAAGTATGGGGGGAGAAACAATTTTTGATGGCCCAGTTAATGGGTGGTTTTTGAAAGATTATGTGATTTAAGGTCTTTGACCTTAAAGGTTGTAAATATTGTGTTTTTATCAGTTTTAGTATAGATGTAGTAGACTCCATGCCCAATGGAATACTAGGAATTTTGGTTAATTTGTTTTCAGCTGGAAAGGCATTGATCTGTAGGTTCTTGAGACCTCACAAGGAGGATCTCATCCCCAGAAGGAGCTAGTGTTAGCTCTGCTACATGCTGCTGATGTTCCAGGAGAAGGAATAAGTTTGGTCCTTGGTTGCTAGCTCAGAGATGGTTTATAATGGTTATCATTGTCTCTCCCTATTTTCACCGTTACCTCCATTTCCTCCTTTCCTTTCATTCTCCTTATTCTCTTAACTCCATTATTTCTTTTGTCTTCTATAAACCCCATAAAACCCCGATAATGTGACCTCACACCATAACTTGCCGTTCCCTTATCTCTTCGCTTGTGCTCTTATAGCTCCCCATTCCTCCGTTTTCCGCGTATTCTCCCTTAGCCTCGTTATTTTCATTTTCCTTTATAAACCCCGCTTAAGCCCTTTTTTTGGTTCTCGAGCATTTTTGTTTTAACACTATTAAACCCCGCTTAAGTCCTTTTTCCAGGCTCCTGGGCATTTTTGTTTTAACACTATAAAAGACCTCCTAAACCCATGTTCCTCTAACCTCCCAGGCGCATAGTCTAAATCCACATAACCATAGGTATTTAGCCACGCGCATATAATAAAAATCATAACTCTAAGCTTTAATAAAGCCCGGGCCCACGGCTTTCACCTATCACATCACATCCGCTAACGTATGATTGAATCCCATTTTCCAATCGCACCCGCCTTATCATCCAACGGTGTTCGCAGCCCCTGCCCCGTGAACCTACACATCCAATAGCCCTCGGGGAAGCGGTTTCCCGCTGGACCCTACAACCATGTGGCACAATTGTATTGGATCGTGCTCTCATGTATGTAAACTTCCTTTTCTCGAAGAGCGGTGCGGGAAACCGCTTACTGCCCTTCCGGTACGGCCCCTCGCTCGTTAACCCGTGATCATCTCTGTCGCCCATCAGCCGTCCGATCGTCCATCTCGCGATCGAACGGCTCACGATCCTCCTTTTCACGTTCTCGCCCGATAGCCTCCATAGTCTGTTCTCCACTGTTTGATTATACAATCCGATGGCTGATGTTATCCCAGTGTTGTCTGTGCCTCTCGCCATGAGATCGCAGCCGTTCACCAGTCCCATCCAACGGCTAGCATTCATCCCTAGCTCATTGTTTGTTTTCAAAGAAATTTTCATGTTTTCGGCCTGCCCCGTGCTTCCAAGGGATGAAGGTGATTGTCCTCCAGCACTCTGTAGTTAATACTTCACCCACTGCATTCAAGAGACAGCATGACCAAGGACGAGAAGGACATCTTTGAGCAGATAAACACAACATTTCACCTATTCGTGAAGTACAACAAAGCAATAGAAAGGTCATTTTGTCCATTAAAACAATGAAATTGTATTAGAGACCCATATCTGATTGTAAATGCGGTTGGTGGTCAGTTAAGACCCATCCACGCATAGGTTAGTAGAGATTTTTTGTGAACAAACTCCATATATACCAAAAAGCAAGATGTAATCAGGTTAATGAATGTTATTATGATGTAAGCTTCAACTTCTGGAGACTGTAACTACTGTGACACCTACAACTTCTAGTCTTCATTTTCAGCTAATACAAGCTTCTTTTGCTGTTAATTGCTCACTTTCGACTTCTTCTTCTTTGTCCCAGGTTGTGCCTGTTATGCATTTATTCATGTGCTGAAGATGTTTAGCATTAGAGGGGCTGTCATCCCACCTCTGTGTTAGAGTCTAGCTAGTATCATTGAATTTGTATGCAGGTTTCTGTTATTTTAATGTCAGAGAGCTGTCATCCTGTCTGTGTATTAGGAAACAGATTTACAGACCTTTTTTTTTTTTACTGGTTACCGTTGGCCATCACAAGGTCCTGTGCATCTACGGGTGTGATTAGTATTATCCATCATCACATTTTCTTTATAAATGTGAGTAATTGGTGGTCTAAAGCCTTGTAGTCTGGGGGTGTTCACCCATGTTTGGGGTTAAGCATAGTAGAAGTGGTTATTTGGCTTGAATATGCAGCATTTCTTTCATTCATCCACCATTTATCCAACATTTTTGTTGAGTTTGTAATGTTCCCGAGCATCTCTGATATACAACCTAGGAGAGTTTCTTGGGGTGATAATAGTTCCCATGTGCGTTCTTTTCTTCGACCTCCATCTTCGCACTCAGGTGTTCCTCCAGATGATGTTGTCTTGTGTTCGTCCATTCCAAACTCTTCACTTATTATGAATGAGGAACAACCCACTTATGGAGTTGGTGTTGCACACAGCCAACATGCACTATCGTTCATGAAGAGTATGAGTGGGAGCATGAACATCAACACTCGAAAAAGGATGACTCCCTTCCGTCTGAGCCCCCTCCGTTCCTTCCTAGCTTCTTTGGTGAACCTACCATCCATGATTTTTCATGTGTGTCTTCATCCACAGATGCACCCATTGTTGATCACTCGCAGGACTCATCAGATGCTACTCCATCATTCGACATTGGAGAGGATAAGTTATTCATCGAAGATCCACTTTATCCTTTGTCTGTCTTTTCCGGAAACATAGAGGATGAGTTCATCCTTTTTTCATCTACCCCTCTGTTTGATTCATCTGATCATGAGGATGCCGAAGAATTCATTGATTTTTCTGATCGTGGCGGTCGTGATCCATTTTCTTCCAATTTTTATCACGATCACGAATCTATTGTAGTTGATATTTCGAAGACACCAGTTTATGATGATCTACCTGATGATTTAGCTGAGACACCCAAGACTGTCGAGGCACTTCAGCCTGAGCTAATGGTTATGTCAGGCCCTCGCTCTCTTGGGGTTAGTCTCACTTCCGATCATGAAACTGTTCAATCAACCAAGGCTCCTCATCACTCGTCTGTATGCATTGAAGATCCATCTCACACATAGATCACACTTCCTCCACTTGAACTACACGATCCCACTTCTCATGCATTGGAGGAGTCTTAAATTGCAAGCAATCATTCACGATGCAAGTTATCTTTGTTTCTTTCGTTTACTTGCATGTCTCAGTCAAGAGTGTGATTTTGCTTCAAAGTTGCATGTAGCGTCACACAACACCATGATAAGTCCAAGGGCTGTTCTTCATGCACATTCACTCACTTATGTCTCATGGGCACTTTGAAACATGAAGTGTGGATTTCTTCATTGTTATATCTTTCTTATATGTTGGTTCACACGACTAGGTTACTCGCGGACCAAGCCTTCACCCATGTGGGTCTAGCAATGCGTCGGTGGCTACATTGGAAGTATCACTTCATGTGATCAGGCCCATGCAACATTAGTGTAGGAGTAGGAGTAGTGTTTGCTTTCAGTTGTTTTCTTGCATGCTTGTTTGCTTTCATGCTTTGATTGCTTGTTTGTTTGTTTGCTTGTTGTTGACATAGTGAATGTTCGTTATACCAACAAGGGTAACTAACCCCATCGAAAGCCCCAATTAGACCTACTTTCGTTTGGAATGGATAGTTCCAACGAGTTTGAATGGACCCCGTAAGTTGTTAAATGTGTTGATAGATTGCTTCGGGGAGGAAGACTTCAATTAAATCAACAAAATAAAACATCTAACCTCTATGTATTAAATCCTATCTACACTACTTCTAACTACTCTAATCTAGTTCTAACTATCCTAATCTATCCTGCAGGAGCATGATGAAAGAGATTGAACACCATAAATAAATTCCAAGTCCAAAAGAATCAATTACTGAGTTCATATATGAGCAAGGCTATATTAGAGCTTGATTGCAATCAGATTACTCATACAGGAATACACATTCCTTTTCGTACAAATAAACTAGCAACTGGTGTTTAATATGGTTTTGAATTAGAGATCGCTCATGGGTTAACCATGTAACTAAATCATATTCAAATAAACAAGGCTAATCATGAACATTATGCCAGCAAATTACATAAACACAAATCACATTGATATTCATGCCAGCAGCAACACCCTGCTTCAAAACACCTCAAAGCAAAGGAAATAAATCAGAAACTATAGGTTCCTTCTTCGACCAAACAATCTTCCTTATTCACAATAAATCAAAACTGTTCTTATCAAAACCAAAAGCCCTACTTCTCATCTTTAGAGGTAATACTTATGCAAAAGCCCCTGACTCTAGGCCTTCCCTGCCTCTTCATCTTCCCCATTTTTTTTGATATACAAATTGAGTATACAGAGATAGGATCGTCAGCGTAACTGCCGACACGTAGAAAGCATATCTGCTGGAGTGCTTCACTTCCTTAGGAAGTGAACGGATGTTGATAAAAAGGATGATTGTGTGTCGCATTCTCATGATGAAAACTGGGACAACTTTGCTTTTGAGATTCACAAGCAACGCATGGGATTCCGACCTGGAATTCCTAAGGCCGGATCTTCAAACACAATGCTTCTGCATACGTGACTCTTCGAATCCACTCCTGCGTACTTTACTTCTCACCTACAGAGATAGTTATCATTAGCTTCATGATCATGAACAATATAACATAAATGTTCAAACAAAACATAAACGATACCTTCATTAACTTTTATAAAACTACGGGACAAGTGTGAAAAATGATTTACGCATAAAACACAGGCAACACACAATTTTCCACTCAATCCAATGGCTTGGCACAATTTTTGAGGGCTTTATTTAATCGCAATCAGGTATCAGCCCCTCTGCGTGTTGCAATACCCATGCCTTCCACTTCCTCGATGTGCGACTATACTACCGGGACTCCAAAGGTCCCCCTTTTACACTGAAAACCCACTCCCTTTGTTATATCGGGAATTTTGGAAAACATGGGAAAACAAAGAAAATCCTGCCCTGATCACTCAGGTCAGACCTCAAATTTATATATTGGGGCCTATAAATATTGTCGGGTCCGGCATATCGCATATCGCAATATGCATAAGCCTGGGGATCTGCCGATTGCAATATGCGACGAGGCTTTAGACCCGAAAATATATATATCATATTTGATAGGCTCGGTGGGTCCGCCATATCGCTGCGCACATTGTGTATAAGGCCCAGGCTCCTCCGATATGCGATATGTGATTAGGGAACTAGACCCGATAATGTATATAATGCGGTTTGTAATGCCATCAGGTCCGGAGGCCAGTGACACCCCATCTATATATATATATATATATATATATATATATATATATATATATATAAACCTTGGACCTTGGCTGATTGCGATATGCGATGGGGCTTCGGACCCAAAATATATATGAAGTATGGTTAAGAGTGCCATTGGGTCCGATGCCTTATGGTATGCGTTATGTGCCAAGGTTAAGTGCGATAAGTGAAAAAGGGATGATTTATGCATGTTTTGAGCATTTCTGCTATAAAGGGCCATGACAAGAATAATGATGCGATGGGGGTTTTGTGAGTTAAATAAATCCCGATGAACATAGGAATGAAGGGCTTAAATGAGGTTGTATGTGAGGGATTTGTTAAGGCAATTTAACCATCTGTGAGTGGAATATTTGGCTCTTCGTAGAGTTAAAATCATTGGGATGAAAAGGATCATTCAGAGAGATGAAAGGTCAGAGTTCTAGGGACCCATTCAAAATTGCCACCAGGGAAAGTTTTAATAGGGTGGTGGTTGTGGCCACAACACTTGTTTATTTACTTGCTTCACTTTCATTTTTGCTTCTGCTCTTTCTTTTCTTTGTTGATTGTTAGTTCGTTCACTTGTTTTGTTCATAGGTTAGTTTTGCATGAAACGATGTATGACTCTTGAAGCGAGTTGGGTAAAGTACAAGAGGGCTTGTGCAGCTATCACTACTTGGTTATCTGTCATCTTGTCTCTATATGATGAACTTGTTACTTTTAGTCCATGATACATCGAAGGAAAATACGTACTGTCGGAAGTGAACCTTGGTGTAAACACAACGCTCACGTGCTAACTAGTGTCACCTTATCTAGCTGATTGTTTTTTGGTTAACCCTTGCCAGCTCAGTCAAGTAGAGAAAAGTAAGGGTAAAAACCTTAACATGCATATCAGAGATAAAATAAAATACTCTGTTGGAACAACCTCTTCTGCTCTTAATAAGTTGGGATCCCTATTCCACCTTTGAAATGAATAAGTGCTGTGCAAAGTGAACATGAAAATGAAAAATAAAATAAAAATAAAAAATGAAAAATGAATAAGGCGAAAGAAGAGAAAGGCTTCCTGCGTAGGGAGGTGATGCAAGTAACTCTACCAAGGTACTGATGTTGGCATTATGGCTAAAGTGTTGTCCTTGATGGCAACCCATTCAGGTGATAGATCACAGTGCTTCAATTCAGGAGCAGAGATTAATGATCAGCTATCAAATATTGAAGAAAATAAGGGGTACGCAGGTACACCTTACATAAGGTGCGTACACGCAGGTCAGTGTTACATAAAGTGCGTACATACCCGCAGTTATCCCGTTCAGGAGGTGCGTACCCCCAGTGCACACATTTCAAGGCAAAGAAATTCACATGTGGGGTTTTCTTATGTTTTACTCTTGGTATTTAGCCGACGGTATTGGGTTATTATGGTGTCGGCTTGTGGTATTGATCCATGTTTTAAGGAAGAGCTTTCCTATATAAAGCAAAGGAGATCATTTGGCTTGAGCATGTTTTGGGTTGAATATCTTACGAGGGCTAGATCTAGTCTAGATCTAAATAAGGCGAATCTATTGATGGACTGAGATCTCTTCGGCGCATGTTCAGATCTGCAGATCTGACTGTCTGGGTTATTTCTGAAGTCTTGAAATCATCTATGCCCGAAGGTACGCAGGTACAGTGAAAGAAAAGTGCGTACGTACGCAGGAACGAAGCGTTTCAAGTGCGTCGGTACGCAGGCACAGAAGGGTTGCAGGTGCGGAGGTACGCAAGCACAGAAGGGTTAAAGGTGCGGAGGTACGCAGGCACAGAAGGGCTGCAGGTGCGTACATACGCAGGCACATAAGGGTTGCAGGTGCGTACATACGCAGGCACAGAAGGGTTGCAGGTGCGGAGGTCCGCATGCAGTTCAATGGACTCAGAGCGAGGTACGCAGGCTAGCAGTTGAGCAGGGTGCGTACATAAGCATGCTAGCAGTTGAGCAGGGTGCGTACTGTAAGCAGGCAAGCAGTTGAGCAGGGTGAGTACAGTAAGCAGACCAATAGTTGAGCAGGGTGCTTACGTAAGCAGGCGAGCAGTTGAGCAGGGTGCTTACTTCTCTTAAGATCTTTGTTTATCATTGTTGTGTTCTGGGTTTGGTCCTATTATTGTTGATCTGGTTACTACAGTTGATTGGGTGATTCTCTTATACTTGATGATCATTTGATGCTTATGGATCCAGTTTGAAAATTTATGAAAAGTGGTCCTTATAAGAAAAGAAGTAGGGGGTTGTAGCTCCCTTCCAGGAGAGACTGGAAAACGAGAGAGAGAGTTGTAGCTCTCTGCAGGTTGCAGCCTGCGTACTGGTAAAGGACTGCACCAGTACAAAACCATTGTAAAAGGAGTTTCTAATTTGAAAGAAGATAGAGACATATTGCAGCAGGTGGTTTTCACCCACATTGGGTTTCCACCTTACATCTTGTGTTCTTTGGTGTGACTATCTGTTTTCTTTTGTTCATGCTCATTATTTTATGGTACTGACATGCAAAAATAATTCAAAGAACAAATAAAGAAGATTTATTAAAAGAATTAGATAATAATGATTCACCCCCCCTCTCAGTATTATTTCCAACAATTGGTATCGGAGCAGGTCCTTCAGAGAATCTTGATCGCTTGAAGGTAGATCGTTCATCATGAGCAACTACGAGAGAGAAGCATCAATCAGGCCACCGGTTTTTGATGGGACAAACTTCAATTATTGGAAGGTAAGAGTTACTGCCTATCTTCAATCTCTTGGTACAGAAGTTTGGGACATCGTAGAGATAGGCTACGCGTTTCCTTCAGCTACTCCTACAGATACAGCCGAGAAAAAGAAGTATGAAACAAACGCGAAAGCAGTCAGTACTCTATTAGGATGTATATCTCAATCATAATTCATGAAGGTAATGCACTATAAATCCGCAAAAGAGATATGGGACAAAATTGTCACGAGCTATGAAGGAGATGAACAGGTAAAGCGTGCTAAACTTCTAACTCTCAGAATTCAGTATGAGACTCCCAAAATGTATAATGATGAAAGTGTGGCTAACTATTTTCTTCGGGTAGATGAGGTTGTTAACTGTATGAAAAATTTGGGTGAAGAAATAAAAGAGGCTATTGTAGTTGAAAAGGTTCTAAGATCATTGTCCCCCAAGTTTGAATCTAAAGTATCTGCAATAGAAGAAAAGGAAAATCTACGAATTCTTACTATGTCTCAGCTACATGGAATTCTAACTGCTTATGAAATGAGAAAGGGAGGTCCATCAGACAGAAGAGAAGCTGGTTTCAAGGCATCAGGCAAAGGAGATTATTATGAAGCGAGCCACGTCCCAGAAGAAGAGGAAGAAGAATCAAATTTTGTCAGAAATCTTCAAAGGGGTTCTGGAAGGTTCAGAGGTAAGTTACCTTTTAAATGCCTTGCTTGTGGAAGAGTAGGTCATTATGCTGCAAAATGTCCTTATAAGGATAAAGGAAAGGAACCTGCTAGATGGAACAAGAAACAGAATGCAAATAAGAAAAGCTACTACACTCATGAAGATAGTGATGGTCTATCAAACAGTGATGAAGATGAACAAGGTAATGAATATAAGTTGTTAATGGCATTTGAAGATGATGATTATATGGATGCTATAAATGTGGATAACCTTTATGATGAAATTACTAGACTCAAGAGATGTATAGAAGAAAAGAACATGATCATTGATACTCTACAATTTCAAATTGATGAAAAAGAAAAACATCTTGAAAGATTAGAAGGTGAAATTGTTGGTCTTAGAAAAGAGATTGAGAAAACAAAAGCTATTAATCTCAAGTTTGTCAAAGGATCTGAAACTTTGGATGAGATTATCAATGTGCAGCGGTCTCCACTAAACAAGACAGGTCTGGGCTATAATGGAGAAACTTCTCAAGCATCCACCTCAAAAAGTTACCTTGATGCAGCAAGAAGAAATGAGCAAAAGCACAATGAAGATCATCAGGTAAAGTAGGGACGAATTACAAACAGAAACTATCAGGGGCAATCCATCTTAAGGGTGAACAAAAGCTACAACCAGCCACAGGTAAAATCTTCTCAATTTGGTTCAAGAATAGATGACAATAGAAATTACAATCAATTGGCTGGTAGATTCGAGAACTGCAGAAGTTTCTTCAATGGACAATGCTTTTCTTGCCATAACTTTGGTCACAAAGCAGCTCAATGTGTTTCATATAAAACGATCATGACTAGGGAAGCTCAAAAACAAAGAAGTATGACGGGGATTACAAAAAGGACCTATAACAACTTTTCGGTTCTTGAAAATGAAGTTGAATGTTCTATTTGCAATAACTTTGGTCATGAAGACTCTGAATGTAGGAGCAGGTTTCAGCAGAAAAAGGAACAAGCCTCAAGCACCAAAACATGGAGAATAAAGGAACCTCAAACAGAAAGATGTGGGATAGCATTTTATGCAGAAGGACAGGAAAATCTATGGTACATTGACAGTGGATGTTCGAAGCATATGACAGGTGATAAAGAAAAACTTGAGTCTTATTCTACTCTAGAAAAGGGAAAGAAAGTCTCTTTTGGAAATGATACTCCTGCAACTATAAAAGGAAAAGGCATTGCTCAGTTAAAAGAAAAGGTAAAGGCTGGAAATGTTTTGTATGTTGATGGATTGAAGCATAATCTTCTAAGTGTTAGCCAGATGTGTGATCAAAGAACCGAGGTTATATTCAGATCAAATGGATGTCTTGTTCGTGATCTTGATACAGGTAAAGCAGTGATCAAAGGCAAAAGAACTCCAAATAATCTGTACATATTTGAAGAAGGACAACAACAATGCTATCTGAGCAAGGATGATGAGCACTGGTTATGGCATCGGAGGTTGGGACATCTAAGCTTTTCACAAATAAGGAAAGCATGCAAATATCAGGCAGTTCACGATCTTCCAGATATCAAAATTCCTGACAACACCATATGCAAATCATGTCAGTTTGGAAAACAAACCAGAACTAACTTTCCAGAGAAATAAGGATCAGCTAGCATGCCTCTTGAGCTAGTACATACAGATACATGCGGTCCTTTCAGGAAAAGAACACCTCGAGGAGAAGAATACTTGATATTATTCATTGACGATTTCTCCAGGTTTGTCTGGTTAGGACTTATGAAGCACAAAGATGAAGCATTCGAAAAATTCGAATCCTTCAAAGCCTTGGTTGAAAATGAATCAGGTCACAAAATTAAGTGCCTCAGATCCGACAGAGGTGGGGAATTTACTTCAAATGAATTTTTCGATTTCTGTGAAGAACATGGATAAGAAGAGAATTCTCTACAGCAAGAACTCCTCAGCAAAATGGAGTTGTGGAAAGAATGAACAGAACAGTCCAACAAATGGCTCGTGCTATGCTTGATGAGTCAGGAACTCCCGCAACTTTCTGGGTTGAAGCTGCACATGCTGCAGTTGTTATTCTCAACAAAACAAATGTCCGGGTGAACAACACTCAAACTCCTCATGAGCTCTGGAGTGGTAGGACTCCTTCAGTAAAGCACTTCAAAATCTTTGGGAGCAAATGCTATATCAAGAATACTGATGAGCAGCTTGGCAAACTTGAACCTAGAGCAGATGAAGGCATTCTTCTTGGTTACTCTCCACATAGCAAAGCATACAAATGCTACAATAAAAGACTTCGTAGAATTGTTGACAGCATTGATGTAGTGGTTGATGAGAAGGGATACATTCCTAGGCAAGTACATCATGAAGACATCGAAGAAGATGAAGGCTACCCCCAACGACAGAATGATGAAGAAGAAGAACCTCAAGAAGAACCTCAAGAAGAACCAGAGGAGAAAACAAGAATAAAAGAAAAGACTCCATCCAGATATGTTCAGAAGAATCATCCATAATCTCAGATTATGGGGCAGAAAGAAGCAGGTGTACAAACAAGAAGAACAGTTGTAGAAGCTTCAAGCTATTTGGCATTACTCTCCTCTACTGAACCACAAAATGTGAAAGAGGCATGCGAAGATGAATGTTGGGTGAAAGTAATGGATGAAGAACTTGAGCAGATCGAAAAGAACAACACTTGGGAGCTGGTTCCTAGACCAAAAGATAAGAATGTTATCGGAACAAAATGGGTCTTCAAAAATAAATTGAATGAAAATGGAGAAGTAATTAGAAACAAAGCCCGACTTGTTTGTAAAGGGTATGCGCAGCAAGAAGGAATAGACTTTGAAGAAACCTTTGCTCCTGTTGCAAGACTTGAGGCCATCCGAATGTTCCTTGCTCTCTCAAGTTTTCAAAACTTCAAAGTATTTCAAATGGACGTGAAATCAGCCTTTCTGAATGGAGACTTGGAAGAAGAAGTGTAGATTGAACAGCCAGATGGGTTCATTCTTGGAAATGATCCAAATCTTGTATGCAGATTGAAGAAGGCTCTCTATGGTCTCAAACAAGCTCCAAGGGCTTGGTACTACCGTTTGGACAAATATCTTCATCAACAAGGCTTTTCAAAAGGATTAGCAGATAGCAATCTTTATATAAAAGTTGAAAATGACAAATTGCTAATACTTGTTGTGTATGTAGATGACATTATTTTTGGGAGCAATGAAGAAGCTATGAGTCAAATTTTTTCCTTGGTCATGCAGAAAGAATTTGAAATGTCTTTGCTAGGAGAACTGACATATTTCCTTGGTTTGCAAATCCAACAAAAAGAAGGAGGAATCTTTTTATCTCAAACCAAGTATCTCAAACAGATTTTGAAGAAATATGGTATGGAAGATGCAAAACCAGTATGTACACCCATGGTCACAGGATGTAGCCTCAGTGCAAATGATGAATCTGCAGCAGTACATCAACCAACCTACAGATCTATGATTGGAATTTTACTTTATTTGACAGGTACCCGACCGGACATCATGCATGCAGTTGGAATAGTTGGAAGATTTCAGGCAAATCCGAAGGAGACTCATCTTCAGGAAGTGAAGAGAATTTTCAAATATCTTCAAGGGACTCAAAATTATGGCTTATGGTATCCTAGAGATACAGATCTTACACTTCATGCTTATACAGATGCAGATTGGGCCGGAAGCATGGATGACAGGAAAAGCACAAGTGGTGGTGCGTTCTTTATGGGTTCCAGACTGGTATCTTGGTTCAGCAAGAAACATAGTTCGATTGCCTTGTCTACGGCTGAAGCGGAATATGTTGCTGCTGCATCTTGTTGCACCCAACTCCTTTGGATGATGCAGACTTTGCAGGATTTTCAAATCACTTGTACACCACCAATCCCCATCTTATGTGATAACACAAGTGCAATAAGCATCTCAAAGAATCCTGTTATGCATTCAAAAACCAAGCACATACCAATCAAGTATCATTTTCTCCGGGAACAAGTGCTTGAACAAAAGGTCAAGTTGGAGTATGTTCCTTCTAAGGAACAAGTTGCTGATATTCTCACCAAACCATTGCCCAGGGACACTTTTGAATACCTCAGGCAAAAGCTAGGGGTTGTTGATGCATCATCTTGTTGCTGAACCTCTTCTGATTGATGGTACAGGTTCAGGGGGAGCATCTAATGCATTGTTGGCATTATGGAGGATGTGTAAAAGGAGATCTTGGAAGTAGCTGCAATATGTCTCTATCTCTTTCATGGTGGATTATGGTTCTTCGTTGCAGATCTGGTTCATATTCAGGGGGAGCATGTTCTTAGGGGGAGCATAACCCTTTGCCCTTGATGTCAAAGGGGGAGAATGAAGCTGAAGTCTTGAGGTTTCCATCAAGTCCAAAGGGGGAGATTGTTGGCATTATGGCTAAAGTGTTGTCCTTGATGGCAACCCATTCAGGTGATAGATCACAGTGCTTCAAGTCAGCAGCAGAGATTGATGATCAGCTATCAAATATTGAAGAAAATAAGGGGTACGCAGGTACACCTTACATAAGGTGCGTACACGCAGGTCAGTGTTACATAAAGTGCGTACATACCCGCAGTTATCCCATTCAGGAGGTGCGTACCCCCAGTGCACACATTTCAAGGCAAAGAAATTCACATGTGGGGTTTTCTTATGTTTTACTCTTGGTATTTAGCCGACGGTATTGGGTTATTATGGTGTCGGCTCGTGGTATTGATCCATGTTTTAAGGAAGAGCTTTCCTATATAAAGCAAAGGAGATCATTTGGCTTGAGCATGTTTTGGGTTGAATATCTTACGAGGGCTAGATCTGGTCTAGATCTAAATAAGGCGAATCTATTGATGGACTGAGATCTCTTCGGCGCATGTTCAGATCTGTAGATCTGACTGTCTGGGTTATTTCTGAAGTCTTGAAATCATCTATGCCCGAAGGTACGCAGGTACAGTGAAAGAAAAGTGCATACGTACGCAGGAACGAAGCGTTTCAGGTGCACCGGTACGCAGGCACAGAAGGGTTGCAGGTGCGGAGGTACGCAGGCACCGAAGGGTTGAAGGTGCGGAGGTACGCAGGCACAGAAGGGTTGCAGGTGCGTACATACGCAGGCACAGAAGGGTTGCAGGTGCGTACATACGCAGGCACAGAAGGGTTGCAGGTGCGGAGGTCCGCAGGCAGTTCAATGGACTCAGAGCGAGGTACGCAGGCTAGCAGTTGAGCAAGGTGCGTACATAAGCAGGCTAGCAGTTGAGCAGGGTGCGTACTGTAAGCAGGCAAGCAGTTGAGCAGGGTGAATACAGTAAGCAGGCCAGCAGTTGAGCAGGGTGCTTACGTAAGCAGGCGAGCAGTTGAGCAGGGTGCTTACTTCTCTTAAGATCTTTGTTTATCATTGTTGTGTTCTGGGTTTGGTCCTGTTATTGTTGATCTGGTTACTACAGTTGATTGGGTGATTCTCTTATACTTGATGATCATTTGATGCTTATGGATCCAGTTTGAAAATTTATGAAAAGTGGTCCTTGTAAGAAAAGAAGTAGGGGGTTGTAGCTCCCTTCCAGGAGAGACTGGAAAATGAGAGAGAGAGTTGTAGCTCTCTGCAGGTTGCAGCCTGCGTACTGGTAAAGGACTGCACCAGTACAAAACCATTGTAAAAGGAGTTTCTAATTTGAAAGAAGATAGAGACATATTGCAGCAGGTGGTTTTCACCCACATTGGGTTTCCACCTTACGTCTTGTGTTCTTTGGTGTGACTATCTGTTTTCTTTTGTTCATGCTCATTATTTTATGGTACTGACATGCAAAAATAATTCAAAGAACAAATAAAGAAGATTTATTAAAAGAATTAGATAATACTGATTCACCCCCCCTCTCAGTATTATTTCCAACAACTGACTAGGCTCACTGGCAGTAGAGCCATGCTTGTGTTCCTATGTGACTTCACCGGGGTACTGTCTAGGCCTACTGGTAGTGGAGAAACACCAGAGATGAAACTAAGACTCTGATGACTATACTGCTTGTGCACCTATATACTCCTCAACCCTAATCAAAACAACTATGTTGCCTTGGCTTGGAATGTGTGTCAATTGACTAAGGGTCTGGCAAATGCTACATTGTACATCAAGCTAGTGTGAAGCCAAGAAGAAAGGAGGGTAGAACAATACTTCTGGAGGTGTTAGATTTGTTTTTCATGAACAAGGTCCATTCAGAGAGTTGGAGTTCTACTAGTTGTCGCCAAGCATTGTACCGCTACAACTACCCTCCAAATTTTTTCCTTAGCGTGTTTTGGAGCCTCCCTAACAACCTTACACAACGCTTTGTCTTGCTTCATCAAGTACTCAAGATTCATGTGTTTTCCTCGCACAAAGGCAGCATTTAGATCATAGTTGATCCATTCCCCTCATAGGTTGCTCACTCAAACTTGGTCCAGATACAGGCTGAGCAACTTCCCCTTGAAAATTGTGTATTTCTGGAGGGCAACGAGCCTTCCCTATAGGAATTGCACAATCCTCTCTAACAACTTGTTAGGCTCCACGATTATGCAATCCTGCCTGCCAAACCTCCCAACACGATTTGTGAAAATTTTCATAGCAATAGGCTGTTCAGCCCAGGATTTGCACAAATATGGGCAGCAGTCAACTGGTCTGCTAAAAAATTGTGCAAATCTCCTTGGCATCCAACCCAGCTCCCAACCATAAATGCGCATTTTTCTCCAGCAGTCTCTTGCATGTGCAACTAAGTTGACCAGTTCCCTCTAGGACTGAACAAAACAGACTTGCATGCATGGGCTACTTCTACCAAGGAAACATGCAAAGGCATCCCTTGTTTTAGGGATCTATGTTTAGCAGTTGGAGGTTGCATGCAAGGAGTGATTCCGAAACCTCTCATCAAGTGTCGCTTCCCCTAGATTCGTGGCATCCGCGTCACAACCTCGATGTTATCAAAACTTATCAACTAGATGCTGCAGAGCTCATTCCTCAGACCAACCTTGCAACTCTAACATCCCACATCACATCTGAGAGAAATCGACACATTCAATTCAACTGTTTTAGGGTAAGCCCACTTCCCATGCCTTGTGCTGCATTTCTGTCCCTTTTTGTGTTTTCGCTCGTGGGAGTACTGTTTTATTGATTTATTTGAATGTTTGTTGTCGTTTACATATATATTAGCTTGTCCTAGCTCTGTTTCAGTTTTCATTGCTATCTCACCGCTGTCGCATGAAAGAAACTGTTTTGCACAGACGTTCGCCCAAACGGTGAACTGATTGACCCACATGCATGTTGATATGTTCACTAAATCCCTCATGCATGTTTTTCATGCACTATTAATCACTGCTACTATCACTTAGTGTCACCATGCATTCACTGACTTACTTGCTTTTATTTGCTCATCGGCGAGTCGGGCAACCTTAGCCCAGACTCTGCCTTCACCAAGGCTACATTGCACAATCTCGGGAGGGAAGGCTCACCTTCCTATCCAGATTTGGGCATTCCTTCCCAACACTGGACTCCAGGACTATTTTGCCTATTTCTGGAGGACAGTGGCTACTTGGCCCACGAAATTGCACAAATCTGTCCTTAGGCTAGCAGTGCTTCCCATATGGAATTGCGCATTCCACAATCCTAGTAGGCAGTAGCCAGATTAGACTATGCATTGTGCAGTTCCAGTAGTCAACTAGTTTCCTAGTAGCCTGAAATGTGCCTTGTACAGTCTTGGCAGTCGGTCTCCCAACCTCCCGGTCGAAATCGCACAACCTTCATGATCATTCACCCAAGTTTTTTGCAAGTCAGTTCTCATGTTCATTTTGGTTTTCGATTGACAAATTGCTTGCTATGAGTGTTTCCATGTCTCCAGGTATCGTAGGTGTTCATTTTCCTCTTAGTAGTACATGTACATTGGCTTCCAGGAGAGCAGAGACAAAGACACCATTTAGAGCACACTTTGGGATGCATTCGATCAAGTGTCTATGACCTTGCCTACTCATGAAGACATCAAGTTGTTCATGGACAAGGAAATCAAGCAATATCTTCACAACGAGAAGCATCATGAACAACAAGTGAAGGTAGCATACTGAATGCAGTTGAAGGCATCATACTGAATGCAGTGAACACAACAATTGTAGTGAACATAGTGAATCCATGAGGAAGGTTGTTAACAACATAGAGGCAGAGCAAAGTTTCAAGATCAAGAAGATCCATTGATTATGAAAGAAACTTTGGAGACTCAGGCTATGAAGTGACGATGCGACATGAAGATTGTGCGAAGGCAGAAGATGGAACAAAGAAGGAGTTGCATGTGCTGAAGCAACAACTCAGGAAGAACATGAAGCTGCACAGACATTCCAATGAGTTGTAGTAGGAACATGAACAACAGTGGGCACAACTTGCACCCATGGATGAAACCGCGCCTAGACAAGTTAAAGATCCATCCCAGTAGCTAACACAGAGTAGACATGGTGAGTAATGTTGTTGATCACATGCAAGGGATTCAATAGCATTCATGTCATTGTGCGCACCCATGCAACCCAACACATTCAGCACACTCGCCAAGGTGAAGACAAGAAGCAAGTTCAACTGGAGCTGAACATGTACTTCAGTAAGTTGATGCACATGACCACTTGCACACCCTTGAAGATCAACATGGATACTATGCATTAGTGTGTTTTCGGTTCAAATGTACCCAAGAAGACCATGCGCATGTTAGTAGATGAGTTGGATGAAGGGGCAGAACCAATGCACTAGTTGCGATGGAGGCAAGATTTTGCTTCAACAAGATGTTACCATGAGGTACATGCACACCATCACGGATGACCATGCTTGGCATCAACTCACCAGCTTCACCATCACAAGCATATCAAAGAGTTGGTCTCACCACAGCAGACCAAGTGTCAGTGATGTCTTGCAAGGCTTGCTCAAGCCATGTTGTCTCACATGAGTACATGTCCATTGTAATGTTGAGTCATGTCAAGTGTAATTTGAGCATCAATAGTTGGATGTAACAGCCATAGAGTAGGTGAAGAGTTGAGGGTAGTTGAACTGTCACAAAGGGTGAATGTTAGGGGTCACCCCACCCTTTGCTATAAATAGTCCCTCATATCTCATTGTATAGGATTTTGGTCAACCAAGCTTCTACTAAGATTATCTTGAAGAAGGCTTGGACAGTATTGTACCGCGCCTTGGGTTCTCCACTACACAGAGCTAGTACATCTCTTTGGAGGAGCAGGAAGATGTGGCTGTAACGTTCCACTGTTGGGGCTAGCTGGTTTACATGGTGTATTTTATGATTGTGACTTACACTTATTTAATAATAAGAGCCAACACATTTTCATGCATATGTTGTTATTGTAGTTGGACTGTTCTGGTTGCCTTAATGATATATGTTGTTTAACTTACGTACTTGTATATGAACGGATTTATATGAAATTATATGAATCTTGTTTTTAATGTGTTTCATATGTTGTTACTGCGGTCACCGTCCGTGTCCACTGCTCGACCAGACATCAGAAAAACCTTTCTCATGACCCTTTCTATATCAACCGTCACACTCATCTTGGACTAATCCATGAGTGCTGTTCGTGTTATCTTACCTTGTATGTTGTGACTGCCGCATCTGAGTGGAATTCTCTGCTGGAAGCTGTGCATGTCCTTTGTGTGGTGTGTTCCTAGCTGAGTTGGGACTGATCCCTTCCAACATGGAACTTACCTTCACCTTCCTCTCCCTTCGAAGTGTTGGAACCGTACACATTCCTTGCCTCTCTGCATCGGTCACACCCTTTCTATTGACAGAGATATCTTACTCGCCACTGTGTGACATCGCGGTCAAGGCATTACCTTATGACCCACTTCTGGGACTCCTACACCAAACGGTCTGAGGTTTAATTGGGACTTCTTACTGAGGAGATCCCCTTGACATGTTGGTGGGTCCAACACCGTCAATAACCCCCTAAATGGTGTTTTTTGAGGTCCGCAATAGGCCCGTAGCTGTGGTCAGGGGCCTGCCACAAATCCTATAGTACTGAGAGAGACCTTTCCAACAAGGTATCGTACGTGCCAAACACAGATAATATGACCAAGTTATGACCCTGGGAAGTTGGATGCCCAACTAACCCCAACGAGGCCCACAAACTCTTGGTGTGTCATCTCTTGGGGTTAGGGTTTTGGTTGTTTAGGGTTTTCCCTTGTTGTTCAATAATAAATATGCCCTTGAGGCTCATTGTAACATAATTAATATGCATGTAGCCGCCACATCTCTTCTTAGAGATAAGCTACCATCACTCGAGCTAGTTTATTTCCATTATGTTTGTAATCATATTTCAATATTTTGATATTAACGAAATGAAGTGTTATTTCTGCTACATCTTTGTATTTATGGTTATATTTGTAATTTGTTGCATTCCTATTTAAGTTTGGATTAGTGGTATCAGAGCGGTCTTCTCTTTATTTGTTTTTCTTTGCATGTCCCCAACAAGGTTAAAGTATAAGGAGTTAGGGCTTGAACTAGTTGAACCTTTGCAAGACCAGCCTCGCAAACCCTGATGACCTCCATGGAGGAAGAAAATAAAGACGAGGGGGTAGGAGATCCTTTCAAAATATTGCTCAAGGGAGCCCTTGAGAAATAGAGGAATGCGATGATGGATAACTTTTCCCAGATCCTTCGATGACTACCCACAAGCGACATATCTTCATCCAACAACCACTCTAGAGGCGCCAATCCTTTTAAGGTACATGTTAAATTTGATATTCTCATATTTGAGGGCTAGATATATGCAAATGCCGTAGATAAATCGTTGAATCTATTGGAAGGATATTTCTTAGTTCATGACTTTTATAATCAGGAAAATATTACTTTTTCACTTCTCAAAGCTGCCCCACACGTCAAGGACTAGTGGGAAACCTACTGTGAGCAAAAGGATGAGAGGGAATCCTCATTGTTTCCAGCCGCACCCACTTGGGATTCTTTCCATGACACCATCAAGGAACAATATTACCTTGTCGGGAGCTATGAAGATAAATACATAAAGTGTACCACGCTACGACATGGAAAGGACCAAGATGTGTCAGAGTTCACAAATTTTTTCCATATCCTTCGAACGAAGTTGGGTATCAAGGCTTCTGAGTAGAATTTGGTAATCAAGTACCATGGCTATATACACAAGCACATCCAAGATGATATGGAGTTCCTGGACATCTCCTCACTCAGTACAACATACCAATACACTATCAAGATTGAGCAAAAGTTTAAATAGAAGAAGCAAGACTTTGGATATGTGAATCTGAAGTAAGGAAAATTCACCCCCAAACCATAGAGAAAAGGCCAAAGCCAACGGGGCGACCCATGACAACTCACCGAAGCCGCAAGAAAATAACAACACCACAAAGACAAAGAAGGACACGAAAAATGGTGTGACTTCCATAGGAGCTCCACTCATAACACAAGTGAGTGCCGAGCCAAGCAGTCATTGATGGCTGAGCTGAAGGCTTTTGAATAAGACACAGGTTCTGACTTTGAGTTAGAACCCGAGAAGGGGAATGAAAAAAGGAAGCATATCATTGACATTGATCCTAATGCCTCGATGTCTGTCACAAAGATCAAGAAGAATAATCTTGAAGATCTAGAGGATGAGGAATACCTCTTCCATTCATATATGTGGGTGAAGGGTTCTTCGCTACAGTTCATTGCTGACAGCGGGAGCCAAAATAACCTCATTTCAACAGAGGTCGTAAAGCAGTTGGGCCTACCAATGACAACACATCCACAACCATACACCATTGGGTGGCTTAACCAAGGAAGAGATCTTTGTGTCAGCTAGTAGTGCCACCTTCCCTACAACATCAAGCCCTTCATAGATGAGGTACTGTGTGATTTTTCCCTTCTTGAAGTTTGTGATGTATTATTAGGACAACCATACTTGTGGAAGCGACATGATGTATATGTGTTTAGACCCTACTCTATGATTATTACTTCAGGAAAAGTAAGTTGTACATGATACCGAAGGTAGCCTTACCTACCACAATCTCTTTGATCACTGCAAAGAAATGCAGTAATATCATTTAATAGACCAAGAAATTTGTTTTCCTTATGATTTTCCCTCAGGGAAAGAAGAAGGTTGTGGCCACGACTTCAAGATAGGGCTCTTCCTCACAACAACAACAGTTGGACAAGGTCATGGAGGAGTACAGGGACATTTTAGCCTCACCTACATGGGTACCTCTGCACTGTCAAGTCAAGCACTCCATCAATCTAACCTCGAGCGCGCTGCCACCCAATGGACCGATCTATCAGTGCTCTATTTTGGAGAACGATGAAATCAAGAGGTAGATTCAGGAGCTATTGTAGAAAGGTCACATTAGGCCAAGATCATCACCCTTTAGGAGCCCGTTTGTACTAGTAAAGAAGAAGGACATGACCTGAAGATTCTGTATTAAATATCGGGTGCTGAAAAAGACCACAGTCTGGAATAGGTACCCAATCCCATGGATTGATGACCTTTTGGACCAGCTCAAGGGGTCCAAATATTTCAGCAAGATTTACTTGAAGTTTGGTTATCACCAAGTCCCTATCAAAGCCTTCGATGCATGGAAGACTGCCTTCAAATCCAAGGAGGGACTTTTCGAATGGTTGGTCATGCCTTTCGGGTTGACGAACGCCCCCACAATCTTCACGAGATTGATGGAATACATCTTGAAATTCTTCACCAATGCATTCATGGTGGTGTATCTAGATGACATCTTGATCTTCAACCAGATTTGGGAAAAGCACCTCCACCATATTTGATAGGTCCTTCAAACCTTGCGGCAACACAAGCTGTGTGCCAATTTGGAGAAATGCACTTTTGGCATGACCTAGGTTCAATATCTAGGGTACATCATTGATGAGCAGGGTGTGCATGTGGACCCAACCAAGATACAATTCATTTGGAAATGGCCAACCCAAACCACTCTAAAAAATCTCCACAACTTTTCTGGGTCTTTCCAATTTCTACCACAAGTTCATGTTGGGGTTCTGTCATATCACTTGGCCTTTAAGTCAAGTCAGCAAGGGCAGAGAAAAATAAAAGTTTTTTTGGTCTGAAACCTAACATAAGGCATTTTCTGAGTTGAAGCATTGCCTTTTCTTTGCACCTATGCTCACATTACCAGACATGCAACGACCATTTGAGATTGAGACAAATGCCTCCAACTATGCTATTGGTGTAGTTCTTACTCAGAAGGGGCATCCAATGGCTTACCACAATGAAACACTTTCAGACACAGTCTAAAAGTATCCCACTTACGACAAAGAAGTTTATTCCTTTGTGCAGGCCTGTCGTCAATCGAAGCATTACATTCTGGGGAAGGAAACAATCATCCACATAGACCACTGACCCCTGCAGTTCATACAAACATAAAGGAAGTTTCAGAACGATCGCCATTAGAAATGGTCCACATACCTGCAACAATTCCATTTTAACATTAAGTACAAGAAGGGAAACACCAATAATGTTGCAGACTGCCTTAGTCGACCACTAGTCATGGCACTGATCATTGTGCTCAAATCTTGTAGGCACAAGACTTCGGGGTGGCCGCATATCTACAAGAGTGATCTAGAATTCAGAAGCACATACTAGACACTCCTGGAAGGGAAGAAAGTTCCAATTTTTCACCTCTAGGATGCACTATTATGCCACATGGGACACATCTGTGTTCCTTCAAGTGAGTGAGCCAAGATGTTTTGGGAGGCACACTATAGTCGGGTCATTAGACATTGCAGAGTAGAGAAAGAAATGGTAGTACTACAAAAGTATTTTTATTGGATGAAACTTTGTCAGGATGTTGGGAAGTACATTAGATCATTCACCACATGTGCCATTTCCAAACCTACCATCAAGAAGAAAGGCCTATATACTCCTCTACCTAGTCCTAGTCTAACTTGGGAATCCATCTCCATGGATTACATGCCAGGACTTCCTTGTTTTAAGCATGATAACAACCGCGTTTTTATGATCGTCGACAAATTCTATAAGATGGACATCATGGCGGCCTGCAAGAATAATATCACAGTAGAGGCCACTGCTAAGCTCTTCTTTGAGTGAGTGTGGGTACACTTTGGGATCCCACAGTCCATTATCTTAGATCAGGACAATAGATTCCTAAGTGCATTTTGGTCAAGTCTCTGGTCGATGCTGGATACCAAACTTACTAAGTCCATGACATTCCACCCCCAAACTGATGGCCAAATATAGGTCGTCAACATGATGATTGTACACATTCTGCATATGTACAAATTGAAGCATCCATGCACATGGGATGAAAGCCTCCCCTATGTCCAACAAATCTACAACAAATCTCTCTATATCTCAAAGGGCCATAGCCCCTTTCAGGTAGGGATGGGATTTCAGCCATTATGTCCCATTGATGTGGCCATACTGTTGGAAATAATACTGAGAGGGGGGGTGAATCAGTATTATTAGATCAATAATTTAATTTTAAAAATATATTTGTATATTCTACTTCAGCTAAGTGAACTAGCGTGTATACGTGACTGTTCTTAAGGCAACCAATGTATATGCAAAGAACTTTTGATTTACCCAATTTATCATGCATTGAACTTTAACCAGTATATCAGGAATTCATTATACAATGCAATAAAATCAGAATAAATTATCACACATAAGCAACACACATGAACACCAGGATATAAGGTGGAAACCCAATGTGGGTGAAAACCACTTGCTGTTTTTGTCTTTGTCTTCTTTAAATAATAAGAAAATCTGTTTACAATTTTTGTATTGGTGCAGACTTATACTAGCACGCAAGCTTCTACCTGCAGAAGGTTACAACCTTCTCTCATTTTCCAGCTTCTCCTAGAAGGGGGCTACCACCCCCTAGTTCTTGTACTAGCCAGTATGTTTGGTAGTACATAGGCACTGACCTACAGAAGGCTATGACCTTCTCTCTTCCTCCATGGACCACGTTTCATAAATTTTCAGACTGGATCCATCAATAATATCATTCAATCATCAAATACATTTGCATCAACCAATCACCTTTTGAACCAACCACAACCGAATCAATCATTCACTTAGACAACCCATCAATCTGATCATTCAGAATGTTGTCACCAGAATACAGTAACCAGAACCCAAACTAGAACCGAGAACTCTGCAACAGTAAAGAGAAACAACTGAAACATATTTTATAAGGTATATGCTACTTCCATGTGTCGAACCTACGTGTACACGTGCTTTTCTCAAATCCAACCAGCGTATACATCTACAAATATAAATTCAAAGTTCTACAGCTATTCCAAACTTTAGTGATACCCATATCATATCATTTATAGAATAATATATGCGTCAGTATTCAGATCTAGAATATACATGAGAAAAAACACATAATGATAGTTCATTTTACACCTTAAGATCCTGATCCATCATTAGATCTGATCCCTCATCATCCGCTAAGGTTCATCATTGGTTCAGATCCAACAATGCACCATAACCCAACAACCTACATACTAGATCTCACACTTCATCAGATATTTGATACTTGCATCCCTTGGCCTAATGATCCTCTCCTCATTTTATAGTTTTAGGCCTTCCTCAATACCATGGACCAAAACCACTTAGGACCAATACCTTGGACCAAATACCTAGGTTCAATACCTCGGACCAGATACCTTGGACCAATACCATGGATCAAAATACCATGGACCAAACACTTTAGACCAAAAAACTTAATTTTCCAAGGTATATGTGCTTTTCCTTATGTGAAAGTCCGTGTGTACCTATACGCGACTTGTATACAATAAACCTGCGTGTATACGTAGCTTGGTCATTGGTGAACCTATGTATACCTCTCTTTCTTCATGTTGTGAAGACTGATTTGTAATTCTTTGTTGTTTACCTGCTATACTTTGATCTTTCATCTGAGTGAGTTGCCATCAAGGACAATACCTGTATCATAATGCCAACACATACAATTTGTAGCTACTCAGGCAGATTCATCTTATGTCCAATATGAATCCGACAGGGCTAAAAAATTCATTGAACGCATTCAACACTTATGCCAGTAGGTCCATGATATATTGGACAGAGACAATGCTAAGTACAAGCAGCACCATGATCAACATCAAGTGTCGCACAAGTTCCAGGTGGGCGACAAAGTTTGGATACATTTGCAGAAGGAGCGCCTCACTGTACCCCACCACAAGCTTCACTTTCTCTAATATTGGCCATACACCATCACCAAGGAATTATGGGAGAATGCCTTCAAGCTCAACATCCCACCATTCCTTGGTCTCCACCCATTGTTTAATGTAGACCGCATTCGTCCATACTTTCCCGCATTGTTAGACACATCTGACATTGCAGAACAACTCACCAACATAGCTAAACTTGGACTGCATGGAACATGGCACAACTGATCAGCTCATGTAAGTGAATATCAAGAACAATCGCCAATAGAGGATCCATCTATATTGAGTTGTCAAAGTAGGCAAACTCCTTCACCAGGGCAAGTGGTTCACCAAGGAAAAGGTTCAACATAAATTTCCTAACTTCATGGAGGCTCTGCATGTAATGGGGACCATTTCTCCCTAAGGAGAGAGGGATGATCTAGGTGCATATTGGTGGCTGCCCTCCTATTCCATCTAGACCTCCACTCAGTTTCATCTATTTCCTTGTTTATTTCAGCATTTACTATTTTTAGCAGTTTTTTGGGTCCTGAACTTCCAGAGCAGTTTTGACCCCCTAAACAACATTTTTTGAGGTCCACATTAGGTTCATGCTCATAGGTGGGGGCCTTTTGCAAATCCTATAGTACTCAAAGATCCCTTTCAAACAAGGTATCATACGTTCCAAATAGAGATAATATGACCAAGTTACGACCCTAGGAAGTTGGCTGCCCAACTAACCCCAATGGGGCCCACAAACTCTTGGAATTCCATCTCTTGGGGTTAGGGTTTTGGTTATTTATGGTTTTACCTTGTTGTTTAATAATAAATAGGCCCTTGAGCCTCATTGTAACACAGTTCAGAGGCATGTAGCTGCCACATCTCTTCTTAGAGATCAACTACCATTGCCTGAGCTAGTTTATTTCCATTCTGTTTGTAAGCATATTTCAGTATTTTGATATTAATGAAATGAAGTATTATTTCTGATGCATCTCTGTATTTATGGTTATATTTGTAATTTTTTGTGTTCCTATTTAAGTTTGGATCACCTTTGATAGGTTATTCTAATGCTGAGTCAGATGATGACGGGTCATTTCAACAATCCAAGTTGCTGGAGATTCAACATTCCCCCATTCACATATGTATACAATATACATATGATATATGTTTGTAACATATAATGGGAAAAGGGGATTTAGGATTTGCATGAGGGTATAGGTTAGGCAAAGGGATTTTATCATATATTTAGACCTTAGGATAATAGAGAAAGGCTGAGGCCTTCATGCACTTTTTAGAATTTTAGGGATAATGATAGGGAAATAAAGGCTTCTAGAAAGACCTTTAGGTCCATGTGGATGAAGGGATTTAGGATTTAGGGACACAAAAGTTTAGAGAGGTTAAGTAATGTGATAAATATCCAGGTATATGTATTATTTTTTATGTAACTCTAAACTTTTTGCTTAAACAAAAATTAAAAGATTGAGAAAGAAAGCACCTGGTGGTTGTTATAATCATGATGATGCCAAGTTTTATTTATTATTATGCCCACATTTGCTAAATGTAATCGCACAACCTGCCCTTGAAGAATAATATTCACATAATTAGGTGTTGTTTGTGAAATATATGCATGGGTAGCAAAACATAACTTTATCTTTCTCTCTCTCTCTCTCTCTCTCTCTCTCTCTCTCTCTCTCGATCGATAGGAGTCTAAGGAGTCACAATATAATCTAGCCGACCTAACAATAATAATATAAAGCCACAAAAATAACAATAGAGGGATTTTATGGGGCACAGTAATAACAATATGGGGGAAATAGGGGCACAACAATATTAATAAGGGGTATAACTACAATAGTAATGGGGTAATCACTAGTATTATAGGGACCCAACAAAAACTCATTGGAATGATTAATGATGACGAACATTTTTTGACTGTCACCAAAAGTAACCAAAAATAGCATTGGTGAGGGTCAATAAACATCGTCACTCCAAGTGTCACCAAAGAGAGAATTAGTGATGGGCCTTTAATTACCCTCACCAAAAGTGTCACCAAAGAGAGAATTAGTGATGGGAAATTAATGAGTGTCACCAAAAGTGTCATTGAAAATGGCTTTGGTGACAAACCTTAAAGGACCATCACTATATACACTTACAACAATTATTTTTTAAAGACCGTCACCGTATGTGACATTGGTGATGGACCTCAAAGGTTCGTCATAGGCATGAAGCGTAATCAAAAACTCATTGGAATGATAAATGATGACGAACATTTATTGACCATCACCAAAAGTAACCAAAAATATCATTGGTGATGGTCAATAAAAGATCATCACTAGAAGTGTCACCAAAGAGAGAATTAGTGATGGGCCTTTAATGACCCTCACCAAAAGTGTCACCAAAGAGAGTATTAGTGACGGGCCTTTAACGACCCTTACCAAAATTGTCATTGAAAATTGCTTTGGTGACAAACTGTAAAGGACCGTCACTATATACACTTACAACAATGCTTTTTTAAAGACCGTCACCATATTCGACATTAGTGACGGACCTTAAAGGTCCATCACAAGAATGACCCTCACCAATGCCCCTTTTTCTTGTAGTGATAGAAATGCATGTCCACCTTAGCAAGCGTTGGGAGAAACTCTTACCTTAACAAGTCCTGATTACACCATCCTTATTATTTGTATCGAGTAAGAAATGGGTTTGGGATTAGTCAATTTCTTCCAACCAGATAGTATTATTATGTCACTCGTTTATAAAATATAGAGATGGGGGTGAACACTTTACTGGATTTATGCGCATTCATTTAAGAAAGAGTACTCATATCCTGAAAGCATTGTACATATATATAGATATTTATATATGCATGGGTAGAAAAACATAACTTTATCTTTCTCTCTCTCTCTCTCTATATATATATATATATAGATATATATATATATATATATATATATATATATATATATATATATATATATATATATATATATATATATATATATATATATCGATATAGATATATATATATATATATATATATATATATATATATATATATATATATATATATATATATATATATATATATATATATATATATATATATATATATATATATATATATATATATATATATATATATATCGGTGTGTGTGTGCGTGTGCGTGTGTGTGTGTTTAGACTATGTCTATCTGTCTCTTGGTTTTCAAGCGAAAGGCTATCTACTATGCCTTTGAAAATGTTTTCATAGTAGGAATGGTTTCTTTTTCTTGTAGCTTGGCCAAGAACTAGTTTTCTAATGCTACTGGGTGTTGGAGGTGCCCAAGACTAGGTTTTCATTGCTAATTTTTTTTTTTACCTTTCTCTTCAAAACATGATTGGAAAATAAAAACGTCATAAGATGGGATGGAATAACCATCTTCTCTATGAATTCTAATCAAATTTCTTCATCAATTCCTTATTAAATTCCTCCTTTTATTTAGGCTTTCGATATAGCGTTAGTCGATGTCCATTGGCCATCAATGGTGTTCATGTATCGTCGATAGTGTGAAGCCTCACATAACCATTTTCAAATACAGTTTCAATTTTGCATGGCCCCAACCATTAGGTATGTAGTTTTTATTTGAATTCCTTGTGTCTTGAATCAAACAAGAGGACCCAATCTCCTTTTATAAAGTTATTCTTCTTGATGAACTTATCATGCCATTTAGCTTGTTGTTGTTGAATTGTAGTCGTTTGTTGAATGGCATCTTGACATATTTCATCAAGATTGTTAAGTGGTTATAATTTATGCTTTTGAGCCTCAGAGATGTCCATTCCAAATTTTAAGGATTTCCTTAATTTCTTAGCTTCGAAATCAATAGGAAGGACAACCTGTTTTCCACATGCCAACTCATAAGGCATGAAACCAACAACATTCTTACAAGTGACTCTATAGGTCCACAAGACTTCTGGAATTTTTTTGGCCTAGTATTTAAGATGGTGTTGTACTTTCTTTGTCAAGATAGCTTCCAAAACTTCATTGGTGACTACCACCTATCCATTTTCTCGAGGGTGGTATGGAGTGGACATCCAATGTTTGATTTTAAATTTCTCAGTGATAGATTAGACCAATTTAGAAGTGAATTGAGTCCCTTCATTGGTGCCAATCTCCTGTGGTATGCCAAATTAGACAAATATTTCTTCAGATAAGAAGTCGGCCACTACCTATTCTATTTCCTTTGGTAAAGATTTAGCTTCAACCTGCTTTGTTACATAGTCAGTGTATACTAGAATGTATGGATTTTGTCTTGATGATGGGTTGATAGGCCCTACAAAGTCAAGAGCCCATTTCTCAAAAGGCTCAATCATAACTTGGGGTTGCAACAACATTTCACCAATATGTGTTGACCTTCCCATTATTTGACACTTATCACATATTATAACATACTTTTTAACATCCCTGATATTTGTTGGCCAATTATACCCTTGTTGCAGAACTTTGTTTGCAATCCTTTTGTCTACAAAGTGGCCCCCACAAGGCTCATCATGGAATTATTTCAAGATGTCATAGATTTCATCCTCCCAAACACATTGATGGATTATATGATTATGCCGAATTTGGAACAATTACCCTTGAATCCAAAAGTACATAGCGCTATTTCTAACAACATTCTGCCACTCTTTGCGTGATAAGTGTTGTGCGAGTTTACTTATACCTAAATAATTAGAATTGTGATCAAACCAAGGAATATTAGTAGACAAGGAAAAATACGCTCATTAGGGAAAACATCTTTTGTAGGACTATACTTGTCAATATGATAAAGCTGAGATAAGAAATCAACAACAACATTCACCTTCCCTGGTTTATGAATGATGGTAATATCAAATTCTAGTAAATGGAGAAGCCACTTGGTCACTCTACCATGCACAATAGATTTATTCATAAAATATCATACGATAGAGTGGTCAATATGGACAAAGACATGATACCCAGTAAAATAATGATGAAACTTCTATATGGAATGAACCATGGAAAATAATTCCTTTTCAGTTACTATATAATTTAGTTAGGCTAGGGTCAAATTTTTACTAATGTAATTGATGGCATAATGTTTTTGTTCCTCTTTCTGACCTAACACAACTCCAATGGATGTATTTTAGGCATCAATGTGAATATGGAAGGGTAAGGACTAGTTAGGGACTTGCAAAATTAGGGGCAAAAGATAATTTTTATTTAAGAGCATTAAATGATAATTAACATTGATCATTTGAATGAAATTATGCATTTTTTGTTAAAATACAAAATAATGGGGAAGCTACCTTTGTAAAATTTTCTATAAACCTTTGGTAGTATCCCGCCTAACCCAAAAAACTACAGACATCCTTTTGTGTAGTTGGAGATGTTACCTTAAGCCTTTGCCGCTATTTTGGTAGGATCCACCCAAATTCCTTCAGGAGAGATATGATGCCATAACACGATCCCTTTTATGAGAAGCATTTTACATTTCTCATTACTAAGAGAAAGATTGGTTTCTTGACACCAGATTAGTACCTTCTCAATATTCTTTAGATTTTCTTCAAAGGTTTCCCCATATACTATAAAATCATCCATATATATCTCAACACAATCACTAGTCAAGTCAAAAAATATTCCAAGAATAACTAGTTGAAAATTTGTTGGAGCATTGCATAGTCCAAATGGGAGTACTCAGTAAGCATAAGTTCCCTAAGGGCGAGTGAAGGTGGATTTATCTTGGTATTCAGGGTCTACTTGACTCTAGTTGTAGCCATTGAATCTGCCAACAAAGGAGAAAAAATTCTTTCCTGGTAAGGTATCTAATGTTGAAATTGTAACTAGGTTCCATCTTCATAATGTATATCTATAATTGTTGTATTTATTATGATATATGAAGCATGCTCTTCATGCTAGAGTCAAAAGAAAAATTATTTTCATGTCCTATTTGGACATTTAAAAGAAATAAAATTTTTAATTTTTAAATTATGTTTTTGTGTCTCCAATTTGACCGAGTCGACTCTCTAATGATCAATTCGACCTACCTAAGAGACGTGCCCCTTCGCTTGGATGAACAACTATAAATAGAGCCACATTGTATCCATAAAAAACAAACTTTCCACGGTATTTATGAGGAAAAAGCGTGATATTTTCTAAGGCATACATGCAAGTTTTTTGAGGCACAAATGGGATTTTTTGTCTGAAGCATACATTCAAGTTTCTCCGTGGCACTAAACTTTTGTGGATCCGATATTTCTGTGGGACTATACTTCTGTTGAATCTAAGATCTTTGTGGCACTATAATTCTATAATATTTGATCTTTTTGAAGCACTTCTTCTTCTATGGAATGCATGCTAACCGAGACACCATTTATTCTATGTTTATTTGGGATTCTATCTCTGTGGGACTGACATCTAAGGATATACATGTGGCATCTTGTGACCAGAATTGTTGAATATCTGGTGGAAATAGTTGTGGTAGAGTTTGGACTATAAATGGAGGGCTTCTTTGGCACTTGGAAAATTGGTTTACTGGTTAGGTTCTATGTGACTTAGATTTCTCTTTCTGACAAAGATTCAATAAGGAAAGGATTGCTGGGCTTCCCCCTTGTGGGTTTTTCCCTGACGCCTGGCCTAATCTTTGGTGTCTCTTGTCTCTTGTGCATTGTGATATCTAATTTATTTATATTATTCAATGTATAATTTATTTATGACGTAAATAAATGAATCAAATTCTAAATTGAAACATAAATATTAGTCACAAGTAATTATCATGATCATAAATTCTAGTTTCCAAACGAATTTCAACATGGTATCAGAGCTAGTTTTGAAGATCAAGATGAACTGTGAATTATCTCTATTTTATCTCTATGAAGTGATCCAAATTCTCTATATGATATTGGGACAAATTATATTCATGTTTTATCTCTATGGAAGGAACTAAAAGTATGGAATATTTATTTGAATTATCCAGTGGCTTCTATGGAACATGCCTAAGTTTCATATGCACACATATATGTGATATGATTTGAGTTCCCTACGTTTCTGTGGTGAGATCTGCTGGAAAATGTAACTATGTTCAATCTTCATTAATGCACTTGAGTCATAATGTAATGTACTTGTCAAAAGAATAAAGAAAAGAATAATTATTATTATTATTGTGACTTATTAAAGAATGGGTTTTATGCTTGGGTCACCATGTTTTAGGTCAAAGTCCCCATTGAGGACTTCTAGGATTTATTCTGAGTCTATAGAGTCATTGTACATTTAAAGAGACCCTTATTGGGCTCTTGAATCATGTAAAAAGATAAGTATTGAGTCAAATGTGAATTATGTAATCTCCACACCATGTCAGCTTAGAAGAATATCAAGTTGGCCTAAGGACCCTATTTGACCCCACAAGAAGCCTATAAAATGAATCTCATTGAATTAATTTGGAGCATCATTCTCTCTCAAGATTTAATTCTCTTGTAGTTGGGAAGGAGTGCGAAAATCTCTTGTAGCTAGGCAGAAGTATGAAGTTCTCTTGTAGATGGGAAAAGGTACAAAGTCTTTTATTGGGAAACCAAAGTGAATGCAAATTTGAGGAAGTCTAAGGAGAGAAGAAAAATAAAAATTTTGGTGTTTCTCTTTCTCTGTTTCATTTCCTGGATTAGGAGATCGAAGTCTCCTAAGTTTCGTTGTTGCTAGAAGCTGTCAGTTTCCATAAGCTTCTAGCCTAGTCAAAGTTACTAGAAAGAGGTCGAAATTCTAAGAGGTTGAATTGGTGTGGAGGGAAGGTCTAGTCTTGGTCTAGGGTGAAGAGTCTAGAAGAATAATATTGAGAGGAAGAATTATCTTGAATGGGTTTCCCCTCGAGGGGGGTTTTTCCCTGACATGTGCCTACATCTAGTGACTATTATTTTATGTGATGTTGCTTTTGGTAATTGCTTGATGAACTAAAGAAAGAAGATATAAAGAATCATAATAATAAGAAACATCACAAGTAATTATCAAGAACAAGAAAATATTTCTGCCTTTTTGATTTTCTAACATGGTATCAGAGCTTTGGTGAAGAAATAAGTAAAAGATAGTCTCAAGAATTTGATCAAGGAACCATTCAAAGGGACCATCTCTGCAAAGGAGTCTATTATATACAAGGAAGATGTATAACTCAATCAAGGGTGAGAACAAACTTGAAGGATCCTCTAACTTTAGGTTAGGGAAGAAGAGGATTGACCTAATCCTTGAAAAGAACAAAGTACTACACTTGGTAAGAGGAAATGTAAAGAATCCTACTGAAGAAGTGAGTGATGCCGAGAAAGTGAAATACAGAAAATTAGAATTGGTGGCCATGACTCTAATGGTAGAAGGGATAAAGGACAATCTCATCCCTTTCATATCTAACATCAATCATGCTCAGAAAATGTATGAAGCCTTGTTGAAGCTATTTACTATTAATAACATTGGACAAGTAGCAAGTTTTAAAAATGAACTGAGGACTACAAAGATGAATAAATAAGATACTATGGCAACCTTGTTTGTGAATATAGCTAGACTTAGGGATGATTTCTTGGCCATTGATGAGAATTTTCTGGAAAAATAACTTGTGATCACTACTCTATTAGGATTTCCAGCCTCTTGGGGTGAATTTGATGCAGGTCTCAACAACTGGAAGGTAGCTCCCACCCTTGAAGAATTGTGGATCGCCTGTAGTCAAGAAGAACTAAGGATATCTATGGTTACCAATCCCGAAGGAGTATTAAATTCATATGTTTCTAATCATAAAGGAAAGAGATCGAAGAGACCAAGTAATAAAGGTTACATGTCTAGGATAGAGTGTTATCAATGTCAGAAGAAAGGTCACTTCAAAAGTGGCTTTCTCGACAATCCAAACAATAAGAAGAGAGGAAGGGATCAAGCCAACCTTGCTGTAGAAGGAGACTCAAAGAAAGTCAAGCCCAAATAACTCGACATTAGGTACTTACACTATTAAGTCCTTTGCTTGTAGATATTGTTTTATATGTTTTTAAAATATTTTGGAAAATACATTTTTTGTATTTTTTTATAAGTTTGTAGGTATCCCTCAAGCTTTGGAGGGAGCCCAAAACAAATCCCTAAGATAAGTATCTCATGTCTTTTCATTTTTGGGTTCATGTATTCATTTAGTTCTGATTATATTAAATACTAATCAACATTATCCCTCTATCATCTTGATTAGGAAAAAAATATGCAAGGAGCATGAAAGAAGATCTCTCAAGACAAGGTTGGTCAAGAAACAAAGGTATGCTTTAAATACATTGATTGAAAGGATTATTCATTTGATAATTTATTACTAACATTGTTATGTATAGCTATATTGAATCATAATGATTCTTGCTTTGGGTAATTCATCTCTTGATAAATCTACCCACCCCACTCATTTTCTAAACTGATTGTCTAGAACCCTAGATAGGTTCTGGAAAACCCTAACCGAAGGGTATGATAACGTGAAAGTCTGAAACCCTAAGCTAATTAGGGATATTGTGAAATGTAGTCTAAATTTTTGATTGATGTTTGGTATTTTTGATATGATCAGAAAAATCTAACTTGTTAGGTTGGAATGATAAGGTCTAAAATTCTGAACCCTTGAAGTTTTGGTAATGTTGGGTCTGCTATGTTTCTACATTGAAACCCTAGATCATTAGGGTTTGGTGGAATGTGTGAGAAAGAACCTTACATTGTCTTAGAAATGATTTCCTTGGTATGTGTGTGTTTGTCTGATCCAACCCTAGTGTAATCAAGTTTAAATGTCTAACTCTTATTCGATATTGTTTGTGAAGTTGGGTTTGTCTAACACATGATATGAAATATATTTGCATAATGATGAAATCTAGGCATGTATAGATATGTCCTTTTGGTTGAAATCCTAGCTTGGTCTAGGTCAGATGAGTTAATGTTGTTGGACATATGATATGCTTATGAATGATATGTATGATCTCCTAGATATGTGTGTTAACCTAGTCATTGATGGTCATAAGTCTTAGAATTTAATGGAAGTCCTTGTCTGAGATTCTAATATGTTGATATTTTGAAATCTAGCATTTTGTAGCTAAATCCTAGTAAAGTTAAATTGTCTAGTATGTATAACTATCTGAAATCTATTTAAATGATTGTTGGAAAATGAAAATCTAGGGTTTGGTAGTTAAATCCCAGTAGTAACATTGTCTAGTGGGTGTAATATATCAATCTGAGATCTATGTATTTAGTGATTGTTGAGATTGTGAAAATGGAATTCTAGGGTTTTGGAGTTGCACCTTAGTGTTGTACTGTTCAACAACCCACTCATTTATTAATTTAATAGTTAATATTCCATCAATAAATGGGGAACCTTTATAAAAAAAATACTCCCAAAAAACTTAGCACTAAAGCGATTTATTTTTGAGTTCTTAGGAATAAATTAAGATATCAAGCCAAATCCTTTTAAGACTAGCAATTCTCGCTTTATCGCATATCACTGGATCATGTGTGTCACAAGTCAGTTAAAAATTGGGATCTGCGAATTACGATGGAAGGGATCACCATAATAAACTTAGGATATCATTAAAATTTCCATTTAAAACTAAGGCTTAAAGTATTTCATGTAGAATAAAGCGCCTATCATAATCTCATATCGACATTCACGAAAAGAAAAACTAATAAAACCTTTGGAATATGCGAATTGTGATACCGCGACATAACAAGCCAAAACTCACTGCATCGCGCCACTTTACTCAAAATCCAACCTTGTAAACTATGAAAAGTTTGCGAAGCGCTATATGTTCTAGACCCAATGAAAGTATGCGGTAAATGTTATAAACTTTGGTTAAGTCTGGCGCATAGTAAAAGGTCACCTTACGCATTAAGTATTCATTCAAACAAAATGCGCCTTAAATGATAAAAGATACGCTGATGTCATCACATCTCGAAAAATTGTAAATAACTTCGTTATAACGCCTAACTGAAAATACAATGATGTGATTTGCGATATTGCGATAATCCTTATCGCGATCGCATAATCGACATCGCGCACTTCAAGGTCATCACCGTAATTTTTTTTCTTTGCACATTTGTGATGCGATAGATTAAATGATTAATAAAGTCCATGATAAAAGATCTTATTGCATATTTAATAAGTTTTAATGGAATTTATGTTTAAAATGGCTCGACGTGATTTGATATATTTCATCTGTATTTTCGAATAAAAGCTCCTTTCTTTCCACCTTTCAGAGTTAACTGTATCATTGAATTTTCACTGTCATCTTCACTTTGTGTTTATTCGATAATTTCCATTTCTCCATTTCAGGGAACCTCTGAAGAAAACAACATTGGAAAAGATGGCGAAGAAGGGAAAAGCTACTGCATCTGAAAAATCATACATGATACTACTTTTCTCCAATACCACCTGCAACAAAGACGGAGGAACCACATCATGGGAAGCTATGTATAACCTGCTGGAAGAAGAGAAACCCAGGCCACTGGTAATAAAGGCAACAACTAATGCCTAAGAATCATCTGACGCCTCCTATTTTACACAGCATGTTTATTTTTGCACAGAATAGTTGTGATACGTAAGATATTACCATACACAGATATGGTAAAATGGGTGATCGATGATGTAGATGTATCAGACAGAATGTTCAGGAATAAAAGAAATGAGGTCATGTGGTCTTTAACACTAGATAATCTACGCCAGATGTACCAGCTGCCAGAGCCTCAAAAGTTCTATAACAAAGATTTCCTTGAGCATTTTTCCAAAGAGAACGAGGACCCGTTGGACGTTACACAAACCTGAAGGTTAGGCTGACATAAATTCAAATGAGACAAATATGGTATGTACTCGATAGCATCCTTCTCTACCCTTTCACAACAATGATGATGTGTAGGTTATTTGGTAAAGCTGATAGCACCAAATTTTCTATGGATTGGCTCCCATTAATTGATGCAACAGTTAAACAACAAACCAAACTATACTGGGAGACATACTGGTAGTTTCTAGTAAAACCACATAGCTAGTGGATGACTCTGTGGTGTTTAACTACCTCTGCACAAAAGATGGTTCCAGCTTTGTCAGATGCCATATTTGCTGGACAGTTAAAATCCACAACCAGCCAGCCGCCTTAGCTCAAACGAATGATCGACATTTGCAATCTCAAAGATCAAGTTAGCCAACTTAGATAGTTCAAGTAGAAAGAAGCTAAACATTATTTTAATTCTATTTTTAGTTTTATTTTTTCCCACTCCGAGGAAGGTTGTTTGAAACCTCCTCAGTTATTTTTGTAATAATCTATTTTTGATGCATGTATTTTAGTATTTAAACCCCTATCTTGCATTTAGAGAGGGGTCCAAAATTTTATCAAAAACACTTTTCAAGACATCACACTTCCGTATTTTTAGGAAGGTTTTGATGAACTTAATGGAACAAGATCTATTTTTGAATATCGAGCACGATCTACTGAAATTTCACTTTTGTACTCTTAGAGTGTGTTGGATTGAATGAAATTGGATCAATATTGCTGAGCCCATGAGCAAGACCTTTCATATATGGTACTTTTATCTTATGATTGTGTTTTATTTATGCACTAGCAATACACTTTCTTTTGATTGTTTTATGTATGAAAATCTGAGTTGTATGATGTTTTAGCTCTGATTTCATTTGAATACATGAACAATTACTATATGTGATATAATTTTCTCAATTTTTTTGTCTAACTATTTATCCATAACTAAACAATTCATTTCTTTTGGTAGTTTAATGATCTTTATTACAAATTGCTTCGAGGCATCTCTATAGATCACATATATTATTTTATACCCGGGTATATTTATAGTTAGATAATGTTATATATATATATATATATATATATATATATATATATATATATATATATATATATATGCATGTGTTTATTATTTAGATTATATTATACTTAGTTGAATTATTCTCCATTATATCTTATATCACCTCAAAAATATTATCAAATCAATCCTCTCTGGGAAATTGGTCCCATTATCCCCAGTCGGAGCCACTATACCAAAGGGAAAAGGAGCTTCTTTTAAGATCCAGACCGAGTGGCTATCCCCCATGTCATCGTAGCGAATTCCGAGGCTTCAACATTTTTGCGCTAGAAGGAGGGCCATGACTATGAATGGCAAGCAAAGTTAAATCAGAAAGCCATTCTAAGAGTAAACTCCCTCACCATCACCTTCGACTTCTCGGTCACATTCCAAATCCCAAAATCCTATACGTGAAGTTGCGAAGAAAGCTTTACAATCCACTAGTGTTTCTCCAAGGAAATTAGATCAACCTTCTTCTGCAGAAACTCCCGAAGTTCAGACTTTAATTCACAAATTGCAAGGGATTTCTTTGTCTCAAGAAGAATCTAAATTATCTCAAGTGAGTGTTTCTTCACATTTTACTTTCTCTAAAAGGTTAACTAGATCACAGAGTGAAAAATTTGGAATCCCTCCATTTGAATTTCCTCTACCTCACTTTCGAAGGAAAACTAAGAAATCCGAATAAGAAACTTATAGTGAGATTCTCTCATCATCACCAGAAACACCCTCATTCATTCCATCATTTTCATCACAAACAAAATCATCCACCTCACCATCCCATATCATGATTTAAACTGGTATAGGAGCACAAGCCTCCTCTACCTAATCACCTTCAACCACTAGTACATCTTCCTCTACATAGGTACCCATAATGGCTCAAAGACCATGGAAAAATCCAGGGGCTATTCAAATGGAAGGACCATTGCATCCATTACCAACTCATCCATTGAAATGGTTGCCAAAATTCAATCTCGATGATGGTCTTGCTGCCGAAGAACACATAAATAACTTTATGTTGTCCATAAATATAAATGGAGTTGTTGAAGAAGATGCAATTGTACGATTATTCCATTATACTTTACAAGGATCAGTAAGATTCTGGTACTTTTCATTACCATCTAGTTCTATTGATAGTTGGAATGCATTTCAGGAACAATTCCTAACCAAGTTTGGAGATGACCACTCAATGACTACTCTTCTCAATGATCTCTCCAACCTGAAAGCTGAATCTAAAGAGCCGATTAAGGACTTCAATTCCCGCTTTAATAAATTATTAAACAAAATTCCAATGGCATCTAGGCCAAGCAATGAAGTTCAAAATGAGTGGTACATTTCTTCTCTTCCCTCGAATGCATCTATTTTTGTTGATAGGGCTACCAAACCAACTTTGGAAAAATATGAAAGAAGCCATAGCTGTGGAAAAATGAATTTTAGCTTTAGAAAAGAAGAATGCATTAGAAGAAAGAAAATCCAAGAAGGTCACTTTCAGGGACAAATCCAAGAAGAAAGCACCTAAAGATCCTTTCGATCTTGAAGGTCTCCAAAAGGTACTTAAAACCATGTCCAATGAAATGGTCGACATTAAAAAGCAGGTAGCTGAGACTTCTTATAGGAAAGCTTTTAGACCTCACAAAGAAATCCTTCCTCTGACCCTAAGCCTCCAAATACAATATCAAATGCTAAACCAAATGTGGAGGAAGAAGAAGTGTCAACAGCTGAAGAACAAACCGATGATGAAGAGATAGTTGAAGTACAGGGAATGTGGGATTTCATTCTTCCTTTTTCTGATAATGAAGAGTCATAAGAAGCATTACCTATCGCTACCAGAAGAAAGAGTACTGTTGATTTGCCACAAACAAAAAAAAACATAAATCTTCAACTCTTCTCAAATATAAAGAAATAGGTCCGAAATCTTCTCCTAAACCCACTCAAACGACTTCTCCTCAATCCAATTCTTCATCTTCAGCCAAAACCTTGCTAGTATCTGATGAGATGGAGTACAATATAATTGAAGACATGAAGAAGAATAGAGATAATATCACGTTCCATGAGCTTAGTAGGCTAAAACATCAACATAAGCTATTGCTCAAAGAATTAAAAGCAGTCCCCACTTCACCTCGTCCTGTTGTTGTTATTTCTTAGGCTGCTCAATTGATGGGTAGGCCTCCCATTACTTCATCAAACAAAATGAGTTCAACTGATATTGCTTTAATAGGTGGTAGATCTAAATCCCATACACCTCCCTTTATTTTGACTTTTGAAGTTTTCAATAAGAATTTGCACAATTTTTTAGTAGACTTTTGAGCCTCATCCAACATTTTACCAAAAAAAGTTTGTACAAAATTGGATGTCGAACCCTGTTAGAGAATTATATATTACGGACCAATGGAACACATAAAATATTGCAGAAATATAAACACAGAAAATGCACAAAACAAGAGAGACACAGATATACATGGTTCATCCAGTTTGGGCTACGTCCACCCCGAACAGCTAGTCCTTCCTTTTGTATTATCCAGCAAAATGAAGAGACACAACCTACAACAAATCCGCTGTAATATCCTCTGTTCTCTCTCACAGTCTCACCTCTCTGTTTCTCGCTCACAGAATACACATCTATCACACAACCTCAAATACAATACCCTCATACAAAGAGAGGGGTTGCCTTCTAGGGAAAAAAACCCTAAACTAAACATAAGTTCTACCGTCAGATCATCTGCCTAATGAACGACCCAGATTGACTAGAAATTACTATACTTTTACAAGGCACTTTTACAGCTGTTTTTAGCTTCGGGGGCACTGCCCACAAAACCCCCCGCCAGGGGGGGGGCTCCCAAAGGTCGCAGCCTCCCCCCCCTGGACCCCCCCTGGACCCCCCCTGTAGCGAATATTTTACGGGCGGCGTTGCCGCCCCCATTTCGAACTGGGGTCTTATGTGGCAATACCTTTGAATATAGAAGATAATCAGGCTCCACACCCAAAAATCTCCCACTTGGAGACTGATTGTAGCAACTCCACCGCTGCTCCATTTGCTGGACAATGACTCCTCTTTGGACCTGGCTGTTTCTCATCTTCATCGTCATCCTTGAAGACCAACTAAAACTGAGCATATTCTCAGTTTCTCCCTGGTTACAACTTTTGTTAGCATATCTGCAGGATTTTGGCTAGTGTGTATCTTTTCCAGCTTCAACTCTCCATCTTCCAACACTGATCGTATGAAATGGTACTTGAGTTGTATGTGTTTAGTCCTGGAATGAAATGCTGAGTTCTTTGCAAGATGAATGGCACTTTGGCTATCACTGTATAACGTGCCCATATCATGCTCCTTACCCAATTCACCCATAAACCTTTGTAACCAAATCATTTCTTTACTAGCCTCTGTAGCAGCAACATACTCTGCTTCTGTTGTTGAAAGTGCAACAACACTTTGCATTTTTGAAACTCAACTGACAGTTGTTCCTCCAACAGTAAGTACATATCCTGTAGTGCTCCTCCTGTTATCTCTGTCACCTGCCATATCTGCATAAACATATCCTTGTAGGGAGATGTTTGAACCACCAAAGCATAATGATTGATTTGTGGTACCTTTCAAATATCTGAGAATCCATTTCACTGCCATCCAATGTTCCTTTCCTGGATTGTTCATGTACCTGCTTACAACTTCCATTGCATGTGCAATATCAGGCCTTGTGCAGACCATTGCATACATTAAGCTTCCAACTGCTGATGCATATGGAACTTTAGACATATAATCCATGTCTTCTTGGGTCTTTGGGCACATTTCCTTGCTAAGTTTGAAATGGCTAGCAAAAGGTGTACTAACTGGTTTTTCATTGTGCATGTTAAATCTTTTCAACACCTTTTATATGTACTCATTTTGAGACAATGTTAATTTACGATTTTTTCTGTCTCTAGTTATTCTCATACCAAGGATTTGTTTTGCAACTCCCAAATCCTTCATTGCAAATGAATTTGCCAATTTTATTTTGAGCACATTTATTTCCTACATGTTAGATCCTGCAACAAGCATGTCATCTACATACAATAACAATATAATATAGCTGCCATCATTTTGCTTTTTCAAATAAACACAATGATCAGAGTGACATCTAGTATAACCTTGTTCAGACATAAACTTGTCAAATTTTAGATACCACTGCCTTGGAGCCTGTTTTAAGCCATACAAGCTCTTCTTCAACCTGCACACTAGTTTCTCCTTCCCTTTCACCTCATATCCTTGTGGCTGCTGCATATATATCTCTTCCTCCAAATCCCCATGGAGAAAGGCTGTCTTTACATCTAACTGCTCAAGACGCAAATCTTCAGCTGCTACAAGACTTAAAATAGTTCTGATTGAAGTCATTTTAACAACAGGAGAAAATATTTCATCAAAATCAATACCTTTCTTCTGTGCAAACCCCTTCACCACAAGTCTAGCTTTATACCTATGTTTTCCTCCATCTTCTTCCTTCAGCCTGTAAACCCATTTATTCTTCAATGTATTTTTTCCTACAGGCAACCTGACTAAATCCCAAGTCTGGTTATGCATTAAGGAGTCCACCTCTTCTTCCATGGCTACCTCCCACTTCTTCCTGCTTTCAACCTGCATTGCTTCTTCATAACATTCGGGTTCACCGGAATCAGTCAACAATAAATAATATAATGAAGGAGAGTATCATTCAGGGGGTCTACTTATCCTAGTAGATCATCTAACACCACTTTCAGGTGTTTGGGGTGCCTGTTGTTGTTGTGGTGGTTGCTGTTGTTGTGGTTGTTGATTATTATTATTTTCAGGCACCTTTCCTTTTTCAGTGATTTCATCAAGAACTGCGTATTCCTTGTTTTCCTTTTCCTGTTTCTTTTCCTGCAATTGATTCTTATACAAGACCTTTTCATTGAATATTACATCTCTGATCCTAATGATTTTGTGATTTTCGTAATCATATAAGCGATAACCAAAATCGTTAACACCATATCCAATAAAGGTACATTTCTTTGACTTTGCCTCAAGCTTTGTTCTATTTTCTTTATCAATATAGACAAAGGCCTCACAACCAAAAGGCTTTAAAATAGAGTAGTGTACCTTTTTACCTATCCATGCTTCCTCTGGAACACCACCATCCAAGGAACTTGAAGGCCCTCTGTTTATTAGATAAACAACAGTATCTACAACATCTGCCCAAAACTGTAAAGGCAATCCTGCATGCAATCTCATGCACCTTGCACGCTCCATGATTGTTTTGTTCATCCTTTCTGACACACCATTTTCTTGTGGTGTTCTTGGAACTGTCTTCTCTTTGTGAATTACATGCTCTGAACAGTACCTATCAAACTCTTTGCTGCAATATTCACCTCCATTGTCTGTTCTAAGACACTTCAATTTCTTTCCTGTCTCAATCTCAACCAAAGCTTTCCATTTCTTGAAAGTATCAAATACATCAGATTTATTCTTAATACAACAAATCCAAGTTTTTCTAGTTGCATCATCAATAAAAGTAACATAATAACGAGAGCCACCGAGAGATGATACCTGAGCAGGTCACCATATGTCTGTATGCACAAGCTCTAATTTTTTGTTCTTCTTTTCTTTCCTAACTCTGAGAAATTTGACTCTCTTCTGTTTTTCATCAATGCAGTTCTCACAGAAGTCCAAATCAACATTCTTCAAACCCGGCAACAAATTCCTTGAGTGAAGAATCTTCATCCCCTTTTCACTCATGTGTCCGATCCTATGATGCCATAATGCTGCATCTGCTCCTTTGGAAGTTAAAGCATTAACAGAGTTAGAAATACCATTGCATAAATACAATGTACCAACCTTTTCTCCTTTTGCTATTACCAGGGCTCCTTTAGTGACCTTCTAAGATTTATCTGTGAAAGTTGTCACACAACCTTCACCGCCTAAATGCCCTGTTGAAATTAGATTTTTCTTTAGATCTGGAACATGCCTTACCTCCTTTAATAGCCATTGGTTTCCATTCTACTGTTTTACAAGAACCTTACCCATTCCAACGATTGTACATGGTTTATCATCACCCAGACGAACTTGTCCAAAATCTCCTTGAACATAGTCATGAAAGTATTTCTTATCAGGTGTGGCATGGAATGAAGCCCCTGAATCTACCACCCAGGAATCAGTAATATTTTTGAAAGAAAGAATCAAAGCATCTTGTAACACTTCACCTGTCACATTTGCTTCATGATTGTTTTCTTGTTGTGCATCTCCTTCTTTTCCCTTCCGAGATCTACAGTCTTTCTTTAGGTGTCCTTTCTTTCCACATTTCCAGCACACTATCCCCGATCTAGACTTGGATCTGCCTTTCCTTGATTTACTGCGATATCCTGAGCTCTTTCCTCTTTCCATTTTTCTTCCTCTAGACTCTGCACTCAAAGCATTTCCCGATGTCTCACTGGAGCTTTTCCGTCACATTTCCTCGCTAAGGATAGCACCAACAACATCATCAAACTTTAAAGTACTAGATCCAGAAACGGAGTTACTAATGGCCATTACCAAACCATTCCAACTTTCTGGTAATGAGCACAAGAATAACAGAGCTCTAACTTCATCATCAAAGTTTACCCCTACAGAACTTAACTGACTTGTAACTGTATTAAAATAATTTAAATGGTTTGCAACAGGTCCACCTTCCGACATATTCATATTAAATAACCGTTTCATAAGAAATACCTTGTTTGAGGCCGAGGGTTTTTCATATAGTTTCGACAACGTCTACATCAAACCCTCTGTCATGGTTTCCTTCGAAATGTTGAAGGCGACTGATGCAACAAGGCACAACCGTATTGTTCCGAGTGCCTTTCTATCGAGAAGGTTCCATTCTTCGTCTTTCATACCCGTCGGCATCTTTTTTTTTCCGCCCAATGGTAGGTATAGATCTTTCTGATACAGATAATCTTCCATCTGCATCTTCCACAGCGAGAAGTTTTGGCCGTTAAATTTCTCGACCCTAAACTTACCATCTTCCGCCATTGCTCCCACTCGAACTAGGAACCCTTCTTTCCTGCGAGTTTATCAGCCAAATAGACCTTCGGCTCTGATACCAGTTGTTAGAGAATTATATATTACGGAGCAATGGAACACATAAAATATTGTAGAAATATAAACACAGAAAATGCACAAAACAAGAGAGACACAAATATACGTGGTTCACCCAGTTTGGGCTACGTCCACCCCGAACAGCTAGCCCTTCCTTTCTATTATCCAGCAAAATGAAGAGACACAACCTATAGCAAATCCGCTGTAATATCCTCTGTTTTCTCTCACAGTCTCACCTCTCTATTTCTCACTCACAGAATACACATCTATCACACAGCCTCAAATACAATACCCTCATACAAAGAGAGGGGTTTCCTTCTAGGGCAAAAAACCCTAAACTAAACATAAGTTCTACCGTCAGATCATCCGCCTAATGAACGGCCCAAATTGACTAGAAATTACTATACTTTTACAAGGCAATTTTACAGCTGTTTTTAGCTTCGGGGGCGCTGCCGCCCCCCCCGGACCCCCCCTGCGGCGAATATTTTACGGGCGGTGTTGCCGCCCCCATTTTGAACTGGGGTCTTATGTGGAGATACCTTTGAATATAGAAGATAATCAGGCTCCACACCCAACAAACCCCAGAAATCTGATATTCGCATTGTGCAGTTAGATCGATCTCAAGTCAAAGTCATAGAAGAAATCAACGAGGTTACCATTAGACTCTCATAAAACCCAAAAGTATGTCAAATGATTGACGTTCTTGCGGCTGATATCCCTGAATTCTACAGTTTGGTCCTCAGTAGAGACTGGTCTGCAAAGCTTCATGGCTATTTTGCAACAGACTGGTCCCATATGTGGCTTCCTTATAATGGTAAGTTGAATCAAATAAGGGTTGATTGTGAGAAACATCAAAAGTATATCGTCACAGAACTGGAGGGATAAAATGAGCCCGTCACATACAGTAATAATATCATTGGAAATTATTTAGTCGAATCATTTCTACAAAATTTTAATGCCCATACATCACGCTTATTGGAAAATTCTGTTACATCACAAATCAAAAATTATTTTTAAATAGATTCTTCTAAATGTATCAATTTTGTAGATAAACCTGTAGTCAATTCTTTATTTTGGAAATTATTTTTTGATGGATCTAAATCTAATGATGGAGCTGGAGCAGGTTGCATATTGGTTAGCCCCGAAGGAGAAAAAACTATGTTGGCATGCAGAATTGAATTTGAATGCACAAATAACACTGCAGAATATGAAGCATTAGTTCAAGGGTTGTATAAAGCCATTGGCCTTGATATTAAATACCTTCAAGTATTTGGAGATTCATAAATTGTAATCAAACAGGTGAGGAATACTATTCACTGTCTTTCTGGACATTTGAAACATTATCAATCACTAGTCTAGGACCTCACCTCACATTTCATAGCATTCAACATTTCCCCAATTCCAAGACTTCAAAATGCAAGTGCCAATCTTTTGGCTAATGTTGCATCCAAGCTCATACCACCAGGAGATTATAGTCCTGATCGATTTTCTATAGAATTAATTTTTAGGCCTTCTATTCCTGATAACATCACCAATTGGCGAGTTTTTAATAATGATCCGGATATCATAAATTTTTTAACATCTGATGGCTCTTATGATGACCAGATAATAGATGAATATCAACACGATAACCAGCTTAAGCAAGAAATAATTGTAAATTCCATACCTAAATTTGTGGTTAAGATGGAAGATTTGTATGATCTTAAGGACAGATTCAAGAAACCTACTAACTCAAAGCTTCAAAGTTCAACTTTGAGGTTTGAATTAGTTAATCTTGGAACTGACCTTAAACCTCAAAATATTAATCTCAGTCTTGGTCTTACATCCGATGAAAGATTAACCTTTATTCATTTGTTAAAGAAATACAAAAATGTTTTTGCTTGGAATTATGAAGATATTAAGACATATGATACATCCATCTTTCAACATACAATTCCTATGATATCCAATGAAAAGCGTATACAACAGAAGTTGAGAAAAATTCACCTGAATTTAGAGAATCAGATTAAATCTGAATTGAATAAACTTCTCAAAGCCAAAATAAATTTTCCTATCAGACATTCAAGGTGGGTTTCTAACCTAGTTCCAGTCAGGAAAAATAATGGTGATATTCAAATTTGTATAGACTTTCGCAATCTCAACAAAGCTTGTCAGAAGGACAACTTTCCATTGCCTCCTATGGAATAGATATTGGCAGGCTCAAAGATAATGTCTTTTTTGGATGGATTTTCATGTTATAATTAGATTATCATACATCCAAATGATCAACTAAAGACCACATTTAGAACCAAATGGGGAACATATGCTTAACAAAAGATGCCATCTGGATTAATCAATGCTGGTGCAACATTTAAGAGAGCCATGGATATTTCTTTCAAAGGTTTGGTAAATAAAACAATGATAATTTATTTAGATGACATAACTGTGTATTCAAAAAAGCGTAGTAATCATTTAAATGATTTGAAACAAATATTTGAACGTTGTCAGATATATGAGATTTCTCTAAATCCAAAGAAATCTTTCTTTGCTTTAAGTGAAAGTAAGCTTCTTGGATTTATTATATCTAAATATGGAATTCACATAGATCCTGATAGGATAAGAGAAATTTCTGAAATATCTTTGCCTCATAATAAAAAATCCATTCAATCTTTCCTAGGTCATATAAATTTTGTAAATATTTTGTCCCTCACTTTTCACGAATTGTTTTACCCCTACAATCTATGATTAAGAAAAATTCTATTTTTAAGTGGGGACATACCGAGCATGGAGCTTTCAATCTTATCAAACACGCTATTATAAATGCTCCCTCTTTAGCAACTCTGAATTTTTCTGATCATTTTATTTTATATACCTTTTCTTCTGAGACATCATATGTGGCTATATTGACACAGGTCAATGATGAGAACGTTGAAGCACTAATTTCTTTCTTTGGCTCCAATTTGTAGGGGGTTGAATTAAATTATTTAGACATTGAAAAAAAAGCTTTTTCTGTTTTCAAATCAATAAAACATTTCAAACCCTTTCTTCTCAAAACTCACACTAAAGTAGTAGTTCCATTCTCAGTAGTGAGAAATTTACTAATGCAAAGAGAATTAGGTGAGAAAAGAGAAAATTGGGTAACAACACTGCAAAAGTATGAAATTGAGATTAGACCATCTAAAATTGTTAGAAGTCAAGGTTTTTGTAGAATGTTAGTTTGAGCATCCAACTTACCAGCATTAGAAGATTCAAGTGATAATATACAATATGTGAGGTAAGCCTCAATGATACTGAATTTAAATATGTTGATATCATCTTTTATTTGAAGAATTCATATGCCCCCATGTAGCTAAGTTACGAAAGGAAAAGAGTTTTGAGATTAAAAGCTAAGAAATATGAAATCACCAATGATGTTTTGTTTAGGAAGAATTATGATTCTATTTTACTTAGGTGCCTTGAAAAAACTGAGGCAGAAAAGGTTTTGCAGGAACTCCATGGTGGACTAGCTGGTGGACATTTTGGAGGAAACACAAAAACACATAAAATCTTGCATGCTCGCTATTATTGGCCAACCTTATTCAAAGATGCACACAAATATGTAAGGAAATGAAATTTTTTTCAAACAACTGCTGGAAGACAGAGAAAACCCGCATTACCATTATAGTCGATTAACATTGAACAACCATTTGAGCAATGGGGACTAGACATAATAGGTGAGATCGTTCCTCACTCTTCAAAGCAGCATAGATATATCCTTACAACAACTGATTACTTCACTAAGTGGGTGGAAGCAATTCCACTTAAGGTAGCCAATTCTAAAAACATCATTGAATTTATTGATCAATTTATTATTACCAGATTTGGCTTACCAACTTCCTTCATGTTTGACAATGCATCTTATTTCACAAGCAATAATATGATAGAATTTGCTCTTAAAAGAGGTTTCAAACTTAAATATTTCGCTAACTATTATCCTCAAGGAAATAGTTTAACCGAATCTACAAATAAAAATCTCATAAATATCATCAAACGAACTATTGATCAAATTCAGAAAAAATGGCATAAATACTTAACAATTTCTCTATGGGCAGCTCGAATAACACATAAGGCCTCAATAGGCACTTCAACTTTTAATTTGGTCTATGGGAAAGAGGTTGTTCTTCCTACAAATATAGCTATTCCCTCTTTATCCCTAGTTCAATTTATTGAAGAAAATCCTTCCTCTTCTATGCAATTAAGGTAGTCACAAATCCTCAAACTCGAAGAAGAAAGAGATAAAGCCAAGATCATAAATGCACATCATCAACAGTTAGTCAAATCTTCATTCGATGCAAATTCTATAAGTCCTAAATCATTTCAAATCAGAGACCTTTTATTGAAATGGGATGAAGCACACGAGGAAAAAGGTAAGCATACCAAATTCCAAGGAATGTGGCTTGGCCCATTTCAGATTGCGGAACAAATCGGCCCATCAACTTTTCTATTGCAAGATTTATTAGGCAAGAGAGATTCTCTGCCTATTAATGGGCAGATTTTAAGGAAATATTTTCATAGAAGATAACCTCTTCTATCCCTTGTACACTATTGCCTTTACTTTTCCTAGGAATATAAAAGTTAAATAATATTTACTTTTGGCCTTTCAATAAAAAAATCTCTTTTATATTTTGTTTTTTTGCTTGTATAAGTAGAGATTGTTAAGGAGATAATTTTGACATTTGAGACATAAGTTAAGTTCTAATTCTCTAAAATTTTCTTGTTTTCCACCAAAATCATTTATCCTTTGAGTAACCTCAACTTTATAAAGAAACCTTTGTTCTATTACCAGTCAAGAAAAGTATCTTTAACAAAGCAAAGACTCTCTGCAGATAAGCACCTTTAACTCTATAATTGTCATCCAGAAACTCTTAAGGAGTCAATGATTCTCCCCATCTAGTAAAATTTTCTCTTTTTAGAGTGTAATTCTAAAATATACTAAAACTTAAAGGATAAGAGGTCTCATTAAGAGCCGACTTACCATGTTCATAGGGAAATAATAAACTGACATTACCAATACTGCATATCAAAACAGGGTAATGGCTTGAGATTATTTTAATCAAAAGACAAGGGGTCTCATCATGAGCCAGCTTGTTCAGTTGAATTAAAAATAGTGAATGACATTGTCACTTTTTGGCCACCAAACCAAGACAATGACCTTTAAGTAGAAAAAACGAAAATTTTTAGGAGAAAAATAAACCTGTTTAAAAAAGAAAAAAAAGAATAAGAAAGAGAAGAGAATAAGTATATGAGTCTGAATTTATCTCTAAAAATTGCACTCTTATCTGGATGGGATACTGAATCATTCATGGTTAAAAGGTAACCCATTCGAAGCTATGGACGCCTAATGGTAGTAGGGGCTCTACCTGTGACAAATGAGTACATCTAAAAGCTAATCTGCAAGTCTTTAAACAAAGTAAAGACTAATGTAGACAAATGAATTTTCAATTTGAAGAGGATATCAAGTGGACCCTAATTAGGTGAGTTTTGTTTTCTTATTCAAAGAAATGTTACTTATCTTAAATTTCATGTAATTCATATTTTTTAAACTATCTTTATTTTGGAAGTTTTAGAAGTTTAAAAAAACTATCAGATATAATTGGTTCTTCCAGTGAATCGTCAATTTTTGTACTGTTCAACAACCCCTCCCATTTATTAATTTAATAGTTAATATTCTATTGATAAATGGGGACCCTTTATAAAAAAATCCTCCAAAAAAAATTAGCACTTAAGCTCTTTCTTTTTGAATTCTTAGGAATAAATTAAGATATCAAGCCAAATCCCTTTATGACTAGGAATTCTCGCTTTATCGCACATCACTGGATCATGTGTGTCACAAGTCAGTTAAAAATTGGGATCTGTGAATTGTGATGGAAGGGATCACCATAATAAACTTAGGATATCATTAAAATTTTCATTTAAAACTAAGGCTTAAAGTATTTCATGTAGAATAAAGTACCTATCGCAATCCCATATCAGCATTCACGAAAAGCACAACTAACAAAACCTTTGGAATATGTGAATTGCGATATTGTGACATAACAAGCCAAAACACATTGCATCGTGACACTTTACTCAAAATACAACCTTGTAAACTATGAAAGTTTGTGAAGCGCGATATGTTCCAGACCCGATGCAAGTATGCGGTAAATGTTACAAACTTTGGTTAAGTTCGGTGCATAGTAAAAGGTCACGTTACGCAGTAAGTATTCATTCAAGCAAAATGTGCCTTAAATGATAAAAGATATGCTACTCTCATCACATCTCGCAAAATTTTAAATAACTTCGTTATAATGCCTAACTGAAAATACGATGATGCAATTTGCGATAATCCTTATCACAATCGCATAATCAACATCACGCAATTCAAACTCATCACCTTAAAGTTTTTTCTTTACACGTTTGCAATGCGATAGCTTAAATGAGTAATAAAGGCCATGATAAAATATCTTAATGTGTATTTAATAAGTTTTAAAGGAATTTATGTTTAAAACGGATTGACGTGATTTTATATCTTTCATCTACATTTTCAAATAAAAGCTCCTTTCTTGTCACCTTCAGAGTTAAACGTATCATTGAATTTTCACTGTCATCTTCACTTTGTGTTTATCCAATAATTTCCATTTCTCCATTTTAGGGAACCTTAGAAGAAACAACGTTGGAAAAGATGGCGAAGAATGGAAAAGATACTGCATCTAAAAAATCAGACATGATACCACTTTTCTCTGATACCACCTGCAACAAAGATGGAGGAACCACATCATGGGAAGCTATGTATAACCTGTTGGAAGAAGAGAAACCCAGGCCACTGGTAATAAAGGAAATAACTGATGCCCAAGAATCATCTCACGCCTCCTATTTTGAAGCAACATGTTCATTTTTTCACATAATATCTACGAGACCTAAGATATTACCATACATAGATATGGTAAAATGGGTGATCGATGATGTAGATGTATTAGGCAGAACTTTCAGGAATAAAAGAAATGAGGTCATCGGGTCTTTCACACCAGACAATTTGCACTAGATGTACCAGATGCCAGAGCCTCAAAAGCTATATAACAAAGATTTCCTTGAGATTTTCGCCAAAGAGAATGAGGACCCATTGGACGTTACACTAACCTGGAGTTCAGGCAGAGGAAAATTAAAAGGGATAAATATGGTATGTACTTAATAACATCCCTCTCTGCCCCACATAATTTTGCAGTAGTGATGATGTGTAGGTTATTTGGTAAAGCTGATAGCACCAAATTTTCTATGGAGTGGCTCCCATTAATTGATGCAGTAGTTAATGCAACAATTATGAACTGGAGTCAGATTTTATCAGACAATTTAGCAATGGCCATTAGGGAATATAGACAAAAGAGAAGTGTTTCTTCAATAATTTTTCCCCCTTTCTTTATGAGTGCTTATGTTATGGATGCCATTTGTTTTTGTTCTCAATTTCCAAACATGGGATGGAAGTGGACTGTACAGAACCCACTCCCCATCCATGTATACCATAAAATTTTGTGGGAATCTCAATTCCATCCCCATTTTTACAAAATCTGCTAGGGTATTATGCTGCCTATTCATAAAACCATTTTTGATAGAACGACCCCTAGGTTTTCTGAAGAAGCCAAGGTAGACATCTTGCTAGTTTCTAGATGGTTCGGTGAAGAGATGTTCACTTACATCAAAGTTTTTGGGAGCATTTCTTCTTTGCATGTCCTCCCATATTATGTCCCAGACAAGCTATTAGCTAGAGAAATAGCTTACTAGACAGCAGGGGAGGGCAATTTAACCAAAGGCCTAAAGGAATAGAAGAAAGCCATTTGGCCAGCCTTCCCATTACAATGTGGTGCTTTCGCACTACATGACTATGGGCACACAGTAAAAGAAGCAGAGATTATTATGTCTTTGAAATTGGCCACAGTTCCAGGGAGACAATATGACCCAAATCAGGTTGCTAAAGACTTTGCCACTATGGTTAAAGTCAAACAATTTACTCATGAAGGGCCTTTGATTACCTCTTTCAAGGAGTAGAAACATTTTCATAGGTCCTACATTCAGCATCATTACAGTTAAGCCTGGATGATATTAATGATTTTCATGTATATAGGAATAATATATTGTTAAAGGTCCCATTGGACCTATTGCAAATTGAACCAATAATATAATTGACTCCTAGTGTAATCTTGGAGGGAATTTCGAAAGAAAATTCTGATGAGGAAACCCAAGATAAGTTGACTCATGAGTTAGAACACTCAGAACAACAATCTCAAATTGGAGGAGGAAATCCAAATAAAGATTCTGAGAAAGATACAGTTGGAAATACTGAGGAAACAATTGAACAGGCCTTGGCAAAGAAGCAGACAAAAGTTGCTTCCACTTCGGCTCAAACCAGAAAGATTCTAGTCATTGACTTAGACAAGGAATGGGAGCAATTCAGTGAGAAGCTCCAAAATAGTACAAATCTTGAGGAAACATCCGAATTGAAATCCCCCAAATAGACTCGGCAAAAAGAAGATCCAGACACATCCGAGAAAAGGGCTATGAGCACTCAAGATATTGAGGTTATTCCTGCCTTCCCTACTTTCGAAATTGTCTTGAGAATTGAAGAGATACCTCCATTAGATATATTCTATAGTCCTACTCATAAGGCTATAGCTAAAAGACAATGGAAGAAAAGGAAATTAGACATCACGGCTATAGAAACTCTTGAAAACAAATCCATGGATGTTGTGTGGAAAGCCACTCCTATTGACCCATCAGAAAATAGTATGAAGCCGTCACAGTTTGCAGGAAATTATGCCACAAAGACCATTGATAAAGCATCGGAAGTCCACCATCTATTAAAATAAAAAGAACAAAAAATTATTCTGCTTGAACAACAATTAGAACAAGAAAGAACTAATCAGCAAGAAGAACAACAGGTTGCTCAGCTTTAGAGGGAATTCGAGCAAATGAGGTTACAATACTAGGCCAACTTATCAGAAAATGATTCTTAGATTTGTCAAATTCCAGCCATGGTGGATAAATTTAAAGATAACCCTCAAACTGACGAGTTCATCAAAGAATAAATAAAGCTAAATATTAATACAACAGGAAGAAATGTTCTGACCAAAAATCTCGCAGATTAATCCTTATTGTGAGACAAGTGATAAATTAACAAACCAAGTAATTGATATGAGGTTTGAATATAAGGAGATCCATAAAAATATTTCTAAATTTATCACCTAGCAGGAGTTTGAGGAGGGAAGAAAGGCTGACCTACCAAAATTAGAGGAATCCCACAAAGACATTTTGTTCACAGATTTGGATTCATGACTAAAATAGGTAGAAAGGGCAACAACAATAGTAGCAGGAGAAACAAGCAATATAATAGAATTCGTTAATGAAAACCTCCATAGTGCCAACCTTGTCAAATAGTGCATACCAGGGTTTCTAACAAATACTAAACAACTGGAGAAATAGTGGAAATAAACATTGCAAAGAAAATAAGAAGCAATTAAATAGCTAGCCAAACTGGATTGGGAGACATACTGGCAGTTCCTAGTAAAACCACATAGCCAGTGGATGACGCTGTGGTACTTAACTACCTCTGCAAAAAAGACGATGCCAAATTTTTCAGATGCCATATTTGCTGGACAGTTAAAATCCACAATCAGCCAGCTGCCTCAGCTCAAACCAATGATCAACATTTGCAATCTCAAAGATCAAGTTAGCCGACTTGGATAGTTCAAGTAGAAAGAAGCTGGTCATTAGTTTAATTCTATTTTTAGTTTTATTTTTGCCCACTCTGAGGAAGGTTGTTTGAAACCTCCTTAGCTATTTTTGTTGTAATCTATTTTCGAGGAATGTATTTTAGTATTTAAACCCCTCTCATGCATTTAGAGAGGGGTCCAGAATTTTATCAAAAACATTTTTCAAGACATTACACTTCTGTATTTTTGGGAAGGTTTTGATGAAATTAATGGAACAAGATCTATTTTTCTTTGAATATCGAGCATGATCCATTGAAATTGCACTTTTGTACTCTTAGAGTGTGTTGGATTGAATGAAATTGGATCAATATTGCTGAGCCCATGAGCAGGACCTTTCATATATGGTACTTTTATCATATGATTGTGGTTTATTTATGCATTAGCAATACACTTTCTTTTGATTGTTTTATGTATGAAAATCTGAGTTGTAGTTCTACATTATTGCACTTTTGTATGATGTTTTAGCTCTGATTCCATTTAAATACATGAACAATTACTATATGCTATATAGTTTTCTCAATTGTTTTGTCTAGCTATTTATCCAAAACAATTATCTTTAAACGATTTCATTTCTTTTGGCAGTTGAATGATCTTTATTACCAATTTATTTGAGACATCTATGTAAATTGCATATCTTATTTTATTCCCGGGTATATTTAAAGTTAGATAATGTTATATTAAGATATATATGCATGTGTTTATTATTTAGTTTAGAATATACTTAGTTGAATCATTCTCTATTATATCTTATATCACCCCAACAAAATTATCAAATCAATCCTCTCTAGGAAATTGGTCCCATTGTCCCTAGTCAGAGCCACTATACCAAATGGAAAAGGAGCTACTTTTAAGGTTTGGACCGGGTGGTTATCCCCCATGTTGTCACAACGAATTTCGAGGCTTCAACGCTTAGTCAAAGTAAAATCTCTGGAGTATTATGATTTGAGATTGTTGAAATTGTGAAAATGGAATTCTAGGGTTTTGGAGTTAAACCTTAGGCGAAGTAGACATCTCTGATCAATAATGACTATATGATAATTTGAGATCTGTGAAAGATTGTTGAAATTTGAGTTTTTGGTTGAGATTGACGATTAATAAAAAATATACGGTTTTAAACTAACTCTAGTGGTAGTTGGTCATGTTATTGATTGATTGATGGTTGATTGAAAATCTAGGGTTTGGACCTAACCCTAGTGGAATCTGGTCAGGTTAATGACTAATTTGTGATTAACTTTGATTGATTACTTTGTATGAAATATAAGATTTGTATGAATCCCTAGTGAGAAGTATAAGATATGAATATTTGAAAGGTTGTTAGATTTTTTGTAGATCGATATTTGTTTGAAATATTTCTAGGGTTTTCTCTGTGTTGAAGGAAGGTATGTCATACCTTCGGAAGTGACATTGAAACACTATATGGAATGATAAGTTGTTATGAATTATTGTAGGGTTTGTGATTAAGTCCATAACAAGATGTTGAAGAGTATATGTCTCTTGTTTTAAGTCTGGATATCTTATATGTATAAAGTTGGAATGCTTATGTGATTCTGATATGGTTAACACCATGTTTCTATAGATTTGGTTGTACTTTCTATTTAATTTGTGCAAGTACACAATTTTCAACTTGGTGAAGATGCTCATTAATGTGATATTTTGAAAATCATGTCGATTCACAAGCTAATGTAATTTTCTAAAGAAAGAGACAAGAATCTACTTCTACTATTTACAATGGAAGCCCATAAACATTGAGAAAATAATAACCAATAGAGGAAGAGAATCAAAGGCACATAACACAATAAATATCCAAGGAAATCCACAACTCAAAACCCCACTATTTGTTCTGTATTAATATGGAAAATCAAGATGAAATTACAATGCTTGTTCTCTCTAGAACAATCCAAACACTCAACAAATTCAATCTCCAACTCATAAGAAAGCTCAAGGCAAAATCTTAGCCTCTTCACAAGATCTCCAAGTCTCTACTCTAATGTGTAATTCCTATGGAGGATAACTTGTATTTAAAGGGAAATAAAGCCTCTAAAAATTGCGCAATCCCTCAAGGGTCAGTTCCTGAATGCATGCAGTGTCAGTGCAACTTAGAAAAATATAAAAACAATAGCACATTGTCCCTACACTCTAGTCTCAACTGGGTCTTTCTCTGATTTCACATGCATGAGTTTCTGATGAGTAAATATTCAGTTAACTAGAGTAGCATTGGTAGAGTTCATTAGTGACACCACTGACAGTTAACTCACTATTAGTTCTCTTAATCAGTTTGAGAACTAATTTAACTAAACTGACTCATGAAACTGAGTTTTCTATTTTACAACTCACAATTAACTCATACTAGACTCCTACAAAGTAGGGAGAACATGCACATGGCTTCCAAAAGACTTCCAACTTAAATTCCTAAGTTAAGTAAGTTTAATAAACTTAATTTAATTGTTTTAGGTTGCTACGAGAATAGAATTTGAATTTAATTTCTAGTTTAATTCAAGGAAAAATTGAACTGGACTCTCTTATTTCCATTTCTCAATACTCCCTCTCAACAAGAAAGGGTTTATCAACTACCCTGATCCTGTCTCTGTGAAACTCAAATTTACATCTTTCTCCTCCATGGGAATGTAATCTAACAACATGATCCACCTCAATACAAAATCTCTGAGATGATGATATAGATATTGATATGCTTGGACTGATCATGAAAAATTGGGATTTCAGAGAGTTTGATACAACTCTGATTATCACAATAAATCACTGTAGGATCCATTTGCTGACTAAATAAACCAACCAGGATCTTCCTCATCCAAATAACCTCACATGCTTCCTGACTTGCAACCATGTACTCTGCCTCTACTGAACTGTGCAACCGATCTCTGTTTCCTGCTGTACCAAGAAACTACCACTAACCCAATACTAAAGATCCCTCCTGATGCTCTCTTCCGGTCAGATGAAATCCCTTCCCAATATGCAACGGTAAAGCCTTGAAGCTTCACTCCCTCTGTCCGTCTGTACCATAACCCAAACTAAGTAGTGCCTCTGAGGTATCTCAATACATGCTTTGCCGCCTTCCAATACATCTTGGTAGGCCTAACCATCACTTGACTAAGCTGGTTAACTACATAGCACATATCCGATCGTGTGTTCACCAAGTACATGAGTGAACCCACAAGTTGTCTGTAAACATTAGCTTCCACTACTTCCCCTAAAGTAGCATCCTCCTTCCTCCAGTTACCAGCTAGAGGAGTCTCCATGGGTTTATTGCTCTCCATGCAGAATCTACTGAGTATGTCATTGGCATACTTGCCCTAATATACAAACAAATTCCCATCTCCCTACCATACCTCCATTCCAAGAAAGTAATGCATGAGCCCCATTTCCTTCATGTCAAACTATATTGCAAGGTCCTCCTTGCAAGATTTTATGAGTTTCTCATCACCTATCAGAATAAGATCATCTACATAAAATACAATGATCAACAACTTACCTTCCACCACTATGTGATACAGGTTTGCATCTACTTCACTCTTCGTGAAGCCCAACCCAGTGAAGTAGATATTTATCCCGGTGTACCAAGCACGGGGTGCTTTCTTCAGCCCATACAACGATCTCTTGAGTCGACACACATTCAACTCATGGTCCAAGGTTTCAAAACCTTCAGGATGCTCTATGTACACCTCTTCCTTAATCATGACATTGAGGAAGGAAGTCTTCACATCCATCTAATGGATCTTCCAACCCATATGATGGATCTTCCAACCCATCTATGCTAATAGTGACAAAATAGATTTGATTGACAAGTACCTTGCAACTGCAGTAAAGGTCTCATCATAGTCAATCCCCTCTACCTGTGAAAATCCACAGACCACAAATCTAACCTTATGCTTTTCCACACTACCATCTACAACTTTCTTTACCTTGTAAAGCCAATGGGAACTCACAATTGGCTTGTCCTCCAGTCTCAGGACCACATCCCGAACACTATTTCAAACTATGAAGTCATTCTCCTCCACTATCACATCAACCCAAACCAGCTGCTACACTACTTCCTGAAAGGAAGATGGCTCTGCCACAACACATGCACCCATAAGTTCCATGTATCCAGTGTACCTCTCTAGTGACCTCCTCTATCTATGATGAGAATAGGGTGCTCCCACATTCTCCCATGCATCATCCAACAATCTGTCATCCTCTCTAGTGCACTTTCTTCCCACTCTGGAAGACTCCGCCTGAGTGGATGTATCCACTCTCTGAACCTCTGCATGTGGTTGCTCCACATTAATATGAGGCCCCTCAACCCTAGGAGATAAAATCTCCTCATTTGCATGTATCTCAAGCTCCCTCTCAAGGCATACTCACATGGCCTTCTCCTCGTCGAACCTGATATCCCTGCGAACCACTATTATCCAACTGGTTGACATGTACACCCAATAATTGTGGGGTGTATCACTGTACCCGACAAAGATCCCTAACTCTTTTGTTGGCTTAAGCTTCTTCCATGCATCTTTGGTCACATGGCAATAAACCGATGACCCAAAAATCCTGAGGTGACCAACATCTGGTCTCTTACCGAAATAAGCCTACTTTGGTGTCTTCATCTCAAGTATCCGATGTGCTACAATTCTAAACATAAACTGCTGTGTTGCATGCCTCAGCCCACAAGTGTAGTGGTAGGCCCTGATCATGCAACATCGCCCTTACTACCCCTAATATGCTCCTATTCTTCCTCTTGTCAACCCAATTATGTTGAGGGTTATGGGGTGCCGTCAACTCTCGTTTAATCCCTTCCATTGCACAGAAGTTCTTAAAATCATTGGAAACATAATCAACATTGTTATCACTCCGTAGATATTTAACCTTCTTGCTAGACTATTTCTCTACCAATGCTTTCAACTCACAAAACTTTGTGAAAGTTTGATCCTTTTTCTGCATAAAAAATACCCAACATTTATGAGAATAGTCATCAACAAATATAACATAATACTTGTTTTTGGCTGTGGATGTTGTCGAGAATGGTCCACACACATCTAAATGGACTCTCTCCAGAATAGACTCTACTTGACTGTCTCTGTCTCCAAAGGAAGACTTGGTGTATTTTCCCAAAGTACAACCCTTGCATGTATCAACTTGCTTAAGTGTACCTTTGGGAAGATCGGTAGAGATTTGTTGTTATATCTTCAAATCCCCATGATGCAAGTGGCCCAATCGCTTGTGCCATAACTTGTCGACATCTCAGCTCAACATATTTTCCGCTTTACAAAAAATATTTTTCGGCGAAGATCACATGAGACATCATTTGTCGACGCGTTTCGAACCAACCAGTGTGGTTCATCGTCAGGACAAGTTGAAGAAACAGATCTAGCTTAGCATGTTAAATAGACCGAGCAGAGCCTCCAACCGCTAATTTGACCAACCGCTAATATTGACTATTGGACCGGGGTCAAAACTTTTTTAATAATTAAAAAAAAAAAAAAAGATAAGTTATACAGGGGACCAATCCCTTAATAAATAAATAAAATAATTTAAATTAGTGATAATAGTTAGTTAAAAGTTATTAAAAATAGTTAAAAATTATAGGTTAATTATTATTTAAAAGGAAATTAGTTGTAAAGGACCTCGCCTATGAATAAATTAATTGTGAATACAAGTTAATATATATATATATATATATATATATATATATATATATATATATATATATATATATATATAAGTAAATAAATAAATAAATAATAATAATAATAATAATAATAATAAAATATTAAGGAATTTAGACTTCTGTGATCCATAACATTGTCTAGATAATCTTCGGCAAAATCACATAATCAATCTTTTGTCGACGCGTTTCGAACCAACCAGTGTGGTTCATCGTCAGGACAAGTTGAAGAACTAATCTGGCTTAGCTTGATTAAATAGAGTGTGCAGAGACTCCAACGGCTATATTGCAACCGCTAATTTTGACCTGAGGATCAAAGTCAAACCACTGATTTTATCATTAATAGAAGTTAATTGAATAATATAATAAATTTATTGTTTTAAATATAATGGTCATTATATCATCATATTTATTAAATAACCTATATTTATTATTATCCCCAAATTATTTAAATACAAATAAATAGTATTAAAATACTATTATTCTTAGAATTTAGTTACAATAGGTAACTATGCATTTATTTAATAATAATTGTTTAAATCAAAGGGTCCAATGGTTAACTAGACATAATGGTCATTAATAAATTATGGTAAACTACATAATGGTAATCTAAATAAAATGGTCATTAATAAATTATATCTTCATATAACCAATATTTATTATTATTCCGAAGATTATCTGGACAATAATAAAATAAATAATAATAATAATAATAATAATAATAATAATAATAGAAATAAAATAAAATAAAATAAATAAATAAAATAATAAATAAATAAAAATAAAAATAAAAATAAAAATAAAAATAATAATAATAATAATAATAATAATAAGAATTAAAAATAAAATAAATAATAAAAATAAACAAGATAGATAGATAGATAGATAAATAAATAAATAAATAAATAAATAAAGATATTATTATTTTAATTTTAATTTTAATTATTTATTTATTTATATTGTTATTTAATTTATTTTTATTATTATTATTGTTATTATTAAAAATGAGTAAAAAATTATAAATGAATAAATAATTAAAAAAAAAAAAAACGAGGATTAGGACGAGAGTGCTGGGACCCAACATCGACTGATTTTCCAGCCATCATCTCTATTGAGATTACATGGCATCTTTACAACAAATTTCCTTTTAAATAATAATTAACCTATAATTTTTAACTATTTTTAATAACTTTTAACTAACTATTATCACTAATTTAAATTATTTTATTTATTTATTAAGGGATTGGTCCCCTGTATAACTTATCTCTTTTTTTTTTTTTTTTTTTATTATTAAAAAAGTTTTGATCCCGGTCCAATAGTCAATATTAGCGGTTGGTCAAATTAGCGGTTGGAGGCTCTACTCGGTCTATTTAACATGCTAAGCTAGATCTATTTCTTCAACTTGTCCTGACGATTAACCACACTGGTTGGTTTGAAACGCGTCGACAAATGATGTCTCATGTGATCTTCGCCGAAAAATATTTTTTGTAAACTTGATATGGATCACAGAAGCCTAAACTCTAATATTTTCCGCTTTTGAACTCAAAGCAACACAATCCTCTACATGTATCTTATAGAGATTTTAAACTCGAATCCTTATCTTCTTTACTTGACCTGTGGCTATGTGTCGAAGGAACGCCTTTCCTTTTGAAAATATCACATCATAGCCTCTATCCTCAAGCATGGCAATGGATACCAAGTTCTTCATCAGTCCGGGTACATGCATAACATTCTTCAAGGTGAGTGGAGCCGCATGATCCATCTGAAAAGTAATAGTGCCCACACTAGTAACACTATACTTACCGTCATCACCATCTCGATATGCATCTTGATATCTTTCTCCTCCAGTTCACTGAATAACTCTTTGTCGCCGGTCATGTGGAAAGAAGCTCCACTGTCTAAGTATCAAAAACTTCCCATCACTGAAGACACCATGCATGCAACGAGGGAAAATTCCAATTTGAATTGGGAGGCCAAAGACTCACCCACCGCTCCTCCTGAGGACTTCCCCTTGGAATTCTTCAATGGACAATTTGAAGCAAAGTGTCGCATCTTGTGACAATGAAATAATTTAACTTTCGCCATGTCCTTCTTCTTACCTCCATGATAAGAATTTGATTTGGAATGGGAAAGTTTACCTTTCCCCTTCCTCATCTTAATTGCTAAGGCACAGTCTCTTCATCATCAGCCTTTGATGAATTGCCATCCCTGGTGTTCCTCTTGATCTCATCCTACATCAAATCTGACCATAGTTTTTCCCAATCTAGTAGCTTCTCCCAACCATTGACAGAGTCCTAATAACTCTGCCAACTCTTTGGGAGTCCAAGAAGAGCAAGGTTCACCATATCCTCCTTGGAAATTGTGATTCCACCACTTCCAAGTTCATACTGACATTGAGTGAACTTGGTCAAGTACTTTGGAATCGTCTCGCCTTTCTCCATCTTGATTTTACGAAGTTTGTTCTTTAGTGCCAACTTCCTTTGATCACTGTTATTCTGATACAAGTCTGTCAATGTTTTCCACATAGCATGCGGGGTTTCCTTTCCATGGCGACTTGAGAAAATATGATCTCGAACTCCCTCAAGGATTATCTACCTTGCCTTCACCACACACTTCTTCCACTCGACCAATTTCTGTGCATTAGTAGTTGCTGGCTTAGGAATTGCTTGTTCAACAAATTCCTTCAAGCCATTGTCCTCTAGCACAACCTCCATCCTGTCCCTCCAGGCTATGAAATTCGAGCTACCTTCCAAGGCATACTCAAGCCTCAACCCATGGAATTCCATCTGCTAATCCTGAAGTATGTATTGCAAATTCGACTTTCAAATGTAAGCCAAAAACTCAAAACTTCGAAATTTCCTCTAGAGAGCTAGTTTTATATCAACGATATCTCCCTCATCTGAAATCTGATTCGGCTGGTTTTTTTTTGTTTCAATTTGGGTATATTTTCCCAAGGAATCCAGATCTGCAATTTGTTTTTGAAATATTTTCACATAAATTTTCAGATCTGCTCTACAAACTCTCAACCCCACAATTAATCTTGCTCCGATACCATGTAGAAAATCCTATAGATTCACAAGCTTATGCAATTTACTAAAGCAAGAGACAAGAATCTAATTCTACTTTTTACAACAGAAGCCCATAAACATCAAGAAAACAATAATAAATAGAGGAAGAGAATCAAAGGCACATAACACAATAAATATCTAGGGAAAGAGACAACTCAAAACCCCACTATCCATTTTGTATTAATCTAGAAAATCAAGATGAAATTACAATTCTTGTTCTCTCTAGAACAATCCCAGCACTTAGAAAATTCAATATCCAACTCGTAAGCAAGCTCAAGGCCAAATATTAGCCTTTTCACAAGCTATCCAAGTCTCTATTGCAATGTGTAATTCCCATGGAGGATAGCTTGTATTTAAAGGGAAATAAAGCCTATAAAAACTGCACAATCCCTCAAGGGTCAGTTCCTGAATGCATGCGCTGTCAGTGAAACTCAGAAAATTCTGAAAGAAATAGCACATTGTCCCTACACTAGGTCTTTCTCTAATTCGATATGCATGAGTTTCTAATGAGTAAATATTCTGTTAACTATATTAGCATTGATAGAGTTCATTAGTGTCACCACTGACAATTAACTCACTATTAGTTCTCTCAATCAGTTTGAGAACTAATTTAACTGCGCTGAGTCATGAAATTGAGTCTTCTATTTTACAACTCACAATTAACTCATACTAGACTCCTACAAAGTAGGTAGAAAATACACATGAATTCCAAAAAACTTCCAACTCGAAATTCCTAAGTTAAGTAAGTTTAATAAACTTAATTTAACTATTTTAAGTTGTTGTGAGAATAGAATTTAGATTTAATTTCTAGTTTAATTCAAGGACAAATTAAACTGGACTCTCTTGTTGCCATTTATCAACATGATAAGCATGATGACAATGATGATAACTCTGATAAAATGGTTGGAAGCCATGAAGGATTATCCGATGTTGAAAATAATATGTTGATCTCCATGAGGAAGCATCAATAGAAAATATCTCCCTAAGATTAAGAGGGACTCCGGATGAGGAGGTTCTTCCTAGTTAAGAGGGAGGGTATAGCTTGGTTTTGATTGAAGAATGAATTTTAGAGGATATGTTCTAGCATGGAAAGTAGGAAGGAAAATATATGATTGAGGAATATTCTATAAAAGATTCATTTGATAGTCTTATGAAAAGATGAGAAACTACATCAAGTTGTTTTAAAGACCTCGGAGGTTTGTATTTGATTATGTACATATGAAAGTATATTATTGATTGGGGATGTGTTTGTACAAGTGAATCTCTTGAAGGTTTTGATAGCATGCTGGTTACCAATCAATTTTATTGGGAGAGATTGGTCATTCTTGATCTACTAGATCAAGAGGTGTTGAGGCTTTATGAGTGAAGCATTTCCTGGGTAGACATCTAGCTGGAACTTTGTGTTGATGTTTGGGTCCCAAAGTTGGAAAAGCATTGTTAATTATTGAGCTCTGTTTTGATACACACCTGGATTTTTGGGTTGACGATTAGCAAGTAAGCTTGAGGGTACCTAAAGGGGCTGAAATATTGAGTCCATCATAGTCCCACCTATATATATTGCCTTGGTAAGGAATCTAGTCAATGGAATTGTGGTGCCTAAACTATTGAGTAACTATTTGGATAGATTTCTCTAGTCAGGAATCTAGTCCATGACATTGCGGTGCCCAAAGTTTTTGAGATCTTCCATTGTATTTTTACATTATGAATACCTCCCTAGTTAAGAGGGAGTGTTGGAAAATATAACTATGTTTGGTCTTCATTAATGTACTTGAGTCATCATGTAATGTACTTGTCAAAAGAATAAAGAAAATAATAATAATAATAATAATTATTATTATTATTATTATTTTTATGACTTATTAAAGCATGGGTTTCATGTTTGGGTCACCATGTTTTATATCAAAGTCCCCATTGAGGAATTCTAGGATTTATTATGATTCTATAGAGTCATTGTACATTTAAAGAGACCCTTCTTGGGCTTTTGAATCATGTAAAAGGGTTAAGTATTGAGTCAAATGTGAATTATGTAACCTCCACACCATGTGAGCATAAAAGAATATCAAGTCAGCCTAAGGACCCTATTCGACCCCACAATAAGACTATAAAAGGAAGCTCATTGAATTCTTTTGGAGAATCATTCTCTCTAAAGTTATAATTCTCTTGTAGCTTGGAAGAAGTGCGAAAATCTCTTGTAGCTGGGTAGAAGTGCGAAGTTCTCTTGTAGTTGGGAAAAGGTGTGAAGTCTGTTTCCAGGAATCCAAAGTGAATGAAAGTTTGGGGAAGTTTAAGGAGAGAAGAAAAATCAAAATTTTGGTGTTTCTCTTTCTCTGTTTCATGTCCTGGATTGGGAGATTGAAGTCTCCTAAGCTTCATTGTTGCAAGTTGCCGTTAGATGCTTCCCTAGTCGAAGTTGTTGGAAAGAGATCAGAATTCTGAGAGGTTGACTTGGTGTTGAGGGAAGGTCTGGTCTTGGTCTAGGGTGAATAGTTTCAAAGAATACTATTGAAAGGAAGAATTATATTGACTAGGTTTTCCCCTTAAGGGGGGGTTTTCCCCGACATGTGCCTACATCTGGTGACTATTGTTTTATGTGATGCCGCTTTTGGTAATTTCTTGATGAACTAGAGAAATAAGATATAAAGAATCATAATAATAAGAAACATCACAAGTAATTATCAAGAACAAGAAAATCCTTCTGCCTTTCTGTTTTTCTAACAAGATCCGAGCTATCTCAAAATGAAACCATCTTTGTGATTCGAAGGTCCTCCTTGTGGATATATATTTGATGAGTCCAAACCTATTGAAATTATGGAAAATTATGTAACATTTACCTCTATTTTTGAAGCCACATGATCCATATACTATGATTATGATCCCTATGTGAGACCTAGTATCCGAGCTATATGTAATGTGGTATCTCTATAGTTCAAGCCCAAGCCTCCTCCTTCCTATATTAGGTTCGAGCTCTCTCATACTATGACATTGATAAAGTATGAGTCTTTATAATGACAATATGAACTTTTTGAAGGTGATATAGAATGAAAAAATTGCATCTATGGAGCATGCCTAAGTCAAAATTTCATCTCTGGAATAAAGATACATGGCATCTGAGTTAAGTAGTATTATTAAAATAAACTAGTCCAAGTATGACGTTAAAAAATATCCTTTGATATAAGAAGAATAAGTCTCAAGAGTTACCTATATTATAAGGAGCCCCAAAGTGAAGGATGGTCTGCATCATACATAACTCAAGCTTGTGAAAGGAGTCAAGATCGATTCTCTTTTACCTCTATCTAAAGAAGACACACATGAGTATTATATGATGATCAAAATACTGGAAATACAAACTCCTTATGATCAAAATCTGAATTTTTGGCATCCAAATTTTTCTCTGTGGTATCTCTGTGGTATCTCTGTGGTACCCAAGCTAAAGATATCCTAACCTCGTAAAAATTCCTAGATTGGTGTTTAAGTTTGAAACATGAAAGAAGTAGTCCAAGCATATTTGAATTCTACAGTATGTCCAAAATATGTCGACAAGAACCATAATCATAAACCACATCCTTGTATATTAATTCAAGCCTATAATATTACAAGTTGTGCTGAAGACAAACTTGAATATAGCTTAAGCATTGCAAGGAAATTTCTTTGAAGCAACTCGAAGAAATTGTGATTTGGCATCATATTTAAGAAGTATAGGTAAATTTTGAAATAATACTTATCAATAAGTACGTGTAAACTTGTGTTATCATATCTCAAGAGCTAGGATCTAACTTGTAATTCCATTTCAAGTTGTCTTGACTGCTAAGTTCATCAAAAGAATGATCTCATAAATCTATAATGGAATGCTAGATCCTCTAGATTATGAAGAAATCTCATGAAATATAAGCTAACAATATTATGTTCCATTTAAAAATATTATTGACATATGTTGTATTATAGAGATTATCATATAAGAAGTCATGTCCTCTCTCTACAAGATAAAAATGCATTCGATATGATAATTGGCAGGTTTTGGAGATTTTGGATAATGAAGCATCTAGGGTTTGTAAGCCCTAGCCAAAGTGCGAATAAGAAAATCTTAAGGATAAAACCATAGGGCTAATCATTTCCACTGAAATAAGAAACCATAGCTTTTACAAGAAGGATATGACATCATTCTAATGTTGAGGACAAGGATAATGAAGTCCTATGATAAATACAAGAAGTCCAAGAGTAAGAGGGAGCTGAATTTTTTCAAAGATAAGTAGCCTATATATTCTCTCTTTGATTATTGCTATTGTTAATGTCTCTACCTTTGGATAGTCTCTTGTATATGTACTTTGCTTTATTGTATTTGTTCTTCCATAACCTCCTAATAAAGTTTGCAGGTAAGAGCTACTTAGAATTTTATAGCAGATGAAATAATTGGAAGAATGTAGCAAAGCAAGAGGACGTTCCTGAGTACAAGAGGAGTGGGTAGTTTGAAATATGCATCTATTGAAAGGTCAAGATATATCATTCGCAATATGGTAGCATGGAAGTAAGAAGGTTCTCCCAGTAAGAGGGAGAAGATCATAATAAGATGTTTGTCTCAATTGGAAGAGTTAACCATGGTTTCAAGAGCACCTCATGATTGAAGAAGACCTTATTCTAGAGGTTGATTGATTAAGAGCAAGAATGATCTTTAATGATTTGTTTTTTGATGATGGAAGGATTCTTGAGTCAGTGGAAAAGATGTTTCCTTCAGAGGGAGCCAAGAGTAAAACTTGACATGAAGAATCTTGGATTGATACACCACTACTTGAGACACCTGGACGAAAGTAATGATGATGAAAGAAGTACTACTCATGGTTGTTTCTGGTTGGGATTTTCTATGGTTTCTTGAAAGAGCATGAAGCAAAAATTTGTTTCACTAAGCACTAAAAAGATAGAAGATATAGAAGTTTGTTCGACTAAGCAATTTGGCTATGTAAATAGTTTTGATGATGTAGTAAATTCAATTGTGATACTTTACTATATGAAGATTGTCATAGAACCTAGTATTTCATGGAAGGTCAAAAAAATATTACGATTCGATATGTGATGTAGATAGGAGCCAAAAAGCTACAACATATCTCCATGTATGAATAGGTAGCTGATGTAAGGGAAGTATCCGTACTTCCAAGACAAGCTTGGGCCTATAGATTACTCCTCTGAGGTTGAGAGGGAGTGTGGATGGACACTTAGTTTCTCCTTATGTCATGTATTATGACTAGGAATAACACCCTAAGTCAAGTACATAAACATGGATAGGGAGAATGGTGGAATGTATAAGCATCTTGGAATGACATTCTTGTTTCACGTACTATAGATGATTAGGATTAAAACCCTAAGTAAAGTACATTGACTTGGTTTAAGAATGGTCTGGTGGAATGACATTTCTCTGTGACAAGTGTTATCACCAAAAAATTGATCTTCTACCCTAAATTACTAGATGGATCGAGGTACACCATGTAAAGCCAATTTTACCATAGTAAAATTGCTTTCACTGTGAAAAATTACCTAATAAACCACCTTTAGTAAGTAATTTATAGTTAAACCCATGAAGAATAATTAAATAAATCACTATTTATTTGATTTTCTTCTAGGAATAATTAATTAAACCATTGTTTTATTATTATTCCTTGCTAAATTTGACCCAATCATGAAAAACAAACAAATAAATCATTATTTATCTTATTTTTCTCTAAGAATAACTAATTAATCATTAATTAATTACTATTCTTTGTTAAATTTGACTAAATCCCTTAGGATTAATTAAATAAATCATTATTTGTTTATTATCCTTAACTAATTCATTGAGATAATAAATAAATCATTTATTTATTTATTATTTCTAAATAAAAGTTTAAATACTTTTTCCCTCCTAAACAAATATAATAAAATACTCCAAGTAGTAATTCCAAGAATGGGATCAATAATATTTTATTATTGCTCATTATTCAAGGATAACTCAATATTTTGTTATAAATAGGAGGGTTTTCCATTCATTATTCACTTTTGGTTATTTTCATTGTTGCACACCATATTTTTCCTAGGTTTATGCATTATAGAGGAGAGAGACTCTACAGAAACTGAAGACGTTTGAGGATAGCCAATAACCCATCCGATAGAGGGGGACTGATAACATTTATCTAATCTCTTCATAGGTGTTATTATATAAATTATTCTTTACATATCTGGTTTCCATTGGATGTTTTGGGGTTATTACTCTTTCTTTCACTATTTAACTATGATTGCAACATAGATCAGAAATTTTGGTAGGTTTTGTTTCTATCAATAGCTGCAAATATACAATGTTTAACAATCATTTCTATTGTTGATATTGTTTGTCATCCACAATCTTAAGTGGGTTCTTTTCGTACATCATTGAGAAGAAAACACTACAACAAATTGGCGACTCCGCTGGGTTTTATACTTCGGATCCAGAAATCTGGGTGACCTTTGGTTTTTAGCTTAGGGTTTCTTATTTTTTCAATTCTATTAATGTTTTCCTAGTGTTTTAACCCTATATCTGATAAATTTATGACTTTCTCAAGCTTTCTGGTCATTTCCGCAGGTCATAGGAACCAACGCGACAAAGGCGACACTTTTTTCCGAAATTTGCAAACCGGGAGTCTTGGAACAGAAATCACTGTTTTCAGCCCAAAAGGTGCGATATGGGCTCTAGAATGCAGATTTTTGCCCAAAAAGTGTGATTTCATCAAAAAACAGGTTAGAACCTCTGATTTCTGGGTTTTAGGGTGTTTCTCATATTTGTTTCTAGGTTTTGTTGAGAGTTGTCTTCTGGGTGTCTGACCTCTGTATCATCCCACTTAGGCCTTGATCCATTCTTATTTACTCATAGAATTTGAATTTAGCCTCCGCTAGGGCTTCTAGGACAGTTCCACCTTTCTAGGAGGAGTTTAGTTGAGTGAGAAGTTTGAGTTTCTGCAGCACTTTCAGCCACATTTTCTAGATCTGTAACCTTTTGTTTTAGATATGATAAGATAGGTTGCTACCATCCATAGTTTCACATTTAAACTTGTTTGGTCATTCCCTTAGGGTCCCATTGGTTTCTCGAGGTGTTTCACCCATCTCCCTATCTTTTTGCAGTGATCTTCCCCTCTGGTTTTTTCTGTTGCTACACCGCTTTCCAGCAACTTAGAGTCACTTAATCCCAATCACACTGACATTTAGATCTCTTGACTGTTTTAGTGTATTTCCCATCGTTTTAGCCACCACATAGTACAATGTTTGCAAACCCAGTTTGGGTGGAGTTTAGTTAATTGTTTTGTTGTTTATTTTATGTTATTTATTTCAGTTTATTTGCAACGAGATTTTTTCTTTTTTACAAAGACGATCTGGGCTTAATCAATTAATATACTTGCACACACAAGCACATCTTAAGTGAAGGGTTCTTGGTTTACACCACCAAGCCAATACTTAACATAATAAATTTATCTCATTGAATCAGAGACAAAAGATATATTATTGATCTCCCTTCACCATTTCCGTGTTCCGTGTGTCCTTCCATTATTGCACCACCAAGGCATGAGTCATAGAGACTATTAGGACTTCACCTACAGTTTTCGCTTGGGTGTATTACTCCTCCCCATCGAGTTCGAGTTAATTACCCTCCGAGTCTCCATCCTGACTCTTCTCTTGGTCCTTCTGATTTCGAACCTCCTTCACCGCATATTGTCACCATGTTTGGACCCATAGCTGGTGTAGGAACCCAAACTGGTGGTGGCTCCAGTAATATACTGGCGGCCACATAAGGAAGAATAGTCTCAGGAACTGTTCTGGCAGCCCCCTTGCTCCTCTTTATGGCTGGGTTAAGTCCACTGGATCTTAACCAATTGATAAACGACTTCATACACCATGATGTTGGTTGGCCCTCTATGCAAACCAAGATTCCCTCAAACATCCCAAAGTTTGAGGGTATTGCTGGAGGGGATCCTATCAACCATGTCTGATCCTTCCACATGTGGTGTTCGTCAAACTCCATAATTGACGACTCCATTCATCTTCGGCTCTTCCAACGCACATTCACTGGAGACACTACAAAATGGTATGTAGACCAACCCTCCACCTCTCATTCCATTTTCGCAATGCTTGATAAACCATTCTTATCATATTGCCAGTTACCTCTCCAATACGAAATTGGTATTGAGCTTTTGATCACATTCTGTCAATCCTCCACCACTTGCCTTTCTGACCATGTTCAAGAGTGGTGTCAAAGGAGGAGCACATGTTATGCCCCGCCTTTTGAAGACTGTGTCTATCTATATTGGTTTCTTAAGATCCTTTTATCCCCCATTGGAAAAGAAGTTGTGTCCCATTTTCCTTAGACTGAGGAAGAAGCTCTCCCGACCGCTTTGAGATACGATCTGATTTATGCTCAATTTGGTTATGTCTATACCGTCATTCCAGACCTCCCTCATCCTAGAAGTGCTAATTCACTGGGGGCATCTCACACCACCGACGGTATCGTTGGATCCCTTTCACACTCTTCGCCATATTCTCAGCAGAGTTATGGCTATCCATAGGGGGGCACCAGTTCCTCCAACATTTATTCACCTCCTGCTAGCAACATGTTTCCAAGGCCCCAACCCATCTATGAAATGGTTGCTCCTTCTTATGCACAGCCTAGCGCTCTAGCCCCTCAAGCATTAGTGCTGCAACATCCCATGCATCCTCAGCCCCAATAGCCACCACCCTCTTAGGGCCTGGTGTTTGTGCAACAGAGTGATACCAATTCTCAAAATTTGAAGAGAAAATAATAAGGGGAAGGGCAACAAGGGTAACTAGGGTAACCAAGGTAACCAAGGTAACCAACCTAGTGAACCCTAGGGGAACTGGCCTAACACCAACAACTAGCAGCAGGGCGGCCAGCCCAAACAGAATAAGGCTATTCGTATGAATAAGCCTTGTGCATGTTGTGGTGTACATGGACACTACATGCATGAGTGTCCTCTTTTACCCCAGATGTTCCAACTATGGGAAGCTCAAGCAGTTTCTCGAGGTTAACAATCGCTTCAGAATCCTGCAACACCTCAACTAGCCGTGCTCACAAATCCTCTCCCTCAGCAAGGATTTGTTGTTGTTCAACCCCAGCTAGGTCAAGCAGCCCACCTTCCCCAACCCTCTAGTCTTGGTGACTACCAAATCCTGATGATGTTAATCCCTCCAATATCAACCTACAAACTCAGTCGTGTCAATATGACAAGCCCTCCACTTCGTCAACTGCCGAGTCCAAAACCAAAGTGTCCGCTGAGCCTCTTATGACACCAAATGGTCCTTTACATATCCCTCAACCCAAATTTGAGGCCATTCCTAAGATCCTAAAGGGACCATTACGCCGCAACACGACTTCTAATAGAGCTTCCCATACATAAAGTATAGTAGACGACTTGGTGCAATCACCTACCACCATGTCAACACTAGAAGTCTTCAGTCAAGCCCTTCCCAAAAGAAGGCTCTACTAACTGCCTTGGGTGTAGTGGATCCTTCTGACGATCATTTGATTGTCTTCCTGGTTGATACATCAGAGTACCCCCCATTACCTTCATCTAGTGCTTTCCAGATACCAATTAGAGTTCATAATGCCATCATTTCCAGATGCATTATTGATGAAGGTGCATCCACCTATGTGATGTCCACTGCTATTTGGAAAAAACTCAAGTCACCCAAATTTCCCCCCTCCACCATCAACTTGTATGCTTTGGATGGACACTCCTACCAACCCCTTGACATGTACCACAAATATCCGGTGACCCTTGCGGGCAAGACTGTCCATGTAGATATCAAATTCATCGATGTCCCTTTGGATTATAATATTCTCTTAGGACACAGTTACACATATGCCATGTCAGCTATCGCATCTTCGGTGTTCCGCAAGATGTGCTTTCCCCATGAAGGGAAGATCGTCACCATAGATCAGTTGACTTACTATCAATTGACATCCATGACCTCCCCCAAGTCCATCATCCCGTTAATGTTCGACAACCAATATTCAACTCCTTGTACCATTATCTCACTCGAAGTCTATAAAGGATACTCATTGTTGGGTTCTTTCCTTGGTCCTCCCCCTCCCATCTCAAAGATTAATTCTATGAGTGTTTGCATGTTACATGCATCACCCTTGAGTTCCTCACAGGTTAACCTATCAGAGGTTTCCGCACGTGCTTCTGTCGAACCTCTTTCGGCAGAATCCTAGGTCTCAACATAAGTAGATCCTCCGTCTACCATCCCATCGTCTACCATTCAAGATGACGCGTATGTGAACCTTCTTTATTAGGTTGATACACCAGGTAACTCTGTTGCATCATGTGGCTAGTCTTCCTCCCATCCACCCATCTTCCATTCCGATGAGGACATCATGGAAGCCATGTCTACCCCTGACTACTCTTGGGATGATATGCACCACCGTGCATACTTCCTACCACAACAGTCCCATGATCAGTATGCTGTGGAATCAAAAGACTTCATCCATGGTGAAGTCGATTGGTTTCAAAATCCCATTCCTACCCCAGATGCTTTTGAAGAAGGGAATATGGCCAACATCTCTCTTACTATCAAAATCAACATTTCAGATCAACAAGGGGTCGAAGAAAACATTGCCTTGGGGGCACAATGCACCTCGGAAGAAATTGAATCTTACACCAAGCTCTTCAAATAATTCTGTGATTTTTTCGCTTAGTCCTACTATGAGATGCCCAGACTTGATCCCGCCATCGTTGAACACCACATCGACACATGGCTTGATGCCATTCTTGTCCAGCAGATGTTGAGACTCATCCACACTTCTTGACATGAGGCCATCAAAGCTGAATTCAACAAGCTCAAGAAGGCTAATTTAATCTATCCCATTGAGTATACCACATGGGTATCCAACCCAGTTCTTGTTCTCAAGAAACAAGGCACCATTCGTGTCTGCACAGAATTTCGCAACCTGAACAAAGCTTGTCCCAAAGACAACTTTCCCACACCCTTTATTGACCAAATAATTGATGAGTGTGTGGGGCACAAGGTTCTATAATTTATGGATGGTTTATTCGGATACAACTAGATCAGTATCCACTGTGTCGATCGATTAAAGACAACATTCATTAATCTATGGGGAACCTTTTCATATCGGGTCATGCCATTCGGTTTAAAAAATGTTGGAGCAAAATTTCAGTGGGCCATGTCATACTACTTTCATGACTTGGCGCACCTTATCCTTGCTTACCTCGATGATCTCACCGCTCGTTCGAAGTATCGGGCGCAACATATTCACGATTTGCGCACCGGTTTTCTCCGATGTTGCGAGTATAACATTCACCTTAATCCATTGAAATGTGTCTTCTATGTTCCTATTGGCCATATGTTAGGCCTCATTGTGTCGAAATACAGTATCACTCTTGACCCCTTGAAATTTCAAGCCATTCTTGAACTCCCACCTCCCCGTACCTTACGCCAGTTACAAAGCATTCAAGGTAAAGCCATCTTCCTTCGCAGGTGCGTACTTGACTGTGCGACAACCGTGCATGGGTTTCTTAGACTCCCTCAATCCACCATTCCATTTGTTTGGGATGACCATGCTCAACATTATTTTGATACCCTGAAACATGCCCTCACCTCCGCACCCTTGATTAGTTCCCCTGAATTCACCAAGGACTTCATCTTATACATCTCAACTTCTACCCATTTAGTCACTGGGGTTCTTATTCAAGAAGATGAAGATGAGAACGAGCATGTTATATATTATGTCAACAATAACTTAGTAGGTCCCCTTGTGAGCTACTCACATAAAGAGAAGTTGGCATTGGCTGTCGTGTTTTCTGTCCAAAATCTCCATCACTATATCCTCACGCGTACCACCAGGGTCGTAACAAACTCCAACCCCATGAAATTCCTATTGAGTCAGCAGATCATCAATGGGATGTATGCACGTTGGATTTTCATCCTTTAGGAATTTGATCTCGAGTTTGTTATGCTTAAGAGTAAGAAAGGTTTGGCCCTCGCCGAACTCATTTGTAAATTACCCACTGGTGCATGTGATCCGCCAGTTAACGACGAGCTCCTGGATGAACACTTGTTTGTCATCACTTCAGACAATCCTTGGTACGAAGATTTTTTCACATATTTGGTAACCCAAAAGTTCACTCCACATATTTCTCATGATGATCGACGAAAGATTCGATAGTAGGACCCTCGCTACATCCTCATCGGTGGTGACCTCTATCATCATTGTGTGGATTCTATCCTCCGTCATTGTCTCACACATCCTGAAGCAGAGCAAGTGCTAAATGCCTATCACAGTGGCGCTTGTGGTGGTCATCTCTCCGGTATGGCCACTACCTAGAAATTCATGCGCGCTAGTTACTTTTGGCCTTCTCTCTTTAGTGATTGCATTGAGGAAGTCAAACACTACCCCAATTGCCAACATTTTTTCCTAAAGGCAAAAGCCCCACCGCTCCCCTCCATCTTGTCATTACTGCTAGTCCTTTCTGTAAATGGGCCATTGAATTTATGGAGTGTCAACCACCATCTGTTAATAACCATAAGTATATTATCATGGCAGTTGATTATTTTACCAAATGGGCTAAGGCCATGCCAACGTTCAATAACACAGCAGCTACCGCAACCCTTTTCTTCTTTAACCATGTTATTGCTCGATTTGGGGTTTTGAAACAATTGGTCTCTGACCATGGCTGACATTTTGAAGATGAGGTATGGCATGAACTATCCTAAATGTTGGGCTTCTAGCACCAGTATTCATCATCTTATTACCCCCAAGGTAATGGACAATTTGAAGCAGTCAAGAAGATTCTCAAGAATATGCTTTAACGGATGTCGAATAAGCACAAGACCAACTGGCACCTTATGCTCTTCCCAGCTTTGTGAGTCTATAGGACTTTTGTTAAAACCGCCACCGGGTTTACTCCTTTCCACCTTGTCTTGGCGAGGAGGCAGTCTTACCAATCAAGTGTGAGATCCCTTCCCTCCACCTAGCCATCGAACTTCTCCCCAACACCCAACCATTAGAACAAAGACTTGTCATGCTTGAATGTGCCTCTAAATATCGTTGTGTTTCTTTGCAAACCATTGAAGCAGAAAAAAGTGCACTAAAGCTCAATATGACCTAAAAGTCACCCCTCATGCCTTTCACGAAGGTGATCTTGTTTTGGTGTATGACCAGGTCCATGATACCCTAGGGCATGGGAAGTTTGAATTATTATGGCTAGGACATTACATCATTCGTAAGGACTTAGGTAAGGGGGCATTTCTCCTAGAGGATTTCTAAGGCCAACTCCTTCCTAATCCTCGTAATGCACTCTACCTTAAGAAATTCTACCCATATCATTTCCCATTGATTTGCATGTATTTATTTCAGCCATGCATTTAGGTAGGTTGCACCACTTCATTTGATGATTTGACACTTCACCTGGAAACCATTTTTCCAAGAAGGTCACTTCGTCGTCTCTCAAAATTGAATTTTGTCATAAAGCGACACTTGTACTTTGAGGTCCACATCCTCTTAATACTTTTCGTACCATATGTTGACTTTCATCATGAGTAACCATTATTTACTCATGTTTTCATGGTCCCCATAGGGCCTAGTTTGTGTGGCAGCGTCATCGAGTCACCCTTGTTCAAAGCATCCACGATGAGTCACCCTTGCACTCTTGGAGTCTAGTTCATGTACCATCATATCATGTCATAATATTCCATCCATATCTGCATACTGTTCATCCTGTGTTGCCCATTTTTGGCCTTTAGTCGTATTGTCCCCATCCCCTCCGGAGATGAGTCAACTACTGCCAGGTCAACCATGCACTTTATGCTCTGACAAGGGTGATCTTCTATTTTTCCCTTAGTCCCCTTTTTCTCATCATCCCTGGTGTCAATCCATCAATCACATTACTATTTTCCCTCGTGCTTTAGTTAAGGACCCTCATTGCTTCATCTATCGCGGGCCCTATTTTGTCGACATCAGCTCATTTATTCTAGAAGAACGACCTAGAGGGCAGTGTATCTCGGTTCCAACTTCCATTCTTGTTCGACGCCTTGGGTTGAGTATAGGGTCTTATTATTGTCCTTTGACTTGGTCGTTTCATGTTCGTGATCCATGCCGTTGATGGTCCAATGATGCAGTAGATTGTACCAGTGATTTCTAGGTGTGTGTGAGATTTTTTAGACCTCATGAGGGGGTGGACCTTTAGGTAGCCCCCCACATGCCCAGATGCATACCTACTATGCTACAACCTTAGATGTAGTTCCGTAGAGTTGATGGGTTCGTCTCCTATCGATCGCAGTGTTCATGCCATGCATGTCTCCTCCATATGATCCATTTAGTTTTGCAGAGCCATTCCTTGTTCAACAGGCCTTCTCCGATTGTTCTACCCTCCCTCATACCCATTTTTTGAGGGATGGGGCTTTGTAGCTCATGTACTCATATATTATTATATTCAGTCCTGGCTCATGTTTTTACTAGGTGCATTATGTATATGGGACACATTGTATTATTTTCTGGCTTTGTTATGCCAATATGTCATGTACCATTCAGCATGTACTTTATTGCTCAGTTTCATATTTCTGGGCGAACCATTATTTTTGTACTAAGTTATCTCAACGGTATGGGTATGCCTCCCCCGCCTCATTGAGGTTCGGTACCACAATATAAAAGGAGACTTGCAATAGTCTCGCCCCCTTTATCACTATCCTCTCTCATCTTCAGCTTCTTTGGTCTCTCTCTCTCTCTCCTTGACTCTCTTGTGTTATCTAAGTGATTGTGTCTTTACAACATACTTCGGTCATACGTTTTGCTCCTAACACTCGTACGTTGGGTGGGCATTCTGTTATCACCAAAAAATTGATCATCTAGCCTAAATTACTAGATGGGTCGAAGTACACAAGAGAGTGTTAGGAGCACTTGATTGGTCGATTCCGTAGCTTTTGATTTCTTGTTTTTGTGACTGCTTCTGGTTCTAATATGATTTTTCCTTATCTGTCAAGTTCTAGCAATATTGTCTGAAATGGGATCTTCTGCAACTTTTGAATGAGTTCCCAAACTTCTTCATCATTGTTCCATTCATCCTTTGCTTCATTTATCCAATCTATTTGGATAATAGAAATGGCACAAAACAATGCTTCCACATCCTCATCCTTTCTTGAGAGTGCATTTGCAACAACACTTTTCTCCCATTTTTTGTTGATGATTTCAAAGTCATAACCCAACATATTTGTGACCCATTTTTGTTGTTCTTTTGAAGATAACCTTTATTCTAAAATGTATTTAAGACTATCATGATTTGCTTTTACCTTTAAGTGTCTTCCCATTAGGTAAGGTCTGATGTTTGGAGGAACACTTCCTGGAATCAAATGAATAGCATGATTATGATCACGAATAGGTGGGAGGCTTTTGGGAGTCTAAAATACCTTGGAATGATTGTCCAAGACTTTTTGGATATTTGGAGAAATAGATGGCTTCGATGTGGGAACCTCTAGTGAAAATAATTGTGCAATTATGCCTCATTGTTCTTCTAAATTTTTATCATAGTAAAATTGCTTTCACTGTGAAAAATTACCTAATAAACCACTTTTATTAAGTAATTTATAGTTAAACCCATGAAGAATAATTAAATAAATCACTATTTATTTTATTTTTTCTAGGAATAATTCATTAAACCAATTTTTTATTATTATTCTTTGTTAAATTTGACCCAATCATGAAAAATAAACAGATAAATCATTATTTATCTTATTTTTCTCTAAGAATAACTAATTAATCATTAATTAATTACTATTATTTGTTAAATTTGACTAAATCCCTTAGGAATAATTAAATAAATCATTATTTGTTTATTATTCCTTAACTAATTCATTGAGATAATAAATAAATCATTTATTTATTTATTATTTCTATATAAAAGTTTAAATACTTTTTCCCTCCTAATCAAATATAATAAAATATTCCAAGTAGTAATTCCAAGAATGGGATTAATAATATATTATTATTGCTCATTATTCAAGGATAACTCAATATTTTGTTACAAATAGGAGGGTTTTCCATTCATCATTTTCTTTTGATTATTTTCATTGTTTCACTCACTGTTGTAACTTTGATTATTTTTGTTGTCACACACCATATTTTTGCTGGGTTTATGGATTATAGAGGAGAGAGACTCTACAGAAGCTAAAATGTTTCAGGATAGCCAAGAACCCATCCCATAGAGGGGGACTGGTAACATTTATCTGTTTTATTCACAGGTGTTATTATTAAATTATTCTTTACATATCTGGTTTCCATTGGATGTTTTGTGGTTATTACTCTTTCTTTCATTGTTTAACTATGATTGCAACATAGATTAGAATTTTGGCAGGTTTTGTTTCTATCAATAGCTGCAGATCTACAATGTTTAACAATCATTTCTATTGTTGATATTGTTTGTCATACACAATCTTAAGTGGGTTCTTTTCGTACGTAATTGAGACTCTACAGAAGCTAAAGATGTTTGAGGATAGCCAAGAACCCATCCCATAGAGGGGGACTGGTAACATTTATCTGTTTTATTCACAGGTGTTATTATTAAATTATTCTTTACATATCTAGTTTCCATTCGATGTTTTGTGGTTATTACTCTTTCTTTCACTGTTTAACTATGATTGCAACATAGATCATAATTTTGGCAGGTTTTGTTTCTATCAATAGCTGCAGATCTACAATGTTTAACAATCATTTCTATTGTTGATATTGTTTGTCATACACAATCTTAAGTGGGTTCTTTTCGTATGTAATTGAGAAGAAAACACTACAAAAACAAGTAGGAAATGGTCTTGTGGAGAACATACTCTGATGAACCTAGGTGGAGTATGTGCCTCAGAGAGGAAGTTGTGTGGTGTTCTAGTGAATGCCTCCCAGCATTGTGCTTTGATCTAGTGAAGAGACAAAGCTTAATTAGGCCTTGGTAATTTGACAATGCTAGTTATGATGATATTATCATCAATGATTCTTATCAATTTGGATCCTTTCTTATATAGGTTTTCAACTTAAGAATATCTCGATGAGTCATTATGAATACATATTTAGTTAAGAGGGAGTGTTAAAATTGTAACTAGGTTTGGTCTTCATAATTTATATCAATCATTTTTGTATTTATTATAATATATAAAGCATGTTCTTCATGGTAGAGTCAAAAGAAAAAATATTTTTCATGTCCTTTTGGACATTTAAAAGAAAAAAAATTGAATTTTTAAATTATGTTTTTGTCTCCAAGTTTACCAAGTCATCCATCCGATGATCAGGTCAGCCTTCTCAAGAGACGTGCCCAATCACTTGGACAAACGATAAATAGAGCCAAGTCATCTCCATTAGAATTAGGCTTTGCATGATATTTTATAAGGAACAAGTGCAATATTTTCTAAGGCATACATGTGAGTTTTCCGAGGAAAAATGGGATACTTTTGTGGATCTGAGATTTATGTGGGACTATACTTCTGTGCATCCAATATTTTTATGGCACTATAATCCTATAATATCTGAGCTTTTTGAAGATTGTTTCTTTTATGGAATGCAAGCTAAATAATACACCATTTCTTCTATGTTTATGCTATCTTCTACTATGTTGGATGTGGCAGCTAAGGATAGACATGTGGCATCTTGTGACCAAACTTGTTGAATATCTTGTGGACAAAGTTGTGGTAGAGTTTGGACTATAAATTGAGGGATGACTTGGAACTTGGAAAATTGGTTTTTTGGTTAGGTTATATGTGACTTGGATTTCTCTTGTTGACGAATATTTTACAAGGAAAGGATTGCTAGGTTTTCCCCTTGTGGGTTTTGCCTTGGCCACTTCCCTAATATTTGGTGTCTCTTGTCGCTTGTGCACTGTGACCTATACTTTCTTTATATTGTTGAATGCATAATTTATTGATGACATAAATAAATTAAATAAATGCTAAATGGATATATATATATATATATATATATATATATATATATATATATATATATATATATATATATATATATATATATATATATATATATATATATATATATATATATATATATATATATATATATATATATATATATATATATGTTACAAGTAATTATCATGATCATAAATTCTAGTTTGGAAATGAATTTCAACATATAAGACTTGATCAATGAAGGGCAGAGGAAAATAACATTTTTGAGTATTCTTATTCAACTCCAAATAATCAACACATACCTGCCAATTCCCATTATTATTGGGGAAAATAACCAAGGGAGATACCCATTTTCTATCAGAAATATGATATATAAAACTTGCATTTAATAATTTTTGTAACTTCCCTTTAACTATGTCCCTTAAAGCTAGATTCATCCTCCTTTGGGGCTACTTAATAGGTTGAGAGTCTTATTTTATATATAATGATGAGTACACAAGCTAAAAGAGATATATTTAATATCAGTGTAATACCATACAAAAACATTACTATTTTTTCTAAGCATTCCTACCAATAGATTTTGCTATGAGGGTTCTAGTCGGGCATTAATATTTAGAGACTTTCTAGGACAAATCTCAATATATTTAGTTTGATCTTCCATGCTATCAGATGAGGCTATCCATTAGAAATTAATTTACAGAGCAACGAAATACACAAAATATTGAAAAAACACAAATACAAAAACACATAAAACAAGAGAGACACAAATATACATGGTTTGCCCAATTCGGACTACGCCCATGGAGAAACAACCATTCCTTCCTTTTATATTATCCAACAAAATGAGGAGATACAACTTATAGAATATCTATTGTAATTTCCTCTCTTCTCTAACACAACCTCGTCTCTCTCTCACACTCAAAATAATAATACATAATCGCAATACAATTCCCTCATATAAACAAAAGGTTGCATTCTAGGAAAAAACCCTAAATTAACATAAATTCTATTGTCATATCATCCGCCTAATGAACTATCCAGATTGGCTATGAAATTACAATATTTTACAAGGTGATTTTTCATCTATTTTTAGGTTTAGGGGCGTTGCCCCTAGAACCCCCACTAGGGGGGGGGGGGGGGGGCGCTCATACGGGCGGCGTTGCTGCCCCGTTAGGAACGAGGATCCAACATGGCTGAAACAAAAAACTTTGAACAATCAAGAAGATAATCAGACTCCACACCCAACAAGCTCTCACTTGGAGACTGATTATATAAACTCCATCGTTTCTTCACTTGCTATTTCTAATCTTCACCATCATACTTGAAGACCAATTGAAATTGATCAAAATCTTAGTTTCTCCTTGGTTACAACTTCTGTTAACATATCTACACGATTCTGGATAGTGTGTATCTTTTCCAACTTCAACTTTCCATCTTCCAACACTGGCTCAATTCATCCATAAACCTTTGTAACCAAATCAGTTCTTTACTAGCCTCTGTAGCAACAACATACTTTGCTTCCATTTTTGAAAGTGCAACAATGTTTTGCAATTTTGAACCAATTGACAACTATTCCACCTACAATAAACACATACCCCGTGGTGTTGAGAAATATAGGTCATCAATGGTTATGTGATTTCCCTTCTTATGATAACTACTTGTGATAGTATTTTGAATCTTGATTAGAATCTTCTATTTTCTTGTACTTATTATTGTGTTATTTTCATCAACAAAATTACCATATCATGAAAAAATAGAGAGACAAGAGACACAATATATAGGCTTGTTAGCCAGGGCCAAAACCTCTATCTTTGAGAGGAAAATCCAAACAAAATTCTTCTTATAGATCTTCAATTGACGAACACCAAGCCCATGACAGTGACCCTTAACACTAGAGTCCTCCCAATACCAAATCACTAGCCTCTTTCCTTGAGAAACTAGGTCTCTTTGAGGTCTCAAGGGAGAGACCTAATACATTTCTACGTGGCTCCTTCAAGCGAGATCTTTTACCCAAACAAGATTACCCTAAAATGGATGTAATTTTTTTAACCTACTTTTGGCACCTTTGTTTCTTTTCCCTTCATACATGGGAGGATATACTACTGAAAACAGTCCCTACACACTTTTCTTTTCTTTCTTCTTCCTTTGCTAAGATAGCGGTCCCTTAGAGTATGATCTTCACACTTCCTTGTAGACTTTCTTGACCGAAAATGATATGCTTCCTAAGTGAGGCTGAGTACTTGTATATATACACATTTTCCCATGTCCTTTAGGTGGACATGGTCTCAGGAATAGGCCGATTCGTCCTTGGAGAGAGGCCGACATCATCTTCTTGATTCTTCCTTCGTTGTAAGCCGAATTCATGAGGGCTAGTGACAAGGTCTTGGAGGATGACTTTACATAGAAAAGTTTGACTCTTTACAATGTGTAACATGTCTTCATTACATGACAATGACTCTTTGTACTTTTATGACTAGATGAAAAAATTCCTAAGGGATCTCCTAAAATAAAATATCTTCCTCATGAAACCCATGATGCAAGCATTACAATAATTTTATTTTTCTTCTTTACATCTCTTACATAAAATCATGATTACATGTCATTATGAATATCAAAACTAGTTACACTTTACATCACTCCCTCTTAACTAGGGAGGTATCCATAATGGTACTTGGTCATTCTCAATACGTAGATATTCTCATAAGAAGAATTGGATTGGTAACCCATTTGTTTAGCATCATATCAACCAACATTGTCACAGAGCAAGGCCTTGACTAATAACTCTATCTTTTCAAGAGATTTAAGCATAATGCTGGCAATACCCAATGATTTATAGATACCCTCATCATCATTGTCTCTCTCGGAACATACCCCACCTGGGTTCTCAGGGTGTATTCCACGAGGACTATTCTTATCTTGGGCTCCCCAACCCTCAAAGAATATCGTTCCTCCATGACTCCTCTTATTTTATATGCCCTATCACATCATCAAAGAGTATCGGATGCAAAATGATTACCCAATCCTCTATCCTTTCTTCCCAAGTGAAGACAAGAATAATGTGTCTCTCTCTCTCCAACTCAGTTAGGGAGGACAAATTTACTCATACCTAAGTTTCTTCCAAGTAAGAAACTCATTTTTAGGCTCCCTCTTAATTAAGGACCTACATCAACTCCTTAGGTGGAGATGATGGAACAACTAACTACTAGAAGAACTCCTTCCTTCGATGTCATGTATTTCCTTTGTCAATGAGTCTTCTTCTTTGGGGAATTCTACATAAGGAACATACCATATACCACTTTCATCCATGAGCTAGTGTTGGCTTGGAGGGGCCTGACCCAGGTTCAATGTTAGTTAGCAAAACAAATCCCAACACTAGTGCCCTTTTGGCATCAGCCTGCAGAGCGTGGAATGAAGTCTCACCTGAAGCAGTATGGGGGGATGATGGAACCAATTTTCTGTACCCTGAGATGGTCATGATGTCGGTTTATTCCTCCTATTCCTGATTTCACACAAGTCATTAAGTTCGAGGGCTCAGTATGTCTAACCCTTTATTCCGCCCTTCAGTCACTCTGTGAAGGGGTACGATTGGCCTTTGCGCAGCCCAAACCTATAGTTTAGGTACTTTTGCACTACCAAAGCAGTGTATAGAACAGGTTTCAAAGTTATCCTTAAGTGTTAAATTATCTTACTAAATAATCACAGATAGCACCACATAAACAAATATACTTAATTGTGTTCATTTATCCAACGTAATTACATACATTCGCATCGCATCATAGATGAAATTCATACACAATATGACAAGATGCATTAATAGGAAACAAAAACACAGAATTTGCAGAATGTTTCTCTTTATTGATATCTTCAAATGATTAAAGTCTCTATCTGCCCTGCGCACATAGCTGTAGGGTTCCGCGCACTCAGTTGCAGACTTCCACCCTAGGCCTCTGCACACTCAGCTACAGAGCCTCTACCTACACTAAGACCCGAAACTTAGACTTCTCTCCTTATTGCTCAAGACTTCTTACTTCTATAACTTATCCATAACTTATTAGAACTACTTAGAGCTTACTTACTTAGTTCTTTTTATACAATCCCATAGTCCGCAGACCATGGGTAGATATTTTAAAACTGACTTTACTTTACAAAATAAGGGCGGACAACCCTTTATGACTCATGATACCTTTGCACTCAGCGACCACAAAATGTGGAGACTTTACCACTTTATTACAAAATTTGACCCAAAACATGGGATTTTAGCTCCAAAACTGTCCTTGGGGGATCTTGTTCCCAACAGGCCCCCAACACAAACATCGTGACTCGCCCTCGAGTCACTTAGCAGGCACGGAGATCATAGTGCAAAGACCTCCCAGCTTGACCCGTATGACCGCAACCTCAGCAGTGCATTGTGCGGCCACCTACTTCGCATCCTCAACCATCTGCTCAGTCACTGCTCCTGAACTGTCGGCTTGAAGCTTTTGCTGAGTTGCTTGTAGAGTCACAAGATTTCCTTCAATAGAGGTTGTCACTATGTAAGCCTCATCTAGCCAGGGCTTCAGTCATGCCTTCAACACTGCTTCCTTGTGCAGCGCTACATCTGCCTGTTCTTTCAGTTGCTTGGCCTCCTGTAGCTATGCCAGTTTCTGTGTGAGCACAATAGTTCGCGATGTGCCTTTGACCTCATTAGAGCATTTTTGTAGCTCTCACACTTCTGTCTCCAGTCACTGTACATTAGGGTCCTCCTGTAAGCTCGTCAGGACCTTGAACGATTTCTCAAAAAAATTCGTGCAGTTTGCTACTGCACTGTCGACTGCTGCTATTGCTTTTGCGACAGTAATCGCTTGATGTTTCTTTAATTTTAGTGGAGTTGAAGGCTGGGCCTTCAACTGTAACTCTGTGATTTGCAGGTTCAACTCTAACTGAACCCTTGCCATTTCCGTACAAGCGTCATGCACCCCTGTAGCCAGTTTGTGGACGTGCACCTCAACTGGTTCTTCCTCAGGAATGGCCAACTCTGGGACCATTTGGCATGCCTCCTCAATGACCTGCATTATACACTTGTTCTAGTTGGTCGCCTCGGTCATAGCAGCGATGGTAGAGTCTTGCTGTAGTGCCATCTGCTCATTGTTAATCCGCTGCTCACTAATCACCTAGAGGGCGTGGTTCTCATGGGCCCTCAGCTCTGCAATCACTCCATCCTGCAAAAGGTTGAGCGCTTCACTCGGGAGCACTGCCAAATTCAACCCTACTCCCTTGAGGGAGCTAAAAATGGGCCTGTCAGCTTTATTCTCTGTGGTCAGTTCTCCATTAGGAAACACTATTGCACTGGAGGCCTTCATGCGCAGCATCTTGGTAGCTTCTAAAGTGCCGATAACAAGGCTGGTAGAAATCGTGCTAGCTTGTCTCGCGTAGGTCTGCAACTCTCACAGACCTGTTTGTATAGCCCCCAATACTAGTTTCTGCTGCTGCTCAAACTTTTGTATGGCCTCCATGGTGACATCCCACACCATGTCACCGGTGTCATACAAATCACCCTTTGTGAGGGTGATTGGGTCCAGCAATGTCTTAGTAGCCTTAGATTTCTTCCTGGACCCTCCTTTCTCTTGTTCCCTTGGACGCTTGACACGGTCTGCATTGTGCTTTCTGTCTGCTTGTCCGTCTCTTCCTCCGTCTCAGGCGAAGGCGACTTCATGCCTTTTTTAGAGCCTCTCTATTCCACCCATTTTCTTCTTTGTCTGTTGAGCGGCATTACGCTCCACTTGGGCCTTGTCAGTGGCCTCCTTCTTCCTCTTTTTAGCCAGTTGTGTCATCTTGAGCTTGGCCTCCTCCTTCTTTCTCTGCGCGACGGACTTTCTCTCTCCCATCGCCAAGTCTACGTAGTGTGCCACTCTGTCGGCCATCGACCAAGTACTACATCAATGGCATCATTTGTTTCTAGGTGAGGTAAGTCATACCATTTCTACGCAGGGTCCTTCCATTCCCTGATGGCCACATGGTGAAAATCTGCTTTAAACTCTGCGTAGCCCTGTAGGTTGGCGTACATCGTAGGTGACAACCACAGTTTGCGATTGATGTCCATGTGGATGTTCACCTCCATCAAGATCCAGAAGATCTTTTTGTCCTTGATGCACTGCACATCCATGGTTGCCCACAACGAAGTGTACTTTGCTGCTTCTGGTAGGTCTAGCGCAACTAAAGGGAATTGGTTGTCCTCTTGCAGCTCCCATTCTACCAACACAATAGACAACAAGATCCATGCGTAGTGGAACGTCTTGTTGAGCTCTTGTGCTTTGCGGCAGTTTTCTAGGAACTATCCATGAAGATAGTCTGACTAATTGAACTAGACTCCTTCGGCGCATTGGGCTGCTAGCGCAACGATAGGCACTAGCACCTCATCGATGCGACACTTCCTCATCACCTTCCCTACTAAAATATACATAGCCACCTTTAGAGCAGGTTCACAGATGTTGGATATGGCATATCCACGCCGCTTCTTCACCAACTTAAACTTCTCCTTCATGGCCTTCGCAAGGGCTTGCTCACCACCTTTTTCGCCAAATATCATGGCTGGGTTTTCTCTTGTGTAAGGTAATCGCATGATCCTGTGGATCAACCTATAAGTGATGGGTATCAACTCGTCCAACCACTGACACCCATCATGCACGAAATGACCAATACTGTAACTGGGGTGCGGTTGTAGTGCAGCACAAAGCAGGTTGAGCAACCCTACCTTGTCTACTCCTCTGAGCCACCTCCGCGGCTCCAATGCGGTCATTCAGGTGGTTGTATTGATAATGTGATGCATCAACTACTTGGTTTCCAGGTGTAGGAACTTCTCATGGCCAGCCAAGTCCCAATATTCAAGTTTTAATAGAGGAACCCGCCCTCAGCACGGTCCTTCGAAGGCAATTTCATCTGGAAACAAAGGGGTTTGCAAGGGGACCTTGCTCTCATTGATATCCTTCGGTACCTTGGCCTTGCCCTTGTGCGAAGGGACGTATTTAGGCAACTGATTGATAGGGTTAGCACCTTGGGCTTCAACTTCCTCCACGTCTATTCCCGGATCTTCATCATCCATCGGGATGTCTTCGATTTCTTCCTCCTCCGGTGCTAGATTGATAGATCTTCCCTTCTCCTGTGCCATAGGCTTCGGTTCGTTTCTTCTTGGCGATGCGTGCATCGGTATTGTAGGTTTCTTGCTCTTCTTATCCTTCACACTCTCCTTGGTTGGGGTCAGCTTTGGTCTCGACATCCTTCGTGATTTGGGGACTTCAACTAATACTTTGGAAACCTTGGGAGTAGCTTCTTCGGCCGCCATCTCAATTTCTGGCACTGACTCCTTTCCTTCGGTATCTATAGCTTCTGTGGGTGTCGACATGATGTTCTGCAAGAACTCTTGTGTCTCCTTTAGCAATGTCTCAAACACTGAATTGGCTATTAGAACTTCAAAGTGCTCGCGATTCATGTGCGCCTGAGAGCTCAACAACTCAATTTTCGAAATGTCAAGTGTTTTTTGCTGGATAGCCACTTGTAATTTATAGGTCATTTTGAATTCAAATCCGACCATTCCCCCAAAATTCGGTTCATTAATTCCAGATTGGTGGCATATTTTCAAGGATCTGACCCATAAATTCTGTCTTAAATGCTGGCCGCCTGCTCCATTTGGTTGCATTTCTATCGTCAAATCATGAACAATGACTTTAATGGTCTCTTTCTGCCTGACATGCACAATTTCTCCCTTGGCGGCACAGCTCCCTTCGTGCTGCCGCGAACCCTGTGACACTTCCTTGCTTCGTACAATCCTCCAATTGTGCATCTCCCCAACCTAGGTAGTGTAGTTTATAGTCTTGCACCTCCTTTTAGCTGCCTGGAGTGCTAAGGTTGTGCTACCTTCATATAGTCACATGGCCGGACCACTAGTGTATGGCTTCAAGCGACTACCATTCAACTTTCCTTGGAAGGGATCTCCATTCAATTTGACCATTTGAACCTCTCCTCCGTAGGTAATCTCCTTAATGACATAGGGCCCTAACGAGTGCATTTTGAATTTTCATGGAAATTTATCAAACTTGATGTCATATAACAAAACCAGGTCATTTACCTTAAAGGTGTGCAGCCTAATGTACCGATCATGCTATGCTTTTTCGCGCTGCTTTTGGACTTGTTGGTGAAATCTAGCTAGAAATATTTCTTCCTCAAGTTCAGCCAGCTGCAAGAGCCTCTCTTCCAGGGCTCTACGATCTGTCATACCCATGAGTGCCGCTATGCGCAGACTAGGCACAATGTATTCCATGGGCATTACCGCTTCAATATCGTGGAGAAGCCTAAAGGGTGTTTGTCCAGTCAACTTCTTGCATGTCATCCGATAGGCCCATAGTACCGTAGGTATGTGTATGTCCCAATCACTTCACTGAGCGTTACAAACCCTGGTCAGTGCATTCTTCAACACTTTATTGAATGCTTCCACTGTCCCATTAGCCCGTGGATGATAAGGTGTGCTTTTTTGGTGATATACCTGCAATTCCTCCATTAGCGCACTGATTGTCTCATTCAGAAAGTGTGTACCGAGATCACTCATCAAAATCGTTGGACAACCAAATCGTGTTAGTACATACTCAAAGAGGAACTTTGCAGTAGTTGTGCCTATGCAATCTGTCACAGGCTATGCCTCCACCTATCGAGTCAAATACTTTGTCGCGGTGATAATGTACCTTGCTCCTGTCTTTCCTTGAGGCTAAATGGGTCCCACAATATCTATCTCCCATTTCTCAAAGGGTTGTAACCTCATCTGTGGATTCAGAGGTAGCTCATCCGTCCACGATGGTTTTCCAGTCCTTTAACACACATCACACGCTTTGCAATAAGCTTTTGAATCCTGATGGAGGGTTGGCCACCACACCCCTGTGTGTAGAATATTTTTCGTGGTCGCTCTCCTTGCATAATGTCCTCTTGCAGTGCTCCCATGAACGTTCGTGAGGACACTGCTTCTTTCAAACTCCGGTACATATCGTCGCAATATTTCATCAGACCCCATTTTGTACAGGTGCCCAACAATGACAGAAAAATATGCCGCATGCACCACTAACTCCTTTTGCTAGATGGTGTATCCTTCTGGGGTGGTTCTTGTCATTAGGAAGTGTATGATATCCTCAAAATGACCTTCCGCAACATGCACCGCAAATAGCTATGTGTCAGGCAATCCTTCTTCCAAATTAGTGGGCTCTTCCTCTGTTTCGATGCGCGACAAATGGTTTGGTCCCACGTTCAGTTGTCCAGGCTTCACAATAACTTCAAAATCATACTCCTGGAACAATAACAACCATCTATAGATTCTCCCCCACAATACAAGCTTATTGACCAGGTATTTCAGCATGGAATGATCTGTATACATCTTAAAATGATCACCCAACAAGTAGTGTCTAAACTTCTGGAGCACATATATTATGGCTAACCCTTCACGCTCGGTGGTGGAATAGTTCTTCTCTGCCTTGGATAACCTTCTTCTTGCGAATGCTATAGGATGGTCCAAGTCTCCTCCTCCAGCCAGTGTCAGTACTGCTCCTAGCACTATACATGACGCATCAACATGTACATGAAACTCCTTCTTCCAATCTGGGAAGACTAAAATCGGTGTGGTGACTATATTTTCCTTCAATACATCCAAGCTTCTCTTATAGTCCTCATTCCAGTAGAATGTGACATCCTTTTTCAGCAAATTCTCCATAGGTGCAGTGATCTAGGCAAAGCCTTTGATAAACTTTCTGTAATATCCGGTATATCCTAGGGTAGCGCGCAACTGTTTCACACTCCTCGACGCTTCTAAGTTAAGTATCACCGCAATCTTTGTGGGATCCACCATCAATCCATGTCTACAAACCACATGACCTAGCAGGGTCCCAAAAGGAACAAAAAATAGGCACTTCTTCAGATTGAGTGTGATTTGGTATCTTCGATAGGTATCTAGCATTAGGCGCAAGCTTGCTACATGGCGTTTCACCAACCCAAACACAGTCTAGTCATCAAAGTATACTTCCAGGAACTTGTGAATAAATTCCTTGAATGCCACAATGACTACGCGTGAAAAAATCACAGGTGCATTCTTCAATCCAAAAGGCACTACAATGTACTAAAAACACCCGCACTCAGTCGTGAATGTTGTCTTTCTCCTATCCTCCGACACGATTTTGATTTGATGGTACCCAGAGAACCCATCAGTGAAGGAATATGCTTCCTGGCCACCTACATTGTCCAATCCCTCATCAGTGAATGGAGTCGGGAAATGATCATGTACACAAGCGTCATTCAACTTCCTGAGATCTACGCATATCCTTATTTCATCCTTCTGCTTCTTTTCTTGTACCACCATTGGGCTTACCCAATCAGATTCTTCTACAGGCTCAATGATGCCTGCCACGAGCATCTTGTCTAGCTCTAAGTGGACCTTGTCCTTATACTTCGGATTGAGACGGTAAGGTCATTTCTTAACCGGCTTAACGTCAGGCTTCAACATGATTTTCGTAACACCTAGGTCCCCTATTATCCCTTTTAGATCCGTAAACTTGGTAGGGAATAAATCCTGCTATTCATGGAGCAATTCAATGACCTTATGCACTGTCGTGTCATCCCATTAATCTCCAATCTTCACAAATTTGGGCTCTGCCTCTGTACCAATGTTTACCTGTTTCATTTTTAGTGGTGCGGTTATATCAGGATTCTCAATCTGCGGTCCTTCAACCTCGCAGTGACCTTTTGTTTTAGGGATGTTAACCTTTCACAGATCGTCATCTTATTCTTCAACGGTTATGTTATAGCATTCTAGCACGTGACTCAACTAAGTAATCCAATCAGGCTGAATCAGGTCCAAAGGATCCTGCGGTATCCTAAAGATTACTGCTTTCACTTCTTGTAATGCCTCATCAATACAGTCAAACCCGTCTTCAAAGCTGAATGTCATTATAAATCCCTCGAGAAGAATATCCCATTCACATGTACCATGGTGGAGCTCCATTTCTAAGTACCAGTTCATCGGGATGACATCCAGGGTGTGACAGAACAAGTGCACCCATTCGGTTTGGGGCTTCTCCCAATAAGCCTGAGCCCATTTAGCCAAGTGCGCGCGCGGATCATACTTGTTTTTCATTCATACCTTCAGTTTCCTAAAGTGTGTTCTCATCATCCTTCTACATTAAAGCCAATCATGAAAGGTACCCCTGTGCGTACCCCACCATCTTGTGGGAGTAGCACGCAGTGCCCAGTCCAACACCTGGAACCGCTGCTTCTCTGGTACCTCCCTCTCAAATGCATCCAAAAAGATATCTACATCATTCAGGCCATCATAAGTGGGTAGATTTCTTACCTCTGATGACACACAGCGTAGCGACCGGGTCATCATGTTACAACTCAGCATGGTTACTTCATGTAACTGATTCTACCCGCGCTCTAATTATTCATCAGAGTCCAAGGTGCAGGAACTCTCGCGATCCCATGTAATTTTTCCATCCGCTGTTGGATTCACCCAATCTTGGTCTCACACTGTTATCTTATAGATACAGTCCAAATTGTCATTGCTCTCATAATCACAGACTGGTTCAGTATAGCGCGATCCTTCAGTAGGATCTAGGGGTACTATTACGTGGAGCGATTTCTTTTCAAATATCATCTTCCACTTCTTTAGGTTGATTATCCCATTCATATCAGTAGCCCAATCAATGCCAAGGAGTGCAGGGTAGGGGTTGTTGTCATCTACAATTTCTATTACTTCAAAGTCAGCTAGCGCGCTCGCGCCTTCAATATCTACAGTCACCCCTTGCAGTTGCCCCATGGGGATGATATTCTGCTAATTCACCATCCTTAACTGAATCAAAGACCACTGCAGTGCAAGTCTTCCCATTCATTGCCAAGTTTATTTCAATAGGACATTTGCATCTAACACTAGATCCAAAATAACCTGATCCATTTCATATTCTCCTATCTGCGCGGTTAGTCTCATCTCTCGTCCTGTCCTTGTTTTATGCTTACCAATCTTTCGTACCACATGTAGTTCACCTGGAGTGTTTTCTACGCATCTATTTATAAGCTCTTGTAACCCCTTCATAGCCTTGTTGTAGTGCAACAACTTCATGCAGGTCTTTAGAAAGGTTGTAAGCATAGGAGGGTCCATTTCCTAATCAGACTTATCCTTGCTCCCTGAGGTGGAGGACTTAGCGAAGCTCTTCTTTTATTCCATGAACGTTTCATGTGCGCGCTCCAAATCAAATTCATCTTCCTTCATCGGAGCTTTGCAAACCCATGGGCTGTCTTTGGGATGTTTCCCCTTATCATCCCTTGTTGCAATTCCACTTCGGAGCACTATATTCACATTTGGATCCTCTTCATGAGGCTCAGACCTCATCATTTGCAAGTTCTAAGTCGGCTGAGGTGGTAGTGCCCCTTTGTCACGTATCCTTTATCTCAGTGTAGGACAATCCTTCATCTCATGATCAAACAGAGTGAAATATTTTTACAACAGACGCGTTGGATTAGTGCAATCGCAGGCATAGTGTCCTGGTCCTCCACAATTGTAGAAAATTAGCTGTCCCCGACATCTGCCAGGTCTTCCTCTGCCTCAACCTCGTCCATGCCCCTAAAAGCCTATTCGTGCCATCCCTGTGCTCTGGTCAGGGGGCTGCGTCTCTACCTGAACCCTATAGGCGGGTGTTCTATCCATCATCAATTCATAATTTTTGCAGTTGCGCTCATCATGCATGTTGGGTCCCTATAATACTAGTGATTACCCCATTACTATTGTAGTTTTACCCCTTATTAATATTGTTGTGCCCCTATTATCCCCATATTGTTATTATTGTGCCCCATAGAATCCCTCTATTGTTATTTTTGTGGCTTTATATTATTATTGTTAGGTCGGCTGGGTTATATTATGACTCTTTAGACTCCTATATATAGAAAGGAGGTTTTGTCATTTGAATCATCCAAGAATTGTTCATTTATGTAATGTAAAGGAGGTTTCCCACTCGAAGAGGCTGAATTCTAAGGCGTTGATCTATCTTTTCTATCTTTTTCTTGAGCTGGTTTCATAACATTTGGTATCGGAGCTTTGGATTCTAGGGTTTTGCTACTCCAAACAGGTCATCGTGGCATTTTCGCTATAACCTTTTTTCTGTGACGTTTCAGAAGTTGCAAAATATACCCATTTGAGAAGAAATCGCGCTGAACCTAGGGTCCGAATTTCAGAGCTGTTTGCGCTATATTTGCGGAGATATGATCTGAGGAAGTTGGTCTTTTTGCAGACTCCTGAATTACATTCCAAACAGGTGACCTGGGGAAAAGAATCATAACTTTCTCTCTGGGGATCGGATTGAAATTTCATAAGAAGGTACAGAAATAGGACGGACTGTAGTTTCTTGTATGCATTTTTCAGATCTAAAGGTCGAAACAGTGACTCGTGGCAAATCGTACAAGTTCGCTCTACTGAACTAGTCTATAATAAAGTCACTGTGGGAGATTTCGCATATCTCTTCCTTGGAGAATCCAATTTGGGTAAAACTTGTGGCATTGGAAAGAGGACACAAAGGGCTACTGCAGGTCACAAATTCAGATCTAGATGATTGGAAAGTACAGAGATACATCAGAGGCAATATCGAGCTCCTACAAAGTGAAAAAAGGTGTGTAGATTTTCTTAAATTTTTGCTTAAGCTTGGTTTGAAAATTTATTTTGAAGGAATTCAAAGGGCATAGTAGAGAATTATTATTGGTAACGGATGCCCTGAGGAAAGAAAATGCAAACACCTAGTAAGGAACCTGAAAGCTCTAGCATGACTCATGAAGAAGAGGAAGAAATGCAACATGATATATCAAAATTACAAGACCAAGTGCAACAACTGTCCCTTGCACAAAAAGGAACATAATCTAAGATGGATGGTTTAAAGAAAGGAGTAGAAGCTAAGATGGATTGTTTAAAGAAAGGTGTAGAAGCTAAGATGAATGAAGTGGAAGTTAAGATGGATGATTTGAAGATAGATTTGAAGACAGACATGGAAGAATTGAAGATAAATATGAATAAGTTGCTACAAGAAAGGGTCACTAATGGTGAAAGGGTAGTAAAGGAAACTCATGATGAGAACAAAAGAAATGTTAATCATGATTCCATAGACTCTAATGTTGGATCAAAGACCCACCATATTCCAAAAATTGATATGAGGAAGTTTGATGGCAAGGATCCCGCAACATGGATATTACAGATGGAGCAATTTTTCGATCTCAATAATGTGAAAAACACACAAAAGGTACGTATTGCAACTTTATATTTGGAACCAAATCAGTTTGTATGGTATCAATGGCTTTGCTCTTGTAAACAATTTATCACTTGGGCAATTTTTACGGAAGAATTGATAGCACATTATGAGGATACAAAAAGCAACACTTTTTTTAGCCAATTGATAAGTCTCAAAACAAAAGGTTTCAATAATGGAGCACATTGAGGAGTTCCAAAAATTGAACATAAGGGTAAAAGATATTCCAGAGGAGCATAGGATTGATGTGTTCATAGGGTCTTTAAAGGATAATATCCAACATGATGTTCGCCTTTGGGAACCTGATTCATTAGAGAAGGCATTCAGGTTAGCAAGAAAAATGGAAAGCAAAATTATGGCAACCAAGAAGCATACCACTCACAACTATAAAGATGGAAGTGTTGTTGCCACTAGTCTTCCATAACCTATAAGGTTGACACCACAAAAATTGGAACAAAAAAGAGAAAAAGGGCTTTGTTACAGTTGTGATAGCAAATACACTAAAGGTCATAAGTGTGCTGAGAAGAAATTATTCTACATAGATTGTGAAGAAGAAGAAGAAAAGGAGCAAGAAAGGTCAAAAGAAGAGGATATACTCCAGGAACAAAGCCTAGATAAAGAAGAAATGAATCCGACCATATCTTGTAATGCATTGGCAGGAATTACCACTCCTCAAACCATCAAGATAGAAGGACAAATCAAGAAGAAAAAGGTAATAGTGTTGATTGATTCAGGAAGTACCCACAATTTTATTCATTGTAAGGTAGCAAGAGAATTGAATTGCTTCTTATATCCAGCACCAGAGTGTCAAGTGATGGTTGCAAATGGAGGAACAATAAATTGCCGGAAAGTGCCATAATATCAAGCTATCCATGGGAGAATATGTATTGACTAACCCAATGCTTTCCATTCCAATGGGAGGTGCTGATGTTGTACTAGGAGTCCAATGGCTACAATCCTTGGGTACAATAGCTTTTAATTTTCAAGAACTTTTCATGAAATTTTATGTGGAAGGAAAGGAAGTTGAATTAAGGAGTATTGTAGGGAAACCGGGAAAGATAATTAGCTCTAACGATATGACAAAGCTTCTAAAAAAGGAACAAAGAGGTGTAATTGCACAATTATGTTCGCTAGATGTGTCCACAGTGGAATCATCTATTTCTCTAGATCTCCAAAAAGTCTTGGACAATCATTCCAAGGTATTTGAGACTCCCAAAGGTCTCCCACCTATTTGTGATCATGATCATGCTATTCATCTGATTCCAGGAAGTGTTCCTCCAAACATCAGGCTGTACAGATATCCCTATGCCCAAAAGAGTGAAATTGAACGTATGGTTGCAGAAATGCTAGAGGCTGGTATAATTAAACCAAGTCAAAGTTCTTTCTCTGCTCCATTCGTATTGGTGCACAAGAAGGATGGATCATGGCGCATGTTTCCGGATTATAGGGAGCTCAACAAGCTCACTATTAAAGATAAGTTTCCCATTCCTGTCATTGATGAATTACTGGATGAATTGCATGGATCAATTTACTTCACCAAGTTGGATCTTCGTTCGGGATATCATCAAATCAAAATGAAGATTGAAGACATTCCGAAAACAGCATTTAGAACTCATGAGGGTCATTATGAATTTTTGGTCATGCCTTTTGGCCTTACCAATGCACCTTCAACATTTCAAGGTTTGATGAATTCAATTTTCAAACCATTCCTTAGAAAATTTTTGTTAGTATTTTTTGATGATATACTAATCTACAGCAAGTCTTGGAAGGATCATGTTGAACATGTTGATAGGGTGCTACAACTATTGGAGGAGAAACAATTATATGCAAAAAGATCCAAATGTTTCTTTGGAGTACAAGAGGTGGAATATCTGGGTCATATTGTATCTCATGAAGGAGTTAAGGTAGACCTAGCAAAATTAAAGCCATTAAGGAATGGAAAACTCCCACATCCATAAAGCATTTGCGAGGATTTCTCGGGTTGACAGGGTATTATCGCAAGTTTGTTAAGAATTATGGGAGAATAGCAGCACCTTTAACAACATTATTGAAGAAAGATGCATTTTCATGGACTCCAGAAGCAACAAAGGCATTCGAACATCTTAAAGAGGCAATGTGCCAAGCACTGGTCTTAGCTACACCGGACTTCACAAAAACCTTTATTGTGGAATGTGATGCTTCAGGAAATGGAATTGGTGTTGTTTTAATGCAAGATGAAAGACCCATTGCTTGTGAAAGTCGTCCAATCAAGGGAAAGTTTTTACAAAAGCTATTTATGAGAAGGAAATGTTGGCAATACTCCATGCACTTAAGAATTGGCGACCCTATCTAATGGGAAGACACTTCAAGGTAAAAACGGATCATGATAGCCTTAAATACTTTTTAGAACAAAGATTATCCTCTGAAGAGCAACAAAAGTGGGTCACAAAGATGTTGGGTTATGACTTTGAAATCATCTACAAAAAAGGGAAGCAAAATGTGGTGGTAGATGCACTCTCAAGAAAGGATGAGGATGTGGAAGCATTGTTGTGCGCCATTTCTATTATCCAACCAGATTGGATAAACGAAGCAAGGGAGGAATGGAAGAATGACGAAGAAGTGTGGGCACTTATTCGAAAGTTACAACAAGATTCCAGTATGTCTGATACATTTAGCTGGCAAAATGATTCGTTATGGTACAAAGATCGCTTATACCTCTGTAAGAATTCCCAGCTAAAACAAAAGATTCTTATGGAATTGCACATTTCTCCCTTAGGAGGGCACTCAGGATTTTTAAAAACTTACCACAGGGTTAAGAAGGAATTTTTTTGGGATGTCCTTAAAGCAGATAATCAAAAGTTTGTGGTGGAATGTTTGGTTTGCCAACAAAATAAAGTTGAAACAATTAAGACACCGGGTCTATTACAACCTTTATACATTCCAAGCCAACGTTGGGAGGAGGTTTCAATGGATTTTATCACAGGTTTACCCAAGTCTGAGGGAAAGAGTGTCATCATGGTGGTAGTTGACAGACTTACCAAGTATGCACACTTTTGTGCATTGTCACATCCATTTAAAGCCAGTACAGTTTCTACTGCATTTATGGAAACAATTCAAAAGATACATGGAAACCCAAAGATTATTGTAAGTGACAGAGATCCTATTTTCACTGGAAATTTTTGGACAGAATTATTTTCTTGTCTTGGTACTCAGTTAGCTCATAGCTCATCTTATCATCCTCAATCTGATGGGAAAACTGAGATAGTAAACAAATGTTTGGAAGGATATCTTCGTTGCTTTGTATCTGATAAACATACACAATGGGTCAAATGGTTGTCTCTGGGTGAATGGTGGTATAACACTTCCTTCCATACATCAACAAAAATGACCCCATTTATGGCACTTTATGGGTATCAACCACCATCCATCACATCATATTTAAGAGAAAATTCTAAGGTTCAAGTAGTGGAACATCACATTGAACATCAACAACAAGTCCTCCAACTCTTAAAGGATAACCTCGTGTTGGCATATAATAGAATGAAACAACAGGCAGATCAACATCGTAGTGAAAGAAGTTTTGATTTAGGTGATTGGGTATTCCTATGGCTTCAACCATATAAGCAAATGTCCCTCAAGCAAGCTAAGAAGGATAATAAATTATCACCAAAGTATTATGGTCCATACAAGGTGTTGCAAAAGATTGGTACTATGGCATACAAATTGGAGCTTCCTGCAGCTTCTCGATTGCACCCAGTTTTCCATGTTTCATGTTTAAAGAAGGTTATAGGTGACAAGCTCCCAGTTCAAACAATATTGCCAGAACTTGACGAGGAAGGAAAAATTATATTGGAACCGGAAGCAGTCATAGAAACAAGAACTCGACAGCTACGAAATCGATCAATTTCAGAGTATGGGTCCCTATAATACTAGTGATTACCCCATTACTATTGTAGTTTTACCCCTTATTAATGTTGTTGTGCCCCTATTATCCCCATATTGTTATTACTATGCCCCATAGAATCCCTCTATTGTTATTTTTGTGGCTTTATATTATTATTTTTAGGTCGGCTGTGTTATATTGTGACTCCTTAGACTCCTATATATAGAAAGGAGGTTTTGTCATTTGAATCATCCAATAATTGTTCATTTATGTAATGTAAAGGAGGTTGCCCCCTCAAAGAGGCTGAATTCTAAGGCGTTGATCTATCTTTTCTATCTTTTTCTTGAGCTGGTTTCATAACAATGCCCTACCGACCTACAAAAGTTGCAGAACACTTGTTGTGGTGTTTGTAAAAATTTATGCAACAAATGACAGTTATCCATCATATGTTTTCCTGCTACCTAACATATAGCGCACCAGAACGCAAGCCCCACGCTTGGTCTTGCTTGAGCTTCCAACCTCAAAGGCATATATCCTCATCCTGTAATATAGTTTGTAAAGACCGGGCAATGGTCTTTGTCATGCCCCTAACCTTTGCATTTTAGGCACCATACCTCTTCGCGCACCTCTGGTCAAACTGTCATATCCTGCTTCAAGCTCTGCATTTCAATGCAAATATTTTGTAATTGTGCATGGATCTGTTGAACCCCCAGATTTTGATCTTGCATTGGTGTTTCATGCAGTCTCATTGCAATCTCTAGTGCCTCTGCATGAGTCGTTATCTTTTGTTGTGACAACACAACCCTTAGGTGTGGCAGGAGTGAAGCCACAAACCATTTACGACGTTGTCCATCTGTTAAGTTCATATTAGCTTCACAGATTTTACACTTCAATCTCTAATATAATTCCCAAGGGGTCTCACCTGATTTCATCGCGGTTTCATTGAACCCAAAAATCGACCATGTCTCGAATTTAGGCCTATCGAATTCTTTATTCAGGGCGGTCTAGATGTCTGCCACCCCAATGTTTGGGTTATCATTAGAGTACTTGATGTACCAGGTTAGCATGCGATCCTGTAGAGCACTAACCAGTGTTTCCTTCTTCATGTGATCATCTATAACACCTTGAGCTTCGCATACAGCTTTCACAACGAACCAAAACTGGTCTGGGTCCTCATTTCCCAAGCCTTTGAACGAAGGTGGCTTCACTGAATTTGCCATGTTGAACTGGAGGTAATACGGGTGAGGTCGCAAGTGATGGTGGTGAAGTTGGAGGTGGTGTGGGTGGAGGTGGAAGTCATAGGAATCCTTTTCATATTAAATGGATAACACTTCACAGAGAAGCCTGCGCTACTCCCTCTTCATCACCCAATGGAGGTGAAATCAATGGACTATATTTAGAACCCTTTCTTCCTTCGTTCCTGTAAGTCTTTCTGCTTCATGTAGCTCCGAACATCTAGGTAGTTGTATAACCCATTTTTCGCACAATAACATTTTAATCTAGGTATTCAAAGATTTTAAGTACTTACCTCACGGACCTTTGAAAAAGTGGTGCTCTGCCTCGCTGTAGATGATTGAGGTATCTACCGCGAATTCAGTCACAAATCCTCCTATGATGTGATCAAGCTAATGATCGACAGCGTGGGCGATATTATCCTCAGAGGCTTCCAATCTCTGTACTAACTCTGGAGTCCAAACAGTGGGACCGTCAAGTCTACACCTTCCTTGGCTATTTTCTAGCTTCGCGATCCACTCGTATAGCTCAACTAGAAAGGAACATAAAAAGATCTCGTGTATTTTGTATATAGGTACCTATCCAGACACTGTTCCTTTGTCAGTCGTGGATTTCTGTTCTCTTATGCCACAAATTCATGGATCTTCCTATTCAACCAGTCTCCGATCTCTTTCTTAGTTGGATTCCAATGATATGACATCACACATCTCTTATGTAGATTCCAGTCCCAGCAACGGAACCATTTGTTGGCTTGGAGGGGCCTGACCCAAGTTCAACGTTAGTTAGCCAAACAAATCCCTACACTACTGGCCCTTTTGACATTAGCCCGCAGAGCGCAGATTGAAGTCTCACTCGAAGCAGTATGGGGGGATGCTGGAACCAAGTTTCCACACCCTGAGATGGTCGTTATTTTGGTTTATTCCTCATATTCCTACTTTCATGTAGGTTGTTAAGTTCTAGGGATCAGTTTGTCTAGCCCTTTATTCTGCCTTTCAGTACCTCTGTGAAGGGGTATGATTGGCCTTCGCGTAGCCCTAACCTGCGGTTCAGGTACTTTCGCACTGCTAAAGCAGCGTATAGAACAGGTTTCCAAGTTATCCTTAAGTGTTTAATTATCTTACTAAACAATCATAGTTAGCACCGCGTAAACAGATATCCTTAATTGCGTTCAATTATCCAACGTAATTACATACATTCGCGCATCATATAAGCATCATAAATGAAATTCATACACAATATGACAAGATGCATTAACAGGAAACAAAGACATAGAATTTGCACAATGCTTCTCTTTATTGATATCTTCAAATGATTACAGTCTCTATTCACCCTGCACACATAGTTGCAGGGGTCCGTGCACTCAGCTGCGGACTTCCACCCTAGGCCTCTGTGCACTCAGCTGCAAAGCCTCTACTTACACTAAGACTCAAAACTTAGACTTCTCTCATTATCGCTCAAGACTTCTTACTTCTATAACTTATTCATAACTTATTAGAACTACTTAGAGCTTACTTACTTAGCTCTTTTTATAAAATCCCATGGTACACGGACCATGGGTAGATATTTTACACTCGACTTTACTTTACAAAATAAGGGTTGACAACCCTTTATGAATCACAACACCTTCGCGCTCCGTGACCACAAAATGCAGAGACTTTACAACTTTATTACAAAATTTGACCCAAAACATGGGCTTTTAGCCCCAAAACTGTCCTTGGGGGATCCCATTCCCAACAGTTAGTCAGGTCATCATTCCTCTGATCAGAAAGTGAACTATTGGTCTACATTTGGAATTGCTTCATGTTGTGCTACCTTCATTATAATTTCTTTTCTGGAAAGGTATTTCATATTTCAATGTGGTTATCTAGTTATTTCCTTTGGTAGTCCTGCATAAGCCCATCCAGATACTAGTTCATAAATAAGTAATGAACACTTAAACCATAATTACCTTTGTGAAGGCTTTTCACCATGACATCTTCCTGTAGGCACCAACATCCTGCATACATGGTTAGGTCCCCATAATACTAGTGATTCCCCCATTACTATTGTCGTTGTATCCCTTATTAACATTGTTGTGCCCCTATTGTCCCCATATTGTTATTATTGTGCCCCATAGAATCCCTCTATTGTTATTTTTGTGCCTTTATATTATTATTGTTAGGTCAGCTTGGTAATATTGTGACCCCTTAGACTCCTATATATAGAAAGGAAGTTTTGTCATTTGAATCATCTAAGAATTGTTCATTTGTGTAATGTAAAGGAGGTTTCCACCTTGAAGAGGCTGAATTCTAAGGCGTTGATCTATCTTTTCTATCTTTTGTGAGCTGGTTTCATAACATTTGGTATCAGAGCTTTGGATTCTAAGGTTTCGCTGCTCCAAACAGGTCATCGTGGGATTTGAGCTATAAATTTTTTCTGCGATGTTTCAGACGCTAAAAAAGAAACCCACTTGGGTTGAAATCATTCTGAACCTCGAGTCCAAATTTTAGAGCTTTTTACACTTTATTTACGGAGATATGATCTGAGGAAGTTGTCCTTTTTGAAGACTCCGAATTACATTCCAAACAGGTGACCTGGGGAAAATAGTCATAACTTTTGTTTTGAGCATTAGATTGAAATTTCGTAAAAAGTTATAGAAAGAGGATGGGTTCTAGTTTCCTGTGTATATTTTTCAGATCCTAAGGTCAAGACAGTGACACGTGGCACTTCATACAAGTTCGCTCTCTGAAAAGGTATATAATCAAGGCATCTTGGGAGATTGTACATAACTCTGGACAATCTAAATTCGATTGGAAAGAGGACACAGAGGGCTACTGCAGGTCACAATTTTAGAACTGGAAGATGCGAAATTACAGAGATACTTCAGATGAAATATCAAACTCCTACAAAGTGAAAAAAGGTGTGTATATTTTTTTAAATTTTTGCATAATCTTGGTTTGAAAAATTAGTTTGAAGGAATTCAAAGGGCATAGTGAAGCATTATTATCGGTAATTGATGCCCCAAAGAAAGAAAATGGAAACACCTACTAAGCAACCTGAAATTTCTAGCATGACTCATGAAGAAGAGGAAGAAATGCAACATGATATATCAAAATTACGAGACCAAGTGCAACAAATGTCACTCGCACAAAAAGTAATAGAATCTAAGATGGATGGTTTAAAGAAAGATGTAGAAGCTAAGATGTATAGCGTGGAAGCTAAGATGAATGGTTTACAGAAAGGCGTGGAAGCTAAGATGGATGGTTTAAAGAAAGGCGTAGAAGCTAAGATGAATGAAGTGGAAGCTAAGATGGACAATTTGAAGATAGATTTGAAGACAGGCATGAAATATTTGAATATAGGCATGGAAGATTTGAAGACAGACTTGAAGACAAATTTGACAAAATTTCTACAAGAAATGCTTACTAATGATGAAAAGGTAGTAAAGGAAACTCATGATGAAAACAAAATAAATGTTAATCATGATTTCATAGACTCTAATGTTGGATAGAAGAACCACCATGTTCCAAAGATTGATATGAGGAAGTTTGATGGCAAGGATATCGGAACATGGATACTATAGATGGAGCAATTTTTCAATCTCCATAATGTGCAAAACACACAAAAGGTACGTATTGCAACTTTATATTTGGAACCAAATCAGTTTATATGGTATCGATGGCTTTGCTCTCGTAAACAAATTGTCACTTGGGCAAATTTTATGGAAGAAATGACAACACATTATGATGATACAAAAAGCAAAACTTTTTTTAGCCAATTGATAAATCTCAAACAAAAGGGTTCAATGATGGAGCACAACGAGGACTTCCAAAAATTGAACATAAGGGTAAAATATATTCCATAGGAGCATAGGATTGATGTGTTCATAGGGAATTTAAAGGATAATATCCAATATGAGGTTCACCTTCTGGAACCTGATTCATTGGAGAAGGCATTCAGGTTAGCAAGAAAAATGGAAAGCAAAATTATGGCAACGAGGAAGCCTACCACTCACAACTATAAAGATGGAAGTGTTTTGCCCCTAGCCTTCCACAACCTACAAGGTTGACACCACAACAATTGGAAGAAAAAAGAGCAAAAGGGCTTTGTTACAGTTGTGATAGCAAATACACTAAAGGTCATAAGTGTGCTGAGAAGAAATTATTTTACATAGATTGTGAAGAGGAGGAAGAAAAGGAACAAGAAATTTCAAAAGAAGAAGATATACTCGACCATATCTTGTAATGCATTGGTTGGAATTACCACTCCTCAAACTATCAAGATAGAAGAACATTTCAAGAAGAAAAAAGTAATAGTGTTGATTGATTCAGGAAGTACCCACAATTTTATTCATTGTAAGATAGCAAAAGAATTGAATTTCTTCTTATATCCAGAACTAGAGTGTCAAGTGATGGTTGCAAGTGGAGGAACCATAAATTTCTCTGGAAAGTGTCATAATATCAAGCTATCCATGGGAGAATATGTAATGAATAGCCCAATGCTTTCCATTCCAAGGGGTGGTGCTGATGTTGTACTAGGAGTCTAATAGATACAATCCTTGGGTACAATAGCTTTTAATTTTCAAGAACTTTTCATGAAATTTTCTGCGGAAGGAAAGGAAGTTGAATTAAGGGGTATTGCAGGGAAACCGGGAAAGATAATTAGCTCTAAAAGATTGAAAAAGCTTCTAAAGAAGGAACAAAAAGGTGTAATTGCACAATTATGTTCACTAGATGTTTCCACATAGAAATCATCTATTTCTCCAGATCTCCAAAAAGTCTTGGACAATCATTCCAGGGTATTTGATACTCCCAAAGGTCTCCCACCTATTTGTGATCATGATCATGCTATTCATTTGATTCCAGGAAGTGTTCCTCCAAACATCAGGCCGTATAGATATCCCAATGCCCAAAAGAGTGAAATTGAACGTATGGTTGCAGAAATGCTAGAGGCTGGTATAATTCAACCTAGTCAAAGTTCTTTCTCTACTCCAGTAGTATTGGTGCACAAGAAGGATGGATCTTCGTGCATGTGTCCAGATTATAGGGAGCTCAACAAGCTCACTATTAAAGATAGATTTCCCATTCCTGTCATTGATGAATTATTTGATGAATTGCATGGATCAATTTACTTCACCAAGTTGGATCTTCATTCAAGATATCATCAAATCAGAATGAAGACTGAAGACATTCCGAAAACAACATTTATATCTCATGAGGGTCATTATGAATTTTTGGTCATGCGTTTTGGCCTTACCAATGCACCTTCTACATTTCAGGGTTTGATGAATTCCATTTTCAAACCCTTCCTTAGAAAATTTGTGTTAGTATTTTTTGATGATATACTAATCTACAACAAGTCTTGGAAGGATCATGTTGAACATGTTGACAGGGTGCTTAAACTATTGAAGGAGAAACAATTATATGCAAAAAGCTCCAAATGTTTATTTGGAGTACAAGAGGTGGAATATCTGGGTCATATTGTATCTCATGAAGGTGTTAAGGTAGACCCTAGAAAAATTAAAGCCATTAAGGAATGGAAAATCCCCAGGTCCGTAAAGCATCTGCGAGGATTTCTCGGGTTGAAATGGTATTATCACAAGTTTGTTAAGAATTATGGGAGAATAGCAGCACCTCTAACAACATTATTGAAGAAAGATGCATTTTCATGGACTCCAGAAGCAAAAAAGGCCTTCAAACATCTTAAAGAGGCAATGTGCCAAGCATCGGTCTTAGCTACACCAGACTTCACAAAAACCTTTATTATGGAATGTGATGCTTCAGGAAATGGAATTGGTGCCGTTTTAATGCAAGATGAAAGACCCATTGCTTTCGAAAGTCGTCCAATCAAGGGAAAGTATTTACACAAAGCTATTTATGAGAAGGAAATGTTGGAAATACTACATTCACTTAAGAAATGACGACCCTACCTAATGGGAAGACACTTCAAGGTAAAAACGGATCATGATAGTCTTAAATAATTTTTAGAACAAAGATTATCCTCTGAAGAGCAACAAAAATGGGTCACAAAGATGTTGGGTTATGACTTTCAAATAATCTACAAAAAAGGGGAGAAAAATGTTGTGGTAGATGCACTCTTAAGAAAGGATGAGGATGTGGAAGAATTATTGTGCACCATTTCTATTATCCAACCAGATTGGATAAATGAAGCAAGGGAGGAATGGAAGAATGACGAAGAAGTGTGGGCACTTATTCGAAAGTTACAACAAGATTCCAGTACATCTGATACATTTAGCTGGAAAAATGATTCGTTATGGTACAAAGATCACTTATACCTCTGTAAGAATTCCCAACTCAAACAAAATATTCTTATGGAATTGCACACTTATCCTTTAGGAGGGCACTCAAGATTTTTAAAAACTTACCACAGGGTTAAGAAGGAATTTTTCTGGGATGGCCTTAAATCAGATATTCAAAAGTTTGTGGCAGAACGTTTGGTTTGCCAACAAAATAAAGTTGAAACAATTAAGACCCCAGGTCTATTACAACCTTTATCCATTCCAAGCCAATGTTGGGAGGAGGTTTCAATGGATTTTATCATAGGTTTACCCAAGTCTGAAGGAAAGAGTTTCATCATGGTGGTAGTTGATAGACTTACCAAGTATGCACACTTTGTGCATTATCACATCCACTTAAAGCCAGTACAGTTTCTACTGCATTTATGGAAACAATTCAAAAGATACATGGAAACCCAAAGATTATTGTAAGTGACAGAGATCCCATTTTGATTGGAAATTTTTGGATAGAATTATTTTCTTGTCTTGGTACCCAGTTAGCTCATAGTTCATCTTATCATCATCAATCTAATGGGAAAACTAAGATAGTAAACAAATTTTTGGAAGGATATCTTCGTTATTTTGTAACTGATAAATAGACACAATGGGTCAAATGGTTGCCTCTGGCTGAATGGTGGCATAACACATCCTTCCATACTGCAACAAAAATGACCCCATTTATGGCACTTTATGGATATTAGACACCATCCATCACATCATATTTAAGAGAAAATTCTAAGGTTCAAGCAGTGGAACATCACATCGAGCATCAACAACAAGTTCTCCAACTCTTAAAGGATAACCTCACGTTGGCGCATAATAGAATGAAACAACAGGTAGATCAACATCGCAATGAAAGAAGTTTTGATGTAGGTGACTGGGTATTCCTACGGTTACAACCATGTAAACAAATGTCCCTCAAGCAAGCTAAGAAGGATAATAAATTATCACCAAAGTATTATGGTCTGTACAAGGTGTTGCAAAATATTGGTACTATGGCATACAAATTGGAGCTTCCTGTAGCTTCTCGAGTGCACCCAATTTTCCATGTTTCATGTTTAAATAAGGTTATAAGTGACAAGCTCCCAATTCAAACAATATTACAAGAACTTGATGAGGAAGGAAAAATTGTATTGGAATCAGAAGCAGTCACAGAAACAAGAACTCGACAACTACGAAATCAATCAATTTCAGAGTATCTCATCAAGTGGAAGAACTTATCTACTGAAGATTCCACATGGGAGGATGAGAATTTTATGCAGAAGCATCCAAAACTACTCAAGCGTTGAGGACAACACTTTTTTGAAGGAAAGGGGCATGTTAGGTCCCTATAATAATAGTGATTCCCCCATTACTATTGTCATTGTATCCCTTATTAATATTGTTGTGCCCCTATTGTCCCCATATTGTTATTATTGTGCCCCATAGAATCCCTCTATTGTTATTTTTGTGCCTTTATATTATTATTGTTACGTCGGATTGGTTATATTGTGACCCCTTAGACTCCTATATATAGAAAGGAGGTTTTTTCATTTGAATCATCCAAGAATTGTTCATTTGTGTAATGTAAAGGAGGTTGCCCCCTCGAAGAGGTTGAATTCTAAGGCATTGATCTATCTTTTCTATCTTTTGTGAGCTGGTTTCATAACATACATGTTGACACATCTCCAAAGTAATGTCAAGGGTCTCCATCTTTTCCAGAATTCCATCGAAGTCTTCATATGTTTTTGGGAGATATCATAGTCAAATATTCTTGGTCTTTTGGATGTTGACTACCTCTACCATTGTTTCATATTTCATGATTTCTTCCTTCCTTTCTTCACACATTTCATTCCTAGGAGCTTCAGAGTTTCTTTATTGGTCAAACACCTCATACACCATATGAGGACATATTATGTTGATTTCATCTAGTAAATATGTGACACATGCATTCCTGCATTCCTTTGAGGGAGTAGATCCTTTCTTTGATCATGCTTCTTAAGATAGAGCAATGATCTATGTTGTCTGCAACCATATGTCAGAACTTAGATAATATATACATAGCACATATTTCCTTTGGGTGATCCAAACTTCCTACAACAACTTATTTTGAAAAAGCTTCATCCCCTTGATCTGCTTCATTTTTATGTCATCATACCATCATACCTTGAATTCCAAAAGTTTGGAACTCTTGATGAAACACTTGCTTCCCCCATGATCAATGAGCCTTACAATGAAGATTCTATCATAAAATCTTGAGTATCTTGAATATCATATTCTGTAGATGTTATCTTTAGACTGATGTATGATGAGTTTTTCCTAGATGACCTCTTCATTTTTTTTTATAAGTATCTTTCAATGAGGTTTTTCAAGAGGTATATCTTATAGATTTTTATCCCAAACATTTATATGTTACCTATATCATGAGTTCTTAATGCTTTTACCATGATTCCATTCTCTAATATGATGCATCCTATCTTATTTATAAAGTTTCCTACCTATATAGAAGAAGGAGATCATCTTATTCATAGTAGATATCTCTTACTTCCTCCTTATTCAACTGGTTTGTTTTAGGTTTTTCCACTTCTTCGGTAATATGAGATTCTTCCTTGTTTTTATTGTTCCTTTTAATTTTAGGACAATATCTTCTATAGTGCCCATATTCTTGATAGCCAAAGCATAACACCTTAGCCATATTCTTCCTTTTCTTTTGAGGACCAAATTTTCCAAATTTCCCTTTTCCTTTTGACATAGCAACATATGCTTGATTTTGTTCATTCGATCCCACATCAGTTTTTGCCTTCAGTCTAGTTTCTTCGATTTTGCACAATGACCATAGATCTTGGAAAGAGGTGGCATATTTCTTCCCATAAATACTTGAAGTGAAGTTGCCCCTTTCCTCTGGTAGTGCCTTCAATACTACAATGATCATTTCTTTGTTGGACATTATTTCACCCAAATCCTGAAGTTGATCTCTTATTTCTGAAATCCTCATAAAGTATGAGGTTATTCCTTCGTCTTTCAAGATATTCAATTTGTAGAGTTATTTACTTAGAGATATAACCTCTCTTGCAATACTTATGGAAAATAACTCTACCAGTTTGTCATATATTTATTTTGAAGTGTCTAATTTTGATACATATGGGATGAGAGAGTCCTTGATGGATTCTATGAGAATTATTTGGGCCCTCACTTCCCCTTTCATGTATTTAGCATGTTCTTGAGTATCTTCTTTGGAAGGTTGGGTTATATATCCCTTGATGTGATCCATGACTTCATTCTCAATGAGGTTTAGGTTTGTTCTTTTCTTCCATGCAAGGAAATTTGAAGCCCCAACTAGTTTGTTTCTTTCCTTGCAAAAGGACATTTTGGTAGTTTTAGAAGAAGTCATATACTTACTTGAGTTAATGCTGCTTCTTCTGCTTGCTTCCTCCTTGATTTCGATGTTGATGTAGCTTGTAGAAGACTATTCCTTGAAAGAATGATGAGAGAGAGTTTTCTTTACGAACCCTTTTGAAGATGAAGACAATATTCTTTGATCTAGCCTTCCTTAGCCTTTGAAAATATTCCACTCCTCAGATGATGGATGAGTGATGATTTTTGAAATGCTTCTAGCATTTTGGTCTCTTGATTGATATCTTTTGTCTCTCTTTTATCCTTCCTTGAAACTCAATCTTTGTGTGTATTTTTTATTAGATGCCCCTTCTTGACTTTTATCACCTTAGCTCCAATACCATGTTGAGAAATCTAGGGCATCAATGGTTAAGTGATTTATCTGATTATGATAACTACTTGTGATAGTATTTTGAATCTTGATTAGAATCTTCTCTTTTCTTGTACTTATTATTGTGTTATTTTCATCAAGACAATTACCATATTATGAACAAACAGAGAGACAAGAGACACAATATATAGGCTTGTTAGCCAGGGCCAAAACCTCTCACTCTTTGAGAGGAAAACCCAAATGAAATTCTTCTTATAGATCTTCAATTGATGAACACCAAGACCATGACAGTGGCCCTTAACACTGGAGTCCTCCCAATACCCAGTCACTAACCTCTTTCCTTGAGAAACTAGGTCTCCTTGCATTCTCAAGAGAGAGACCTAATACATTTATACTCGATCCCTAGTAGCAAGATCTTTTACCAAAACAATATTACACTAATCTGGTTGCAAGTTATTTGACCTAATTATGGCACTTTCATTCTTCTGCCTTCGCATGTGGGAGGATATACTTTCCAAAAAGGTCCCTACAAACTTTTCTTTTCTTTCTTCTTCCTTCGCTAAGATAGATGTCCCAGTATGATCTTCGCACTTCCTTGTAGACTTTCTTTACCGAAAATGATATGCTTCCAAGTGAGGTTGATTACTTGTATATATACATGTTTTCTCATGTCCTTTAGGCCAACATGATCTCAGGAATAGGTTGAATTTTCCTTGAAGAGAGGTGGACATCATCTTCTTGATTCTTCCTTCATTTTAGGCTGAATTCATGAGGGCTAGGGACAAGGTCTCAGAGGATGACTTTACATAGACAAGTTTGACTCTTTACAATGTGTAATATGTCTCCATTGCATGGCAATAACTCGTTATACTTTTATGACTAGATGAAAAAATTCCTAAGGGCTCTCAATGGGAGCCTATACTAAAATAAAATATCTTTCTCATGAAACCCATGATGAAAGCATTACAATAATTTTATTTTTCTTATTTACATGCCTTACATAATATCATGATTACATGTCATTATGAAGACCGAACCTAGTTACACTTTACAACATGTGGTGCTCCTCCTGTTATCTCTATTATCTTCCATATCTGCATCAACATATCCTTGTAGAGAAATGTTTGAACCACTAAAGCATAATGTTTTATTTGTGTTACCTTTCAAATACCTGAGAATCCACTTTACTGCCATCCAATGCTCTTTTCTTGGATTGTCCATATACCTGTTTACAACTCTCATTGCATGTGCAATATCAAGCTTTGTGCAGACCATTGCATACATTAAACTTCCAACTACTAATGCATATGGAAATTTACACATATAATCCATCTGTTTCTTAGTCTTGGAACACATCTCCTTGGTTTGAAATGGATATCAAAAGGTGTACTAATTGTTTTTTCATTCTGCATATTAAATATTTCCAGCGCCTTTTCTATGTACTCACTCTGAGACAATGTTAATTTGTGATTTTTTCTTTCTCTAGTTATTCTCATACCAAGGATTTGTTTTACAACATCCAAATCCTTCATTGCAAATGAATTTTCCAATTTTCTTTTGAGCACATTTATTTCCTGCATGTTAGACCCTACACCAAGCATGTCATCTACATACAATAGAAATATAATATAGATGCCATCATTTTTATTTTTAAGATAAACACAATGGTCAGAGTGACATCTAGTATAACCTTGTTCAAACACATATGTGTCAAATTTTAGATACCATTGCCTTGGAGCCTGTTTTCAGTCATACAGGCTCTTCTTCAATTTTCACACTAGTTTCTCCTTTCCTTTGACCTCATACCCTTGTGGCCACTGCATATATATTTATTCCTCCAAATCCTCTTAGAGAAAGAATGTCTTTACATCTAACTGATCGAGATGCAAATCTTCTGCTTCCACTAGACTTAAAATAGTTCTGATTGAAGTCTTTTTAACAACATGAGAAAAATGTCATCAAAGTCTATACTTTTCTTTTGTGCAAACCCCTTCACCACAAGTCTAGCCTTATACCTTTGTTTTCCTCCATCTTCTTCCTTCATCTTGTAAACCAATTTATTCTACAATGTTGTTTTACCTGTAGGAAACTTGACAAAGTCCCAAGTCTGGTTACGCATTGAGGAGTCCATTTCTTCTTCCATGGCTTTCTTCCACTTCTTCATAGTTTCTATCTACATTGATTCTTCATATATTTTCGGTTCACTAGAATCAATCAAAAATACATAATATAATGAAGGAGAGTATCGTTCAGGGGGTCTACTTATCTTGGTAGATCTTATAACAACAATTTCAGGGGTTTGAGGTGCTTGTTTTTATTGTGGTTGTTGTTGTTATGGTTGTTGATCATTATTATTTTCACACACATTTACTTTTTCTGTGATCTCATCAATCACCACATATTATTTGTCTTCCTTTTCATGTTTCTTTCCCTGTGTCTGATCCTTATACAAGACCTTTTCATTGAATATGACATCTCTTCTCCTAATGATGTTGTGATTTTCATTGTCATATAAGTGAAAACCAAAATAATTTACACCATATCCAATAAAGGTACATTTCTTTGTTTTTTCCTCAAGATTTGTTCTATTTTCTTTATTGATGCGGACAAAGGCTTCATAACCGAAAGTCTTTGAAAATGAGTAGTTTACCTTTTTACCTGTCCATGCCTCCTTTGGAATACCACCATCCAAGGAAATTAAAGGCCCTTTGTTTATTAGATTAAAAAAATTATCTACAACATCTGTCCAAAATTGTAAGGGAAATCCTACATGCAATCTCATGCACCTCGCATGATCCATGATTGTCTTGTTCATCCTTTCTGACACACCCTTTACCTGTGGTGTTCCTAGAATTGTCTTCTCTCTACGAAATCCATGCTCTAAACAATAGTTATCAAACTCTTTGCTGCAATATTCACCTCCATTGTCTAATCTGAGACACTTAAACTTCTTTCCTGTCTCATCCTCAACCAAAGATTTCCATTTCTTGAAAGTATCATATACATCATATTTATTTCAAATATAATAAATCCAAGTTTTCGTAGTTGCATCATCAATAAAAGTAACATAATAGCGATAACCACCGAGATATGATATATGATTAGGTCCCCATACATATATATGCACAATCTCTAATTTTTAGCTCTTCTTTTCCTTTCCAACTCTGATAAATTTGACTCTCTTATGTTTTCCATAAACAAAATTTTCACAAAAACCCAAACCATCATGCTTCAAATCTGGCAACAAATTTCTTGAGTGAAGAATATGCATCCCCTTCTCACTCATGGTCCCCAGCCTATGATTCTAGAGTTTCGTATCTTCTCCTTTGGAGGTTAAAGAATTAAAAAAATTAGAAATACTATTGCATATATATAATGTACCAACCTTTTCTCCATTTTCTATTACCATGGCTCCTTTAGTGACTTTCTAGGTTTTGTCTATAAAATTAGTTACAAAACCTTCACCTCCCAACTTCCCTATTGAAATTAGATTTTTATTCAGATATGGAAAATGACTTACGCTCTTCAATAGACATTGGTTTCCATTCTATTGATTTATAAAAATATTACCCATTCCAACGATTTTACTTGGTTTATCATCACCCAAACGAACGTGTCCAAAATCTCCTTGAACATAGTCATGAAAATGTTTCCTATCAAGTGTGGCATGGAATGAGGTCCTTGAATCTACTACCCAGGCATCAATAATTTCTCTAATGAAATAATCAAATCATCTTTCAACACATCACCTGACACATTTACTTCATGATTATTATCTTTTTCCCATCTCCTTCTTTTCCCTTCCGAGATTTACAATATTTCTTCAGGTGTCCTTTATTCCCACATTTCCATCACACTATCGCTGATCTAGATTTGGATATACTTAACTTACTTTGATTTCATGGGCTCCTTCCTCTTTCCATTTTTTTCCCCTAGTCTCTGTAGTCAAAGAATTACCTGATCTCTCACCAGAGATTTTTTTGTTGCATTTCCTCGCTAAGGATGGCACCAACAACATCATCAAACTTTAAAGTAATAGATCCAAAGATAGAGTTACTAATAACCATAATTAGGCCATTCTAACTTTTTGGCAATGAGCACAAAAATAATAGAGCCCTAACTTCATCATCAAGATGTACCCCTACAGAACTTAACTAACTGGTAACTATGTTAAATTAATTTAAATGATCAGTAACAAATCAACCTTCTGACATCTTCATATTAAATAGATGCTTCATAAGAAATACCTTATTTGAGGTTGAGGGTTTTTCATATAGATTTTTCAATGCCGTCATTAAACCTTTTGTCATTGTTTTCTTTGTATATATTGTGGGGAGTTGGGGGGGATCATATCAATTTAAGTAAAAATTAAGAAAGCCCTAGTGATGGTCGATAAATATAGTTTTAAAAACTCTCAAGATCTAGTAGGGAAGAGATTTGCAAGGATGGAAGAGGAGGTTATAGATATCAACCATAATATGAACCTCCTTATGATGGCTCTAGAAAACAAGTTCAGAATAAAAGAAGACAAAGGTTCCAACTCAGAGGTTAGATTAGAGGGAAAATCAAGGGATCAAGAAGAACCATAGAAGGAATATAAGAAAGAAATTAAAAAAGAATACCTAATTTGAGTGTCATGAACCATTCACATTCCCTATTTAATATCGAAGTGATGGTTGGAATCAAGCCATATCAAGGTGATATTGATTCTTTGAAGTTAAATCACTAATGTCAACAATTAGAGCTTCATTTTAGTGTCCACCACATAGAGGAGGAATACAATTTCTTTCACTCTTTTGAAACTAGAGGACCATGCCTTGACTTGGTGCGAAAGCCACACAAAAACGGGGGTTCCCTTGTAACTAAGTGGGAGGATTTAAAACTATCATAAAACCCCAATTATACCCCATCGAGTATGCAGAGGACTGGTGGATCTGATGGCATTACTTTAGGCAAAGAAACAGGCATAGAGTGTATGGGAGTACACCACAAATTTTAGGATGGAAATAATGTTGGGTATCTCTATCAAAAACCCAGACATACTCCTTAAGTATCTATGGTCTATACACAACCATCTATGGAAGAAATTGATGTTATTCAAAGACATAACTATGGATGAGGGTTGTGTGCAAGCACAATGCCTGGAAAACGTATTACATAAAAAAGGGAAGTCAAGTGGTTCAAAGAAGAAGGAACACCTAGAAGCTTCCAAAGAAGGGAAGAATTAAAGAAAAGGGGAGAAGGAAAAAAATATAATAGCTACAAAACACCAATGCAAAGATCCAAAAAATCACCACAACCATTATAACATTAATGGACATATAGAGGAGAAGTGTTGGAAACTACATTCATAACTCAACCCAAATAACTTACTCGAAGGATGGGAGGATGAAAATTCCCATCATTACAGACTTGAGAAATTAGGTGGAAAGCATCTTGGAAATGGATGAGAAGATTTTATATACATAAATGTAGAAGGGGGTGAACCTGAGCATCCTTTAGCAACAAGAAGATAAGGAGATGCACAAACTATTCCATATAAAGTTGTTGTTCAAGAAGAGAAAAGTTGATGATTTGTTTGACTTAGGATCATATGAGGATATCATTGTAGTAGAGTTGTTGAAAAAATTATGAGTCCAGGTTAGAGATCATCATATTCCATGTACATTGGGATAGATAAATAAGGATGTAGAAATCAAGGTAAAAAATAGTATAAAATCAAATGTGTTATCAGTGTTTATTTTATTAATAAAGTAGAGTTGGAATTATTTCCACTTGACGTATGTGGAGTGGTGTTTAGGAGTCCCTATATGTATATGTTGGATTCAATATTCATGTAGAGAACCAACTAGTACTGCCTCATTAGAGAGGGAAAATCCTTCACCATTAACACACATAAGGGAAAGTCTAAAATTTCGTTGGTAAGTTCCAACCAAACCAAGAAACTTATTAGTTCTAGAAAGAAGCATGTTTTACAATTTTTAAGAGAAAATCAGTCTTTATAGGAGTTAATGAGAGAAAAGTCGTCCCTGAAGGGTGTGTGACTAAGGAATAGAGATAAAAACTAGAAGAGTTCCTATATGAATATAGGGGAGTGTTCTGGGGGCCTAAATGGATACCACCCAAGAGGTAAGTGGAGCATGAGATCCAACTATTTCTAGACTCTTCATTTCCAAATATTGGGATGTATAGGCAATATTTAATAGAAAAAAATGAGGTGAATACGCAATTATAAAAAATTCTAGAGAAGGATGTTGTTTGACCAACTATCTCACCATGTTGGTCACCCATCTTAATTATACATAAGGATGGAAATTGGTGAATGTGCATTGATTACTAGGTGTTGAAAAAAATAATGCTCAAGAATAGGTACCACCTACCAAGGATAAATGAACTATTGGACCAATTTCAATGAGTAAAATTCTTCACTGAGATGGAATTGAAACTAGGGTATCATCAGTTTCGAGTTAGAGAAGAGATACCTAGAAAACTTCCTTCAAAATCAGATAGGGTGTGTATGTGTGGTTAGTAATGCCATTTGATCTATGCAATGCACCAAATACTTTCATGAGATTAATGAATGGAATACTACACCATTTTCTAGATTCATTTATTATTGTTTATTTAAATGATATATCGATATACAATGGTACCTCGAAGGAGCACATAATACATTTAATGCATGTGTTAGAGACATTGAAGAAGCACAAATTGCTGAAAGATATCAAGAAATGTGAATTTTTCACAATAGTATTTTGTGTATTTAGGGTATGTGATTGGTGGAAGATAGATAAAGAGATATCCTAAGGAGATGAAGGCCATCATAAAGTGGCCAGTGGCTACAAATGTTTCTAAGGTCAAGAATTTTGTTGGGGTAGCACAATCCCGAAGGAAATCCATAGCCTCATTTTCATAAATAACACCACCACTCCATGCCACAATAGTGAGTTGAAATAGTTTCTAGCGGAGAAAGGGTTATTAGAAGGCCTTTGAGGATTTAAATAAGAAAATTAGTCAAACACTAATTCTTTCATTACCGAACTTGCACCAACCCTTTGAAGTGGAGACAGATGCAAGTATATATGTTATGGAGTAGTATTGATGCAAGGAGAAAGGCTCATTTGCTACAATTCTTGAGTATTTCTTTTGGTGGTTCTCAAATAACCTCTCTATGACAAGAATTTCTATGCCATGGTACAATATATGAAAAATTGGAAACACTATTTAATGGGAAAGGGGAAAACAATCTACACAGATCACCAATTGCTCCAATACTTGTTTGCCCAAAGTAAGTTACAACAAAATAGGCATTACAAGGGGATGGGATTTTTACAATATTTTCATTTATTGATCAAGTACAAGAAGGTAAGCACAAACAAGTTGTCTCACATGCATTCAAGGCCACCCACATCAAATATGACAACGTTGGGAACTCTAATGCACATGGATCCTTTCACCCATGATGTATACAGATAGGCATACATAGAGTATGAGGACTTCGAGGAGGCGTTTCAACATTTTTAGATCCAAGGTCATGTGCATGATGGTGACAACAAAAGTTAATATCATCTCCAAAATGGGTCTCTACAGGCTGGACATATTATGTTCTCCTGAAGGTGAGTGAATGAATCTAATCAAAGAGCCTCACACCTCTAGGGTTGTAGGGGATTTTGATGTAGATGAAGCAATGTCCAACTTACAAAGGTATGTGTATTGGTCCAGGATACAGGAAGACGTAGCTATGTTCATAACAAGATGTATTCTCTATTATACTAGCAAGCCTAGTAATAGGAAACGACATTTATACAATCCTTCACATATACCCACTCATCTACGGGAAATAATTTCCATGGACTTTATAAAAGGTTTATCAACAAATAGGAAGGGACATGACTATATATTCATGGTCATTGATAGGTTCAATAATATGTGTGTTATAATGCCCTGTAAAAATACAATAAATGGGTAAGAAACAACAAATGTGTTCTTTGGATAGGTTTGGGTGCACTTTGAGACACCGAGGAGCATCATTTGAGATAATGACACAAGATTTCTTAGTGCATTTTGGATTACATTGTGGGAGAAGATGGAGATGAAGTTGAATATGTCTACAACATTCCATCCACAAACATATGGGCAAGTGGAAGTAGTCAATAGGACTTTGGTGCAAATTTTAAAGGGTTATAGTCAAAAGCATCCAAAAAATTGGGAGGAAAATGTGGTATATATAAAACATTATTATAATAGAGAAGTCCACACTTTTGTTGGTATGTCCCATTCGAATCTTGTTTTGGATATTATCCACATTAAAATTTGGATATTGCATATGGGAAATAAGGAGGAGTGAATGAGGGTCTCACACATGATTCTTTAAGGGAAGAAAAAGTTGTTGAGAAGATCAAAGAGATCCATATGAAAGTACATGAGACACTAAAAGAGTCACAATAAATTTACAATTCATATCATAATCAACATATAATAGAGAAGTTATTCAAGGTGGGAGACATAGTATGGTTACAATTGAGCTAGGAGAGGTTACAAGGTATTAGTAAGAAAATAAAAGCTATGAAATATGGTCCCTTAAAGGTACTGGAAAAGGTTGGAGATAATTCCTATAGACACATTCTACCCCCATACATGCACATTTACTCAATAGTAGATGTTGAAAATCAGAAACTCTTTGAGCTTTCTATGCTAGATCGGGAAGCAGAGAAGGTACTACCTTTTATAGAGAATTTAGCACTAACCTCTTAGGTAGATTTGATAAAGGATAAAATTTTGCAAAAGAGTCTAGAACTAAAATATAGGGGTAACATGACCTTTGGCAAATTGGGTTGAAAGGATAACTTCTAGGCAAGGAAAAATGGTACTCTGGGAAGAAGTTAGAGGAACAATTTCTTCACCTCATTCAGTAAGAAATTTTGGGGACCAAAATCCTCCAAAAATTATGAGCTATGGTTTATATTGGATAATTATATTGTTTTTCATCCATATCAATGATTTCAAGGTGGAAAAATCATAGAAAGTAACTTATAAGGGTAGTTTTAGTAGCACGACCCAATTTGGAGAATTAAGGTCAGAAAAATTTAGGGCCAGATTAAGGCTTTAAACAATTTGTTTTAGGTCTAAAACTTTTCTACATAAGTTTTGCACCCCTTAGCACTATTCTACACTCAAATACCTTTCCAATAGTGCAAAAATCACATCAACCAAGTTAAAACAAAAAATTTATGCCTCCTAGAAGTTGACCTATTATGATTGACCACTATAATTCGAGTGAATTCTATGTCATCTCCTGTTACTCATGGAAAAGGAGTTAGTCACATGGGAACTATGAGGAAGACTCTAAAGGTTCAAGGTGTAACTCACATTGAGGGTTTAATGGGTCAAATTTAGCCCCTAGTTGAATATGGGGCTATGTTATTACCGGGCCAATAGGTGAAAGAGGCTTGAATCTATTCTAGTTCATTTTGTTCCATATTAGAGTAAAGTAGTTGAGAGTGGGTAGAAAAGAGAGGGTTTGTGTTATGTAGCATCCCATGGTCCATAGGTCTCACTCCTTTGTATTTGCACTAATTCCATTTAGAGAAAGAGAGAGTACAACAACCTCACCTTCCAATTGGGTTTTCTCTCGAAAGGGTTTCCCAGATCATATCTTGGTGTTATTGTAGTTTATGAGTGATTGTTTTATATGTTCTCTATTTTTTGTATTTTATATATTGCATGCATAAGTAAAAAAAGTATAATTTAATAAATCTATAAATATAAGAAAAATTAATCCTCATGGTATAGCTTTCACATTTTAGTATATTTTTACTAGATATATTGATGAACTATCTAGTGGAATATCCATGGTATTTTAAGGGTCAATCAACATGAGAAAGTTACACCTAAAGCAATGAAGGAGAAAAAGCAGGCACCTGTTTACTTCAAGGAGGAACAACTCCTTATTTAAAACATAGAATGGGACACACGAGTAGTCAATAAAAATCTCTTCAATTGTAGAATGTATTCATGGAGCTAGAATTAAAATATGGGCATCCAATTTCTTAGGAAATTTAGCAAAAAATGCTATATTATTACAAGATAAAATGAGGAAAAATAGGCCAAACTTCAACAGACCATAATTTTATTCCCAACTCTCAGATTTGGACAAGTGATAAATAAATGAAATTTATGTGTGAGAATAAGACACATAGCAATCCATGATTTAGAATGGGGAAGCAAATCTTCACAGAAAAACAAAAGAATGTTATTGATAATCTACAAAGGAATATTATGCCTAAATTCCATATAATTGAAAATTTATATTTATGTTTGATTTGAAGAGTTTACTATCAGGAATATTGTGTGAACATTGTAGAATTATATACATGCAATTATAGCTTATTTGGTTGTTCTTATCATATTAAAAAGGTTGGAAGTAATAAGCCCTGTGTTGGAGAATTGTTGCAGGAAATGAACCCTTTCTTTTATGCATGACTGTAATGGTTGGGATACTTTTAAATCCCAATTAAGATTAGGAGGGATAAATTGAATCTTATAAGTATTAGAGGGGCATATATATATATATATATATATATATATATATATATATATATATATATATATATATATATATATATATATATATATATATATATATATATATATAGATAGATAGATATAGATAGAGATATAGATATATATATATATATATATATATCTATCTATATGGTAAGCTCAGCAGAGATAGCTTGGCTAAATGTCGAGAGTCATTGACGAAGACTTGTATATGTGTGTGTTGTAACCAAGCTTAGGAGGAAATCACACAATTGACTAAGTGTAAAAAGGAGGAAGGGGTCAATATAGAGAATCTTATCCAATAATTGATAAGAACAAATCCATGTCTCAGGATCTTGGGGTCTCAAACCTTGGGGAACCCTCAGGGTGTGCATGAATGTGGCAAGCCAAGAGACAAAGGATGATATGAAGGAATTAATTGATAGTTAATGCGAAGGCATCCATGTCTTAGGCCTCAGGGTTGCCGATGGATCCCATATAATCAATCAACAGTGAAAGGCGATGTATCAAGGTTTGGCTGTGAAGATTGCGTCATTGTAAAGGATGGAGGCTTTGAGGCCATAAAATGAAAAAGGGGTTGAAACATTTACAAGGGGAAAGCATGATTTTTCACTATGTTCCAGCACCAGTGGGACCCCATCCAGGTGGCATGCTAAGGTGAATTCAGATTGATGTTGTGCCACAGTGGCATACCACATGGTAGCCAAAATTTACTATATCAGAGGGTCAAGTGGCCCAAAAGTGGGTGACATCTCACACTTGCATAGGTCCACATGGATGAGATAGCATCAGCATGATGTCATCACAAGATGACCTCATCTTGGGCCTCAAACTTGATATGTGCATGTGAGGGTCACGGCGAGATGGATGGGCTGAGATAAGATTAATTTTCTAGTAATCGATGGGAAAATTTGCATCGTAGGGTCTCAAACCTCGACCCTCAGCAACAATGTAATGGAGGAGCTTCAGAGGAGTTTTAAAATGGAGCGAGGCGAGATTAAAAGGGTGATACTTATAAGAATACTTTACTGGAAATTAACATTAAAACTTGTTGTCTCACGAGGGTGTGGTAAGTGTTATACGCAATATGGGAAGGGGCTCAAAGTGTTGATGAGTGATATACATGGAATCGTTGTGGAATATGCCAGTGGCATCCCACGGAAGGTTAATGATGTGGCAATGCCACTTTGGTAGACGTGGAAATGTGGACCTCCCCAAGAAGGTGGAGGGAGATCCACGTTAATGTCACATGGTAGCACAATGTTGACAGGGTCAAAGTTTAATGGCTTGGCTTCAAATACCCATATCTTGTGTTATGGGAATCAGTTTTCAAAAAAAAATGTATCACCAAAAATCTCTCGACAAGATAGACACAATGGTGGTATTGCATTTTAGTTTTGAGGAGATTTACTTTTTAGTAATTTTGAGACCTCATTTCCATGACAAGACTCGAGAGGTCGGTGTAATGAAATAATTCCTTTTGGTAACCTCAAGATGATTTATCGAGTGAATGGGGGGTTTCACTTAAGTATTATTATAACAAAAAGATGCGAGAGTTCTTTAAACTCAAGCTTGGGAGCATGACCATGGAGGAATATGAAATAAGTTTCCTTTAACTATTGAGTCATGTTAGTTTTATTAAAGATGAAAAGGTAAAAATAAAAAAAGTTCTAAGTGGTTTACCTTCATTTTACAATGATAAAATCATGTTTGATGATACAAAAACCTTGGAATAAACAATAAGGAATGATAAATACTTGTATGTGTATAGAAACATGCTAGAGGTCTTGGAAAGACAAGAAGAGGGAAAATGTTGATCAAAGTACAAAAGGGTTAAAACCAATCCTTTAGGAGTAGTCTTAATACACATCAACCAAACCTAATAGATCAAGGTGAGTCCAAGATGGAAAAATATTCAGGAAAGAGGCGAAGACCACCACTTGAATGTTGAGGTTGTAAAGAAGAACACTTGTTCAGAAATTTCCCTCATAAGGAGGAAAAAATTAATATTGTCCACAAATTTTAGGAAGCCACTACAATAGAGCACATGGTGAAAAATATCCAAAGGATATATGTAGCTGTAAGATATCTACATTCCAAGCATGAATCTCACATGATTTAAGTGAAATCATCATGATATCCTAAATTGTTTTTTTGAAAACAAAGCATTTTCTTATCTCAATAAGGAAAGGTAACAAAGAAAGGTCAAGAGGACTCCAAGGCCAATTTATATAGGAGAAATATCAACCATGTAGTTGAAGAATACCTTCGGAAGAGGGTGTCAAATTTATCCAACTCATATGGAGGAGGAAATTTAGGATAAGATAGCAGGTGTTGATCAATACCACATAGTTTTGAAAGGATACTAGGATGTGTTTGGTGAAATTCTAGGGTTTCACACAAAGGGAGACATAGTTTTGCAATCAATTTGGGGCTTGGAGCTACCCGAGTATCTAAAGCTTCATATACAATGTTTACACTAGAGTTTAATGAATTACAAATACAAATAGAGGAACTTTTAAAGAAGGGGTACACACACGCAAGTGTGCCACCTTTGGGATCCCCAATGCTCTTTGTTAAGAAGAGAGATGACACATTGAGATTTGTATAAATTTCACGCAATTGAACAAGGTAACAATGGATAAAATGTATCATTTTCCAAGGATAGATGATTTATTTGATCAAATGAATGGAGCCAAGGTATTTTCCAAGACTTGTCCAAGATTAGGATACCATAATGCAAGAATTAAAGAATAGGACATAAGTAAAATAATCTCTAGGACAAGGTATGGAAGCTATGAATTTGTCGAATTACCATTTGGATCAACAATGCAACTATTCTTTTTATGTGTCTAATGAATGAAATTTTTAGACAATATTTGGTTAAGTTTTTCATTTTTTATAAATGACGTTGATTTATTCCAAATTAGAGGAAGTTCATGAACAACATTTTAGGATGGTGCTATGATTACTAAAATAGAATTAGCTTTATTGCAAATTTAATAAGTTTTATTTTTTACAAAAAATAGATCCACTACTTGGGGCATGTCATCTCAGAAGAAGATATAGATATGGATCTAGGGAAGATAGAAGCAATGAGAATATGGCCAATACCAATAAATTTGAATGAAGTGATATCATTTATGGTTCTTCCAAGATGTTATATAATATTTATTCAAAACTTCTCAAAAATTGCTCATCCCATCACTTCCCTATGAAAGAAGGGGTTAAAATTTGAATGGACACAAAATTGTGAACAAAATTTTTAGAAATTAAAGAATTTATTGACAAGTGCACCAATTTTAAAAATTGTTGATATGAATGGGGAATTTTTTATGTGCATTGATGCATGCAAGGAAGAGTTTGGTGGAGTCCTTATGTAAAATGGTCATGTGATATGATATGAATCTAAGATGTTAAACGTGCTTGAAGAGCATTATTCCACTCATGAGTTGGAGTTGCTAGCCACAATACATGCTCTTAAAATGTGGAGATATTACCTTATGGGAAATAGGTTTGAAATGGGGACAGACCATAATGGATTGAAATATTTATTTTAGCAACCAACATTGAATGCAATACAAATTAGTTGGTTGAAATTTCTTAGTGAGTATGACTTTGAAATAAAGAACATTAGAGGAGAAGAAAACAAGGTGGTTGATGCACTCAGTAGAAGAATACATGCAATGCAATTAGTAGGAAATATTATTCAAAATTACCTTGGCCCAATCAAATTTGGTTTCCTTTTCGAAAGAGAAATAGAATACATATAAAATCAACATGGAAATGTGAGATGAAAACCCTCATACCATCAAACATGCAAATAACCATGAAAATTCTTGATATGAACTTTTCAATAGATATATTAGTAGTTTAAAGGCCAACTAACATTTGGGTCAATGGAGCTAAGAAATCATTTTATAAATTTGATCCACCAACCTAAGAATTCAGAAAAAAGTTTGTGTCAAGAATCTTGAGGAATTTTTTGGGGTCAAGAAGTCATAGCCTCATTTTAATCACTTTAGGCATTAACAAGAATGGTTTCTTTCCTTTTAATTCCTACTCATTTTTTCTACTTTTGGCATCAAATGGTCGAACAAACTATGAAATGGACTCCCGGATATTAAATAATTCATGTACACACCCAAATTTTACTAAACCAATTGTATATTTTTTGTTATAGAGTTTCTACTTTGGAATTAAATTCAAGAACTATTGATATGCAAGAGACTAATAGAAATATTTGTCTTGACATGTGAGGGAATAAGAATTATCTCCATAAAATGGCCCTTTTCTTCTTCTAGTTTCCATCTTCCTTATTCTACCAATGCACTTTGATATACATGAGAATAACACTTCATGAATGATAGAACTTCTAATGTTTAAAGGATTTATTCATGAATATCATTTACTAGAAGATCCTTTTAACTTGTAATAAATCGAAATTAACCCCAAATCAACTCCTTTCAACTTGTAAATTAGAATCTCATTAATGAACCATAATTGACTCTCGAGAAGTGCATAAGGCATAAAATTAGAAAAAAATGAAATTTCACCAAGTGTATGAGAACTATATGGGAATGCAATAGTAAATACACACAGAGGTAGGAAACATGTGAGGCATGGCTATTCAAGTATTTTTGCACCACAATCATCATAAAATAGTTAAGCATGGAACAAATCTCATGCAGGAGAATGCTTTATGTGAAGTGCAAAGAGTGTGGAGTGTGGAAGTACTAAGAAAAACCATTGCGTTGGGGAAAGAGTATGTGTGAAGGACGTGTCTATGCAAAATATGGGGATAAATTTCATGGGAACCTGATTTTTGAAGTTGATTAATATCAATATCATCTCTTGCATCTTTGTGGGTATTTCATTTATGATGCATAGAGTGCATACTATATACATGCTTCTCAAGTATTTGAAAATTTTCAAATCTTGCATTGTCACTTTTTTTTTAATCTAAATCTTACATTGCCACATGCTTTTGTTTTCCAAAGAAAAAACTATAAATCACATTTCTATTGTGCTTAGCACAATACCAAAGTAATATATAGTTGGTTATACTCAAATGAGGTTGGAATCATTATATCAATGATGTACTAACTTAAAAGTTTCACAAAAGTAACCATCAAAAATAAAAATAAAAAATATACCCATCAAAAAAATGATAATGATGTCCAAAAATACAACCTAAAAATATTTTTGATTTTTCCCTCCATTATTTATACTATAGAAAATATTAATTAAAAATATCTATCATAATATAATATGTAGGATCTACCCATCCAAATCCACTATAGATACAACTTAATAGACCGCTTTAGTGCAAAACAAAAACTAGCAAACAGACCTATGATTTCTATGACAAGAAAAAATAGGAATCGTTACTGGAAAAAATAGAGTTCTCATTGGAAAACTCATTTAACATCAAGGGCCCCTCAACAAACCTTCTTTGGACAATAAATAAACTTCATATACAACTGACGACCCTTAGTATTGCAACAAAAATATTGCAACTCCCAAGGGTCTCAACTTTAATTGTCAACTTGTGGTTCATAAAAACTTTAGAGGGGACAACATTATATGTGCAGCAGGAACTATCTCTTTATCTTGTTGATTTATGTAGGTGTAATTACTAAAATGAAATATAGATGTACAGAGAGCAAGTTAACTAATCTATGCTACAGTAAAGTTTCCATTGTAGGAAATAACTTGTTGAAAGGAAAATGGCACACAAACCTAGGCTACTTGCAATAAACGAAGAAACACTTTTGAAATTAAATGAAAGAACACTTTCACCCCACTATGTTATCTTACAAGGAAATGAAAGCACACTGCTGGAATGAAAGCTTGTAAATTTCTCTAACGGAAAACTAATCAAAAGTATCGACAATATCTCTCTACCTCCAAGTTCCATTATCAGGGTTCCAAGAATGTTGTAAGATACCAAAGAAGACAAATCATGAGTTTATTGCAAATATGAGCAAGTTTGAAAGGTTGGTTGTGAACTACTACATGAGTCCCTATTTTGCTACATGAGACAATCCAACAAGAAGGTAACCAAGAAAAATTCAAGCTGCGGAAGAAAAGAAGGTATGGAAAAATTGGAAAATGATAAAATAAACCTATTCAAATCATCACAACAAATTGTTGCAAGTTTAACCTTGAAAAACCCAAATCTATGGGTTTCCTATAGTTGCAAAATAGATTACAGTGTCAGAAAACAAAAAATAATAAACAATGAACAACAAATGAGTAGCAACGAAGGAAATGAACTAAATACAAGGTGAAAATTTTATTTAACTAATGCAACTATTATAACCAAGTAATGAGATAACCTACAAGAAAATAATGTTCATGAAAAATCCCTAGTTAAGCATGCATGAATGTTATAAACAGAAATAACTTCCAGAAATTCTTTGAAAAAGTAAACATATACATAATATCAATAATACAATCGGGATATAGAGAATCTAGGATGGGCCCTAACCCAAGGAAGCTCAAAACCCTTAGAATAAATCCAGACTAGGGACTGAAACTATATATGACTTCCATTAACCGAACGAAATCTTACACATTATAAAGTTACAAAAAATGCTTGAAAACACTAATCTAAAATTCCCCCCTATTCTTCACACAATTCTCTACATTGTTCTATTGGGATACTTGAGCCTCTTATTTAAACAATGGGTAGGGGGAGACCTTCATGATGGGAGGACTACATTTCCCTCGAAAATATCTAGAAAAGGGGATCTTTCTTCCTGGGTCACCTCACAACAGTAGGAAGGGTCATTAAATGCCCTCAGCTACATGAGTTGAGAGACTCCTATAGCAAGGAGCAAGCCCCATGAATTTATCTAGTTGGATCTCCTCGAAATATATGAAAAATTTCTTCAAGATATTATGCAACAGTCATGTTAGGCACATGAAGTTTTAAAAAACTCATTGACTCTCCCAAGAACTCATTAAGCTACGAAAGTGTCTAGTTAAGTGCAAAAAGGTGGGTTTAATATAGCCTTTATGTGCCTAGGATTGGTTAGATGGGCTTTATGTTTTACTGATTTGGGAGGCCCATCATATCCCACTACTGGAACTATTGTCTCACCCTTTGAGAAGCTTACTCTTCTCCTCTCCTCTTCTCTTTCTTATTCATCTGTATGACAATTGGCTTGATATCCCAAGCTAAGATAGAGGTGTTTGTATATGTTAGGTGGAAACTTGCATTTTCTTCTATCAATTGTCATTCCTTGGATTCTTATTCCTGACTTTGATGTTCTTGGATTCTTATTCCTAACTTTGATGTTCTTGGAGTCCCATCAACAAGGGTGGATTCAGCCTAAGACCAATCCATTGGACTCCAAGTCTATGGATAACTCTTTTGTACAAGGGAGTCTTGGCCAATGTTTCCTATAATAAGTTAGGAGAATGGTATTATCTAATTTTCATTATATCAAGCAATGCTTTCCATCTTATTTCGTAATTTTGTGAGATATCCAACCCTAACAATTTGAAAGTTTCTTCAAAGTCTAGGATGGCCTCCAATTGCATCTTCTTCCAAAGGTCCACTACCCCGGGGTCTTCAACAAGAATGGCATGAGTTGAGGTGAGTATGGAGGTATTTGGGTTCTCAAGCCTTATCCATGGTGGCTCTCTTAATTCTCTCAGAGAAAAAGGAAGAGGACATCCTTGGAGCTAATTTCTTGGTTGCCTTCTTAGTCTCCTATAGCTCCATAGACTACTCCTGTAGCAAGAAAATATGCCCCTATATTTGTACCTACTTCTATGTGGTCTTGGGGGGTGTTTTTACTTCACCTTCCTATGCCCCTGGTTCTTATAATTCTTGCTCTTTTCTCTCCTATAGTCTTTCTCCATCTGAAATTGGTGTTTTCTCAATGGTAATGGCAATAGCAGAAGGGGGTTTTGGCTTGCCACTAAACTTTATCTTGGTGTTTTTCCTTCTGGTGTACATAATTTTTTGAACATATCTACTTTATTTTGGCTTAGTGGGAGTGATAAGGCCTACTAGTGTGGATGAAATATCATTTCCTCCTCCTATATAGTTTCTTCCTTTTTATATTTTGTAGGGATGGCCATTGTCTTCCCTTTCCTTTTCTTGGTTGAACTCGTCTAAGGTTTGTTAAATTTTGTGTGGGCCTTTAGGAAGGCTTGTCTATCCATTTCCAAAAAATCCATGTAGGCAATGGGATGTTGAAGATTTTCCAAGGCATCAATGACTATCAATTTAATCAAGTAGTGATGGGCTAGGTAATTATACTTTCCTTCCTTGACTTTGGTGCAACTCATCTCCTTAAGGGATTAATGAAGGAATTAGGGGATACTCAAAAAATCATGAGTTTTAAGGTGGCTTTGGAATCTCAGATGATAGATAATTCTAAACTAATAGGAATACACTATGCTTAGTCTACCCTCATAGGAAATGTATTTGAGGATGTGATAAGCTACCTCACCCCAAGGGCTAGGTAGACTCTCCCTTCTAATTTCATTTATCCTGATATTGCTCCCATAGGGGAGGAAGAATACCCTATTGGCATTAATATCCTTTTTCCTCTCCCCTTTGTTCCAATGTAACCCCTTAGGGAGAGTGGTGACTCCACTAATGGAATATTCATTAACATAGATCACTAGTTCCTTTATTATAGTGAGAAATTCTTGAACCTCAAGTTTTTTCAAGTTCATTGCAAATTCCATAGAAACCTCACTAATCAAACCCTGTGAGTTTTTCAAATAAGCCTAACCATTGAAAATTTTCCACAATAACAACAACTTCAGGATTTTGGTGAATTCTAGTTGTATTAGTTGGCTCCCTTCTAATAAAGAAACCCCCCATTTTGTATGACAAAGTCTTTGTTAGAAAATTATATATTATGGAGCAATGGAACACATAAAATATTGCAGAAATATAAACACAGAAAGCGCATAAAACAAGAGAGACACAGATATACTTGGTTCACCCAGTTTGGGCTATGTCCACCCCGAACAGCCAATCCTTCCTTTCTATTATCCAGCAAAATGAAGAGACACAACCTACAGCAGATCCGATGTAATATCCTCTGTTTTCTCTCACAGCCTCACCTCTCTATTTCCCGCTCACAGAATACACATCTATCACACAGCCTCAAATACAATGCCCTCATACAAAGAGAGGGGTTTCCTTCTAGGGCAAAAAACCCTAAACTAAACATAAGTTCTACCGTCAGATCATCTGACTAATGAATGGCCCGAATTGACTAGAAATTACTATACTTTTACAAGGCAATTTTACAGTTGTTTTTAGCTTCAGGGGCGCTGCCCTCGAAACCCCCCGCCAGGGGGGGGCTCCCAAAGGTCGCAGCCGCCCCCCCTGGACCCCCCCTGCAGCGAATATTTTACGGGTAGTGTTGCCGCCCCCATTTCGAACTGGGGTCCAATGTGGCGATACCTCTGAATATAGAAGATAATCAGGCTCCACACCCAACAGTCTTCTATAAGGTGTGGGGTTTGATTTCACAAATTTGGATATAAATTTCAATAAGCAAATAAAGAAGGATATAATTCCTTAATCTGATCAGTCATTGCCCATGTAGCTTCATTAGGCCCAAATTTCTTCCATTACACTTTAACCTGCTCTATTGCTTTGTTCCACAGCATGAGTTGTTTCCGTTGCAATATGCATTGTGGTTCTGGCTAGAACTCTCCATCTAGTTCCACCTACAATATAGACCAATTAATCACATTATCAACATATTGCACACATCTCTTAAGTAATTAAACATGGAAAACATCATGGAATTTCATCGTTGGTGGCAGTGCAAGTTTGTAGGCCACTAGTCCAATCATCTCTAAGATATCAAAAGGCCCACAATACTAAGGTACCATCTTGGCACATGACCCAATCTTCAAGGAGCTCATCTTGGGCTTAATGCACAAATACACATGCCCCCCAACCTGAAACTCCTAGAATGCTCTATGTTGATCTGCATAACCATTCTTCCTATCTTGCCTTGCCTTTAAATTCCATCTAATAACCTACATCTCCTACTCTATCTTAGCCAACATATCTGGTCAAATCAACACCTTGTTCATTGGATCACTCCAGCTGATAGGAGTATTACAATTCCGCCCATTGAGAGCCTCAAATGGACTCATCTTCAAGGATTATTAATACCCATTATTATAATCAAACTCCGTCAATGGAAGATACTCTTCCCATTAACCCTTTATTTCTATCCATCTATTTATGGATGATAAGTTGTACTAAAAGCTAACTCACTTCCCAAGCCTACAAACAAATCCTTCCAAAACTTGGTAGTGAACTTGGCATCTCTATCTGATACAATATTCTTGGGAACTTTATGCAACCTTACTATCATTCTAATGAAGATCTGAGCTACCTCACTAGTTGAATTAGTAGACTTCACTGCAATGAAGTGAGCTACCTTGCTCAACCTATCAACCACAACCATGATGGAATCATGCTGCCTCAATGTCCTCAGCAATCCTGTAATGAAGCCCATGGAAATGACCTCCCATTTCCATTATGTAATTAGAATAGGCTACAATAGACCAGCTTGATTCTTGCACTATTCTTTCACTTGTTGACAATCCAAGCATCTTGCAACAAAATCATCCACTTCTTTCTTCAAATTCAACCAATGATAGAAATACTTAACAATTGTCAAAGTCTTCTGATATCCTGTGTGGCTTGAATATGGCTTGACATGAAACTCTATCAAGATAAGCTTCTTCAACTCACCACTATCATGAACATATATCTTGTTCTTAAATCTAACCAAACCATCTTTCATGAGGTGATAACTCCTCATCCATATCACCTTCACCATGTTGTTGTACTCTTTGCTTCACTTGTTTATACCTCTCATCATGCTACCCTACATGCAAGATACGTTCTTGCAAATATGTCCCATAAGAACTCACAATTGAATTATGGTTCACCTACACTCTCCTACTAAGAGCATCTACAACCTTGTTCTCCTTTCCCTTGTTGTACATGATTTCAAATTCAAACTCACTGAGGGTATCCAACCATCTAGATTTTCTAGCATTCAGATTAGATTGGTCAAACAAATACCTCAGCCCACTATGATCACTCATCAGAACAAACCTCCTACCAAGGATATAATGTCTCCACATCTTCAATGCATGAATTGTTGTTGCCAACTCAACATCATGAGTCACATAATTCTTCTCATGCTCATTCAGCTTCCATAATTCTTAGCAAACCAGATGCCCTTCCTCCATTAGGACTTCACCAAGTCCTTCCTTGAAAGCATCTGTAAAAACTACAAACTCCTTATTAGGATCTGCAATCTTCAAGATAGGAGCATTAGTAAGAAAATGCTTCAACTGCTCAAAACTAGTTGCACACTCTTCAGTCCATTCAAAATTCTTCTCTTTCCTCTGCAAAGATGTAATAGGATAGCCAATATTTGAGCAGTTCCTAGTGAAATTCCTGTAATAACATTCTAGTCCCATGAATTATCTGACCCCTTACACATTCCTAGGATCTGGCCTCTCCATGACAGCTTTAATCGTTTTCAGGTCTACCGCTATCTCTTCCTTGGAAACATGTCCCAAGTAATGAATCTGAGACTGAAAGAAACTACACTTGATGATATTAGCATATAACTGATGCTCTCTCAACAATCTCCATACCGCTGCTAGGTGCTCTGCATGCTCCTCATCATTCTTTGAATATATCAATATGTCATCAACAAAGGCTATCACAAAATTATCCAAATAAGGACGCAACCCATTGATCATCAAACACATGAAGGTGGTTGGAGCATTAGTAAGACCAAAAGGAACCACCATAAACTTATAATTCTTATACCTTGTACGGAATGTAGTCTTGCATATGTCTTCTTCTTTGATGCCCACCTGATGATATCCTAATCTCAAATCAATATTTGAAAACATTGTAACTCCCTTCAGCTGATCATGCAAGTCATCAATCCACGTAAATGGATAACTATTCTTGATAGTAACTTTGTTCAACTATCTATAATCAATGCACAATCTGAGAGTATCGTCCTTCTTCTTTACAAACACTATTGGTGCACCCTAAAGGGATACACTTGGCCTAATGTACCCCTTATCAAGCTTTTCTTTAAGTTGCAACTTTAATTCCACCAACTTCGAAGTACTCATCCTGTATGGTGCCTTATATGTTGGTGTTTCTCCCGACACCAAATCAATAGAAAATTCCACCTCTCTATCAGGACTTAGCTCTAGAATATCTACAAGAAACGCATCCTAAAATTGTCGCAGGACATGATACCTCCTCAAGACTCATCATCCTCATCCTCTTTCTCTTTTTCATGAGAAATATGAATTGCAAATAATACACATCCCTTCCTACAATTGTGTTTTCTTGCATAGCTATAACCATTCTCATTGATGTAGACTTATTCTTTCCTTGTAATATTATCCTTTCTCGATCATCATCCAAGAAATCAATAACCTTTCCATAGTAGTACACTTTAGTCATGTGTACTATTAATCCATGCCCAAAAACATACTATTTGATCCCAAAGGAAGCACATTTACATTTATTGATGTAGGAATACAATTAAGCTCAAATGTACAATATCTCACTCAATGATGAAGTCTTCTCTTGGTTCTTGTAGCCAATTGCACCAACCAAGATTCTGCATGCGTTTCTTTACTAATCTGACATTTATCCATTGGGTCACCACTAATATAGTTATAATTATATATAGGATCAATAAAAACATAAACAAATTGATCACAGAGCTTACCTTCCATCTCGATAATAGATTCCTAATGGTCTGCCTACCTATTATCCACCGCTACATAAATACGGGGAATAGTTTGGCCTACATCTCCAACTGTTTGTGCCTCCTGAGCACTGTAAATCTAAGGCTTTCCACTCTAATGTGATGGAATATCCCTCCTGCGATGCCCTCTACCATAAGTCCAACACCTCCAAGGTTTCCTACCATATCCTTTATTTTGCTCCTCAGGATGAGACCCATGTCCTCTCTCAGTTGTATTGATCTTCTTACGAGGTCCCACATTCTCCTTGTCACTTGCATCTCGAGATCTTCCTTGCTTCTTAAGTCATTTTCCTTTTGTATTATCATTACCTTTCGAGTCACATTTGAACTTAGGCTTGTTCTTAGACTACTCATAATAAGGCTCCAACTTCCTAATTACTTCCTCTAATGGTTGAGGTTCATCATACTCAATCTGGTTTTTAAATGCTAAAGGAAGTCCACTGATGAACCTTTCGACCTTTTTCTTATCATCCTTGAGGTAGGGAACATAACTTGACACCTCTGAAAACTTGGTTGTGTACTCTTCATCTATCATGGAACCCATCTTAAACTCATAGAATTCCTTGGCCTTCCATCATAATATATCTCAAACAAGTACTTCTTCCTTAAGATTCTTTTAAACTCATGCCAACTTATCTCATCTTCCCTAATGTCTCTAACATGCTTAACATCTTCCCACTAGATATTTTCTTTTCCCTTGAGATTGAAGATAGTTATCTTGGCTTTCATGTTATCTGAATAATCATGCAATATGAAGAACTTATTCATCCCAAGCAACCATGTTTCTACATCTTCTTATTTCTTCACTTCCCCATCAAAATTAAGAGGTTTGGCTTTCCTGAACTCATCTAGCAAGTACCTCTTCTCACTCCTCATGTAATGATACTAGCGTTAATGACGATGATGTCTCTAATAACCAAAGATAGAATAAAATCCATGAGTGATAACCCACTTGTCAAGTGCATCCAAATATCTACTAGCTCTAACTGTATCATCTTTTAGCATCATGTATATCTTCGTAGACCTTCTACCATATGCCCCGTTAGTCTTATCATCCTATCTATCTTGTTGGGAAAAATATTGGGGGTTCGGGGGGGGTGGGTTGGGGTGGGGTTGAATCAGTATTTTCAAATCAATTAATTTTTACATTTCATATTCATATTTATATACGCGACTTTAATAAAAGGAACCTGCGTGTGTACGGGATTGTTCTTAAGACAACCAGCGTATATCTAGTGAACTTATGATTCAATTAATTCATCATATGTTGGTCTTCATCTAGTGCATTAGTACTATATTAAACATTAGATAAACAGTAACCATGTGTTGTAATAACAAAATAAAACATCACACATAAGAAACACACATGAACACCAGGATTTAAGGTGGAAACCTAATGAGCGAGAAAACCACCTGTTGATATCGTCTTTGTCTTCTTCTTAATATAAAGACAAAATTGTTTACGATCTTGTACCGATGCATACTCATACTAGTACACAGGCACCCACCTACAGAAGGCTACAACCTTCATACTTTGTCCAACTCCTACTAGAAGGGATCTCTAACCCCCTAATCTCATCACTAGCAACTGCTGGCATGCAGCTTCGACTTCCTCACTGAAGGCTCCAACTCTCAGCATCCTCCATGGACTACGTTTCATAAATTTTCACATTGGATCCATCTGCTTCAACACAACATAACTTGTAGGCCATGTTTTATCAAATTTTCATACTGGAACATTATCAACACTTAATCTCAATATCAACTCATCACTCATTTGTAGGCCATGTTTTATCAAATTTTCATACTAGAACATTATCAACACTTAATCTCAATATCAACTCATCACTCTAACACAATCATCAATCTCTGACACAACTAAATCAATCAATCACTGAAACCCAATCATAAATCTCTAAATCAACCAATAAATATTTGACACAAGTGAATCAATCACTGAAAACCCAATCAACTGATACATAATCAAAGCTTAACCAATCAACTGGAATAGTCAGATCATTGTAACCAGTGCACAGAACAAAACTCATAATGTTGCATCAACACATAGAAACAACTGCAACCCTGATCATTCACTTTCCAAAATGTATACGCTACTTCACTTAAGGCAACCCACGTGCATACACATTTTTCAAGAGAGAAACCCGCATATAGATCTTAAGATACTGAAAACTTGACTACTGCAATTCTAAAAGGAATATTGATTCATACTCGGATCTACTGCAACACTCTGAACCAATCACAAAACTAAACCTAATCTTCAATCATAATCAACAAGAAATATTGACACTATTCATAACCACATTAAACTTCATCATTCTATCAAATTTACTTCAGACATTATCATTTAACCCAAATCAATTATGAGGACATCATTGATAGACAGCAAAGAAGTAGCAACGTTGATCAGATTGATCAGTCATTTATGAAAAGAAACCCTTACTTTGCATATGCTACTTTGTAGAGACCAACCGTGTGTATACACACTTTTCCCGAGACCAACCAGCATATAGTTATGCAAATTTTGACCTAAAATTGTGCAGCTCTTCAGAACTTCGGAAAGACCCAGATCATAATACTCAGAGATAAAAACATGTGTTAGTTTTTGGACATGGAATCCCCCCACAGCATGGTTTGGGGCTCAAAGCTAGGAAGAGGCTCTATAGCTGAGTGCGCAAAGGCCTATTAGAGTCTGAAACTGAGTGCACGAACCCCTGCAACTAAGTGTGTAGGGAGGAGTTGAATCTGTAACCAAGGAAGAAGAATAATAAAGAGAATCTTTATCTGAATTCCATGTATCTGTTCTTGTGTTATTACCTATTGATATCATTTGCAATTATACTATTTATTTACTACGCGCATTTGTATGAATGGTGAATATTGTTAAGTATAACTGAAAGCATACAGATAAGCTAAGTTAATCAACTAATATCGGGTTACTAGTAAGGATTTTGGTAATAACATTGTTCGGCCCCCGAGTAGGGCTGCGCAAAGGCAGCATCCCAGGCTATGAGGTACTGATAAGCGCGTGTAGCGATGTGCACTCAAGGTCAAACCGCAAACCACTTGGAACCCATCAGACATCCCCAGGGTGCAGAAACCTATTTATAGCACCCTCCCATACTACTTCGGATGAGGTCTACCGTGATGGGAATAGGCTCCTCCAGCCATAGATATGCATCATGCACCAAGCAGAGCAGCTACCTGATGACGAAAATGGTGATGGGCGTGCTGTGGAAATGTGGAATCCATAACAAGTTCAGTAACCCGGCCTTTTCCACACCTCGCAACCATTTTCGCGGCTCTAACGCTATCACTAACCCCTTAGTATTCTGCTTCATCAGATTCATCGTTTCTAGGTGTGGGAACTTCTTGCTATTCACGAGGTCCCAGTATTCACATTTCATGGTGGGCATGCGGCCTAGGTGCGGGCCCTCAAATACAATGCCATCGAGGAGGAGCGGGGTCTGTAGTGAACTCTTTGTTGCATCCAGATCCTTTGGTACTTTGTCTTTCCCTTTTCGTGAAGGGACATACGTGGGTAGTTTCGCTTCAAAGCGCAACAGTTGGATGCCCTCCTCCATGTATTCTTCTTCTTCTACGGCCGCAATCAAGGCATGCAAATCTTCTTCCTCTTCATCTGTTTCAATCGTGACTGCTTTCCCTTTTTCTTCCATTGATAACTTGTTGTGTTGCGGATTCCTCGAGGACATGCGTACTGGTCCCTTTGCCCGCTTATCCTTCTTTGGCCTCGGCGTCCGCAGTGATTTGGGGATTTCTATCACAACCCCAATGCCTTCGGGAACATCATGTACCATGGGAGTCTGCACGGCCTCAACGGCGGTTCCTTCTTCAATTCCCAACCCATCCTTAGTGGTCGTCATCATCTCTAAACTGTATGCTATCTATCGCGAACTCAGGGGCTATATTATCACTCAGCTCTCAACACTTTGTGATTTGCTAAAGGGTTAGATTATCAAATGACTAAGTGTTGTTCGATGGCCAGCCCTTTGATTTTTACAGCGCCTTTTGAATTCAAATTCGACTGTTCCCCCCAATTTCAAGCCATCAATCCTTCCTTGGCGGTAGATTTTCCAAAATCTTGCCCATAACTCTCGTCTTAAATACCTGTTTCCCACTCCATTTGGCCTCAAATCGGACATCTCGTCATTAATAGTGACACCGACGGTCACTTCCCAGCCAACCCATGCAATAACGTAGCCCTCCATGCGCGGTCGCGGACCCTATGACGTCCTACTCCTGCGTGCATCTCACATATCACACAGCCCCTAGACATAATATTTTATAGTCCCGCGCTCCCTTTCAACTACTTGCAGCACTAAGACTATCCTTCCTATGTCTATTCAGGTGGGCACACCACCCGTGCGGAGCTTCATCTCGTTCTCCACCATGGCTCGCGAAGAATCCCCATCTTCCATTGTAGTGATCGGCATCGTGCACTCTACTATTTGCATTGCGCTGCCCTGGTCACTACGTTTGGCAAGATGTGGTCTCAGCCACAGCAGCAGACTAACTAATTCATGACGATAGCTTTCCAATTTGTTAGTATACACACCTTGCCTTGCCATCCTCGATTTTTCAACGATAAATGCTTCCTTTATTTCGTTTTCTAGCTTCTTGACCTAGACATCCATTAAAGCACCTTTCTTCCTTAGCCATACCCAGTATTTTTCAAGTTTGTGAAGTCTAAAGTTTCCCTGTTGAATTGCTTCCTGAAGTCTTATATGTGCTGCTTCGCGGAACTGTGTGATTTCTTCATTCCGATCTACGCATACCATCGTATTTATAGGTATTTTTATGCGTGGACTTGTCTTTGCATGCTCCATAGGGACTACAACCCCTGCTTCATACTTCAGCTTCGGAAGCACTTGTGCGGTCAAAGTTTTGCACATGGTCCTATAATCCCATACAACCACTGGTATTTGCAGGTCCCAGTCGGTGCGTCTCACATGGTAGACCTTTTTCAGCACTTCACACACCTTGTCAAATGCTTCCCCGTGTATGATTTTTGGCATGCTAGGTTTTATCATGCTTCATCATTCACGCACTTTTCTTGCCTTCTTCTGCTTGTTTTTCCTGTTTCCTATTGTGATAGCGGTGTGCGTTCATGCGGGCTGCGTACCATACCCATGTACCCATATGGAAAGGTGGGCGCGCAAGCTGTTTCGCCCCTCATAACTGGCTCTCATCCATAGTTGAGGTTTTCCAAATCGTATAAGCATCCTCCTTCTGCATTCATGCCAGCTCTCAATACTTCTCTAATGCGTACCCCACCACCTTGCAGGCATCACAAAAAGTGCATATTTTAGAACATCGAACCGTTGTTGTTCTGGCACTGCACTTTCAAATTTGTTCAGGAATTCATCCACCACTATCGACCCATCATACATAGGTAGGTCCCTTACCTTTGTTGTCATGCAGAGCGGTAATCTTACCATCATGTTACAATTGAGCGTGGTTACCTCTTGTAATTGGTTCTACCATCGTTCTGTTTATTGATCCAAATTTGATGTGCAGGAGATTTCATGCTCCCACGAAATCTGGCCATTCGCTGTAGGATTCACCCAATCCTATTCCCAAGCGGTTATCTTGTAGATATAGTATAGCTCATCATCACTCTCGTCATCATGCACTGGCTCTATGTAGTATGCTCCTTCCGCAGGGTCTAAAGGCACCACTACGCGTAGTGAATTTTTCTCAAAAATCATTTTGTGCTTCTTTAGATTTATTACTCTATTCATATCAGTGGCCCAGTCTATTCCCAGTAGTGCGAGATAGGGATAGGGATTGCTATCATCGACAATCTTTATCACCTCAAAATCTGCAAGCGCACTTGCACCTTTGATGTCTACTGTTATCCCCTGCAATCTTCCCATCGATAGGATCTTCTGCTAGTTTGTCATCCGTAATTGAATAGGGGACCATTGCAACGTGGGCCTACCCATGTTCTCCCATGTCTATTTTTGGTAGCACATTTGCATCCGATCCTAGATCCAGAATTACATGATCCATTTCATACTCCCCAATTTGTGCAGTCAATCACATTTCCCTTCCTATTCACGATGTATGTTTCCTGAGCTTCCGGACTACGCAAGGTTATCTTGACCCAACACACCTAGTGATAAGTTCCTGTAGTCCTTTCACATCCTTGTTGTCATGCAGCAACTTCATAGATGTCTCAAGAAAGGTAGTGATCATTGAAGGATACATCTTCAGCTCTGGTTGATCCTTACTACCTGAAGTGGAGGCCTTCGTGAAGCTCTTCTTAGCTTCCATGAATGTCTCCTTCGCACACTCCAAATTAAATTCAGGTTCCTTTGTAGGAGCCTTGTGAACCCACACACTTTTTCAGGTTGCTTACCTTTGTCATCTCCTGTCGTGATACCGCTTCTGAGCACTATGTTTACATTCAGGTCCTCTTCACGTGGCTCAAACCTCATTATTTGCAAATTCTGAGTCAGGGGAGACTGGAGTATCCCTTTATCACGCAGCCTCGCTATCATTGTAGGGAAGTCCTCTGTCTCATTATCAAACTGAGTATAGTATAAACATGATGCTCTCGTTAGATTCGTAATCGCGGGCATAGTGAGCTAGCCCTCTGCAATTGTAACAAACCAGTTGTTCGCAACCCCTTCCTAGTCCCATTCCACCTTGACCTCGTCCGCACCCCTGAAATCTAACACACGCCATTCCTGCATTGGGGCGAGGGCTCGCGTTTCATTCTGCACTCTATAGGCAAGAGTCTGATCCATCATCATCTCATAACTTCTGTAGGTGCGCTCATCATGGCCTACTGACCTGCAGAAATTACAGAATAATTGTTGGGACGTCTTTGTATACTTCTACAATAGATGGCAATTATCCGTAGTGTGTTTTCCTCCTATCTCACAAATCGCGCACCATAATGCAGGTGCCACGCTTGGTCCTGCTTGTGCCTCTGGTCTTAATGGCATCGGCCCTCCTCCCGCCAAGTAGTTCGTGAAGATTGGACAATGGTCCTTGTCATGCCCCTAGCATTTGCTTTTTATGCACCATACCTCCTTGCACACTTTTGGGCGAGTTTTCCTATCTTGTTTCAAACTCTACATTTCAAAACACAAATTTTGCAGTTGCGTGTGGATTTGTTGGACTGCCAAGCTAGGATCTTGTAAGGATCTCGTGCAATCTCATTGCAATCTCAAAAGCTTCGGCCTGGGTGGATAACTTCTGCTGCGACCTCGTCATCCTTAGATGTAGTGATGCTACAAACCATGTGTGGTGTTGCCCGTCTTTCAAGGTCATGTTGGCTTCGTGAATCATACTCTTCAATCTCTGATCTAGATCCCATGGGGTCTCGCCTGGAATCATCGCGATCTCCTTAAACGCGATAATCGATTGTGTCTCTGACTTTGGCTTGCTAAATTCCCTATTTAGTGCAACCTGGATGTCTACGATCCCCATTTTTGGATGGTCATTAAAATGCTTAATATACCATGTCAATGCACGATCCTGAAACGCACTCACCAATGTTTCTTTCTTTATATTATCATCCACGACTCCTTGTGCTTCCCATACAGCCCTTACCACAAACCGAAATTGGTCTGGATCTTCATTCCTTACTCCCCTTAATATCGGAAATTTTATCGCGCTCGCCATATTGAACTATGGTGGTGGCGGAGGTGGTGTGGACGAAGATGGAGGTGAAGATGGTGAGACTGGTGGCAGTGTAGGTGGAGGTGGTAGGCGTGGAATTCGTTGCCTTATCAGACTGATCATGCTTCTCGAAGAAACTTTCGCGAGCTCTTCCTCGCTTTCCCATCGAGGTGAAATCAAGGGGATATTTTCTATCTCTAAGCTACCTTCGTTTCTATAGATCCTCCCACTTCGCGTAGCCCCAAACATCAATTTATTCGCATAACCCGCTTTTCACACAATAACATCTTAATCCAAGTGTTAAAATATTTAATGTACTTACCTCGCAGTCCTTTGAGGAAGCGTCATTCCGCCTCGCTGTAGCTGATTGTCGTGTATACCGTGAACTTAGTGATAAAGCCCCATATAATTCGATCGAGTCAATGGTCCACAACGCGTGCGGTATTATCTTTTGATGCTTCAAGTTTATGCACTAATTCTGGGGTCCACACAATTGGTTTGTTGAGCCTACACCTTCCCTGACTATCTGGTAGCTTTGCGATCCACTCATACAACTTAGAGGGAAATGATGCAAAGAAAATTTTGTGGATTTCTGTACATAAGTAGTGCTCCAACCACTGTTCCTTTAATACTCGTGGATTCCTATTTTCCTGCGCCACGAACTCATGAATCTTTCCATCTAACCACCCTTCAATTTCTTTCTTCATTGGATTCCAGTAACATGACATCAAACATCCCTTATGTAGATCACAGTCGGCAACGGAACCATTTGTTGGCTTGTTGGGGCCTGACCTAGGTTCGGAGATGATTTAACCAAACAAATCCCAATACTACTAGCCCTTTCGGAAACATTCCACAAAGTGCAGACTGAGGTCTCACCCGAATTAGTATGGGAGGGTGCTAGAACCATGTTTCCACACCTTGGGGATGTCTGATGGGTTCCAAGTGGTCCACGGTTTGACCCTACACACATGTTTCTACACGCGCTTACTCGTACCTCACAGCCTGGGATGCTGCCTTTGCACAGCCCTAATCGAGGGCCGAATAGTGTTACTACCCAAATCCTTACTAGTAACCCAATATTAGTTGATTAACTTAGCTTATCTGTATGCTTTCAATTATACTTAACAATATTCACCATTCATTCAAATGCTCGCAGTAAATAAACAGTATAATTGCAAATGATATCAAACAGGTAATAACATAAGAACAGATACACGAAATTCAGATAAAACTTCTCTTTATTATTCTTCTTCCTTGGTTACATACTCGACTCCACCCTACGCACTCAGCTACAAGGGTCCGCACACTCAGCTGCGGACTCTACTAGGCCTCTACGCACTCAGCTATATAGCCTCTTCCTACTACTACGACCCAAGATACTTAGACCCTTGCTCTATGCTCGCTATTTTATTCTATTCATCAAATTCCATTCCTTCATTCATTCATTATTTTACAACTTAGAGCCTCGCTCTATTTATACAATTCCATGGTCCGCGGACGATGGGTAGGCCGACACTACATTCAAAACTTAGGGCGGATAGCCCTATGACTCTAACATACAATCCGCACTTCGCGCCCACAATTCGCGGAGTCTTTACAATAATATTACTCAAAACTTGGACTTTGAGCCCCAAACCATGCTGTGGGGGGATTCCATGCCCAACATCAGTACATAGATCTAGTCAATCCATGAGAAGATCATACAATGAAAGGTCATTTCAAGTCTCATGATCCTGATCCATCATTATATTCATCCGTGCATAATTATTCAGATCTATTGGATCTCATCCATCATCAAACGCTTAAGTGCATACTTAGTTTAGATCAAGAAAAGCATCAAAAACCCATAACATGCATATTTTATTTTGATCTAACTCTTCATAATATTTCCATCACTTGCACACTTAACACTTTGATCTTCATCTCTTTATATAGTTTTAGCCTTTTTCAATACCTCAGGTCAAAACCATAGTTATGCCGATGGTATTCTTTGACGGGATCAATATTCTTTGCCGTGCTCATTACTATGAGCCAATACCATGGTGAAAACCCCTGGTATTTAGAATACCATGGTGAAAAACCCATACACTACTTTTATTCATTGAACTCACAGGCATACGTGACTTGGCTTAACAGAACCTGCGTATAGTTATTGAACTTCCAACTTTATCATTCTTCTGAACTGATTCCTCTTAATTGTCATGCATTTTTTCACATCTATATTCATTCTAGTATTATGTTGTATTCATTCTGTCACTTCTGAACTAACATGTGAACTTTGTTATAAGTGAGTTTCCATCAAGGACAACACATGTATCACAATGCCAACAATCTCCCCCTTCTGACTTGATGGAAACCATTGGGTGTTTGGTCACCACAACCTATAAATAACATCAAGTCAAATATCAAGCTACTCTCCCCCCTTGACATCAATGGCAAAGGGTTGACCAATGTTGAATGAGGACTTCCATATCTGAGCTGCTAAATATGTTGAAATATTGAACTTCTCCCCCTGAGCACATGCCTAACTCTCTAATGGATGGAAAATGAATTATATAACTATATTACTATGACCTTCCTATCATCAAGGACCCATGCGTACATCAATCACACAACCAAGTGGGGATACATATTTGACTCAAGCACCCAACCAAGTGGGATTACATATTTGACATGATCTCAAAAGTCCATACATGACTGAATATGACAATTATTACATCATAAGTCTTTACATGACCTTTACATCAAATGATACACATGACATTTATAACAAAGACCAAATACCTAAACAAGATCATTATAGTTGTCAAAAACTATCATACACCATATATGATCTGTTCCATAAACATCTATCAACATCATCAAGAAAAACAACCTGTATATGTCCATCATCAATTCACAAGATAATTCAATGTAGCTTTAATATCATCAACCTATGACTAAGTATGTTGCACATAGATATCAACTCATCCTCTTGATCTTATCAAGATCAACTTTCTCCTTTTCCTTAGTAGAAAAAGCCTTATGTTCATAAAAAACATAGCATTTCATGAATCAACTAAGCATATGCCATATCTCCAAGCAGTGATGCCTATACCTTCACAAAACCATTCACACAATATCATATACATGTGAAAGCACCATAGTCATCATCCATGACCACAATATCGTCATCAAATCATCGTAGCAGGAACTGTATGTTCTTTTCACAACAATCCTCAATATATCAACCATGTATCATTATTAGGGAGTTTTCCAACATTCACATATGATAAGCATCAACCATGATAATCAACATATGTGAGAACCAAACCTATCATAATAAAGTAAGAAGTCATCATCATTATGTGACTAAGTAATCCATGTCTTCAAATAGCTATGAAACCTGCAATAACACCATTCTCTTGGCCAACCAACATTATTTACCAATGTGAAATTTAAGTAATCCTCCGTGTATCCAGCATAGAGATAGCAATATGTATCTAGCTTCTCATCAATGAGAAGTGAAAACCATGAGCTCACAGTTTATTTTTCAAACTTTCTTGATACCATCAAGAGCAACAATCCTCAAATAATATGCCATGAGAGAGCCTAGGACTATAGGAATCATCATCCATAACTGCACCATATGAAATTTATGCAACAACCACATAAAAGAAATGAGTGACACTTATCATCATCAAATAATGAAATTGTGTACTCAAGCTTTGTTCTATATGCATATCTGAATCATTCATAAATCTTATCAGAAGCATTAAAACAACTATGTAGCTCAAGCAATATAAGTATCATATGTGATTTCATCATAGGCAACTCATGACCGCAACATAGCATGATGCATCATTTAAACACTTCAGCAACATAAGCATCATCTTCATTTATAATCATCCGTTTCAGACGCTTCGAATTCTGCGCCCCGCCAGAGTGCAGTTTCCGCTTGTTCTGCCATCTGTCAGATCAGTCAGTAACCGTTCCAGCTGTTCCACTTCAGACGCTTCGAACTCTGTGCCTCCCCATAGCGCAGTTTCCGCTTTTTTGCCATCTGTCAGATCAGTCGGTTCCTTTCCCGCTTTCGAGCCCAACGGTCGAACTCTTGTTTCCTTCGACCTTGCGCTTGATCGCGGTCTATTAAAAGGACTTACATTGTAAAGATTTTCTTTGTATCACTGATGAGACCCTAAAGGTCGAAACTAGTTTGATAATACAAAATTTTATCTTTCATTCTTTGTTGTCCTTTTTCTTTCTTCTGATTACTATCTTGCTAATGGTATCGCTAGCTTATCGCACTTTTCATTAATAAAGCCTAAACCCTAAACCCTAAACCCTAAACCCTAAACTGCATGGATTTTTCCAGCGTCACCCTCTGCTTCAGCATATTCCAAAGCCTTTGATTTGTTGGAGGAATCCACGTAAGCTGGGCACCTTCATCATGAGCAGCACTCTTCGGGACCCTCAGCCTTAAGATTTTTGACTTTTCGTTCGGCGCGTTCCCCACCAAATTTTTCTTTGTTTTTTCCCCTATTAGTCGGGGGGTTCGGGGGCAACGCCCCCGATCCAAAATCCAGCTGTCAATCTCCTACTGATTTTACTGAAGAAGTTCCGTACTTTCCGCCGTACAGTCAGTTCATTCAGAGGTGGCAGTTTTCTCGAGATGCGCGCCCCGAATGCAGAAGTCAGTTATCTGTTCCGACTGTTCCGCTTCAGACGCTTCGGAATCTGTGCCCTGCCAGAGTATAGTTTCCGCTTTTCTGCCATCTGTCAGATCAGTCAGTGACCGTTCCGACTGTTCCGTTTCAGACGCTTCGAATTCTGCGCCCCGCCAGAGTGCAGTTTCCGCTTGTTCTGCCATCTGTCAGATCAGTCAGTAACCGTTCCACTTCAGACGCTTCGAACTCTGTGCCTCCCCATAGCGCAGTTTCCGCTTTTTTGCCATCTGTCAGATCAGTCGGTTCCTTTCCCGCTTTCGAGCCCAACGGTCGAACTCTTGTTTCCTTCGACCTTGCGCTTGATCGCGGTCTATTAAAAGGACTTACATTGTAAAGATTTTCTTTGTATCACTGATGAGACCCTAAAGGTCGAAACTAGTTTGATAATACAAAATTTTATCTTTCATTCTTTGTTGTCCTTTTTCTTTCTTCTGATTACTATCTTGCTACTGGTATCGCTAGCTTATCGCACTTTTGATTAACCCTATTCACAGTCCACGGCGTATGCTGCCTTTCGCAAGATTCTTAATCAGTCTATTTTGATTTCCCGCATTCCTGTCTCGATGCCGCCTGTTACTCGTTCGCACCAGCCTTCGCACCAGTCTTCAGAATCAGAGCATATTCGTCAAGATCCTGCTCTCGCGCCCCTCCTCAATGCTGTTGCAACAGAGGAAGAAAGGACCGCGGGTACTAATGCGAATCGTGAAGGAGAAGGGACCTCGGCTCCTCGCACGAATCGTGAAGAAGAAGATACCACGTTTCTGGACTGGCAAACCGAAATGGCGTCCGATGAACTTCCCGCGCTGCCCAAATCCTGGGAAGCCGCGACTCAGTGCACTATCAAAGATTTCCAGAAAGCCACTGAGATCTACCATCGCTCTCAGGTGTTGGCATTATGATTCAAGTGTTGTCCTTGATGGCAACTCACTTAGAGGTTGGTACAGGTGCTCAGAGGTTGGTACAGGTGATGGCAACTTAATCAGAAGACAGATCTTAGTACAGCATGCCAAGGAAGTTCATATACGCAGGTTCGTTAAGCCCAAGTCGCGTGTACACGCTAGTTGGATTCAGAAAAAGCGCGTGTATGTGGAAAAGTACCTTTTGGTCCATGGTGGTTAGTCCTTGGAAGTTGTGCCTATGATTTCGGACCATTGTGTCTCGACGGGCGTGTCGATCCCTAGTTTTGAAGTTGATGGTATTGTGTTACTATGGTTTTGGCTCTTGGTATTGAGCAAGGCCTAAGGCTATATAAGGAGAAGAAGATCATTAGGCAAATATATCTTTCGACAAGGCTTGAATATCTAAGAGAGAAAGAGATCTGATATGCAGGTTCTGGGTTGCTTGATCTAAGCCAAGGAGAGATCACATCGGTTGATGGAAGACTAGATCTAAGGATAGATCGGGATCTAATGGTTTGAAATGCACTATCATGATATGGTTGATTATGCGTATTTCTAGATCTGCATATTGTCGCAATGTTATGTTCTGGGTCTAACTGATGTCTGGTACAGCTGCAAATTGAGAAAGTTTATTTTTAGATCTGTACGCAGGTTGGCTTCGGTAAAAGCGCGTGTATACGCGGGTTTTGCTCATTGAAGTAGCGTATATCTTTTGAAGCTTGATTTTGGGTTTACAGTGGGGTCTAACTGTTATTGCAGAGTTCTGTAGTCTGCTCTGTGTTCTGGTAACTGGTGATTGACAGGGTTCAGTGGTTCAGTGATTCAAAGTTTGGTTGTTTTATGCTTCAATGATCTGTTGTGAAAATTGAATGAATTAGGGTCTACAGATTGTAATGTTGTGCTTCAGGAATATCCAGTCTGAAAATGTATGAAAGGTGGTACCTGAAGGAAAGAAGATTGTAGGTCAGCACCTACGTACTAGTATCGTGGCTAGTACAAGAGAAAAGGGGGTTGGAGCTCCCTTCCAAGGAAGTTTGGAGAACGAGAGAAGGTTGTAGCCTTCTGCAGGTTGTAGCCTGCGTACTGGTATAAGGCTGCACCAGTACAAAAGATTGTAAACTGAAGTTTCATATTAAAGAAAGATAGAGACAACTTGCAGCAGGTGGTTTTCACCCACATTGGGTTTCCACCTTACATCTTGGTGTTCATGTGTGTGGCTTTTGATCTGTTCTGATATACTGCACCTGTTTACTGTTAATGTGGTGAATAATGTCCTGATGAACTTAACTGAAGAATAAGCTAACTAAATTATGAGTTTTCTTCTTATACGTTGTTTTATTTAGTCAGAGTAGCGTATACACGCTGGTTCACCTAACTGAAGTAGCGTATATGTTTCTGAGCATTGAAAAAGTTTGATTGATCTGATAATACTGATTCACCCCCCCTCTCAGTATTATTTCCAACAATTGGTATCAGAGCAGGTCCTTCAGAGAAGCTTGATCGCTTGAAGGTAGATCATTCATCATGAGCAACTACGAGAAAGAAGCATCAATCAGGCCACCTATTTTTTATGGGACAAACTTCAATTATTGGAAGGTAAGAGTTACTGCATATCTTCAATCTCTTGGTACAGAAGTTTGGAACATTGTAGAAACAGGCTATGCTTTTCCTTCAGCTACTCCTACAGATCCAGCTGAGAAAAAGCAGTATGAAACAAATGCAAAAGCAGTCAGTACTCTATTAGGAAGTATATCCCAAACAGAATTCATGAAGGTCATGCACTTCAAATCAGCAAAAGAGATATGGGACAAAATGATCACTAGCTATGAAGGAGATGAACAGGTAAAGCAAGCTAAACTTCAAACTCTCAGGATTCAATATGAGACTCTCAAGATGTATAATGATGAAAGTGTGGCTAATTATTTTCTTCGGGTAGATGAGATTGTTAATTGCATGAAAAATTTGGGTGAAGAAATAAAAGAGACTATAGTAGTTCAAAAGATTCTAAGATCATTATCCCCCAAGTTTGAATCTAAAGTATCTGCAATAGAAGAAAAAGAAAATCTTCGTGTTCTCACTATGTCTCAGCTACATGGAATTCTAACTGCTTATGAAATGAGAAAGGGAGGTCCATCTGACAGAAGGGAAGCTACTTTTAAGGCATCAGGAAAAGAAGATTACTATGAAGCAAGCCATGTTCCAGAAGAAGAGGAAGAAGAATCAAATTTTGTCAGAAATCTTCAAAGGGGTTCTGGAAGGTTCAGAGGTAAGCTACCTTTCAAATGCTTTGCTTGTGGAAGAGTAGGTCATTATGCTGCAAAATGTCCCTATAAGGATAAAGGAAAAGAACCTGCTAGATGGAACAAGAAACAAAGTGCCAATAAGAAAAGCTACTACACCCATGAAGATAGTGATGGCTTATCAAACAGTGATGAAGATGAACAAGGTAATAAATATAAGCTGTTAATGGCATTTGAAGATGATGATTATGAGGATGCTGTAGATGTGGATAATCTCTATAATGAAATTACTAGACTCAAGAGATGCATAGAAGAAAAGAGTGTGATCATTGATACTTTGCAATTTCAAATTGATGAAAAGGAAAAACATCTTGAAAAACTAGAAGGTGAAATTGTTGGTCTCAGAAAAGAAATTGAGAAAACAAAAGCTATTAATCTTAAGTTTGTCAAAGGATCTGAAACTTTGGATGAGATTATCAATGTGCAGCGGTCTCCTCTAAACAAGACAGGTTTGGGCTATAATGGAGAAACCTCTCAAGCATCCACCTCAAAAAGTTATCTTGATGCAGCAAGAAGAAATGAGCAGAAGAACAATGAAGATAATCAGGTAAAGCAGGGACGAATTACAAACAGGAACTATCAGGGACAATCCTTCTTAAGGGTGAACAAAAGCTACAACCAACCACAGGTAAAATCTTCTCAGTTTGGCTCAAGAATAGATGAAAATAGAAATTACAATCAGTTGGCTGGTAGATTCAATAACCGCAGAAGCTTCTTCAATGGACAATGCTTTTCTTGCCATAACTTTGGTCACAAAGCAGCTCAATGTGTTGCATATAAAACAATCATGACTAGGGAAGCTCAAAAACAAAGAAGTATGACAGGGATTACAAAGAGGACCTATAACAACTTTTCGGTTCTTGAAAATGAAGTTGAATGTTCTATTTGCAATAATTTTGGTCATAAAGACTCTGAATGCAGGAGCAGGTTTCAGGAGAAAAAGGAACAAGCCACGAGCACCAAAAAATGGAGAATAAAGGAACCTCAGACAGAAAGATGTGGGATAGCTTTTTATGCAGAAGGACAGGAAAATCTATGGTACATTGACAGTGGATGTTCGAAACATATGACAGGTGATAAAGAAAAACTTGAATCTTATTCTACTTTAGAAAAGGGAAAGAAAGTTTCTTTTGGAAATGATACTCCTGCAACTATAAAAGGAAAAGGTATTGCTCCTTTGAAAGAAAAGGTCAAGGCTGGAAATGTTTTGTATGTTGATGGATTGAAGCATAATCTACTAAGTGTCAGCCAGATGTGTGATCAAAAAACCGAGGTTATTTTCAGATCGAATGGATGTCTTGTTCGTGATCTTGATACAGGTAAAACAGTTCTCAAAGGCAAAAGAACTCCAAATAATCTGTACATATTTGAAGAAGGACAACAACAATGCTATCTTAGCAAGGATGAAGAGCACTGGTTATGGCATCGAAGGTTGGGACATCTAAGCTTCTCACAAATAAGGAAAGCATGCAAATATCAGGCAGTTCGCGATCTTCCAGATATCAAAATTCCAGACAACACCATATGCAAATCTTGTCAGTTTGGAAAGCAAACCAGAACTAACTTTCCAGAGAAGGAAGGATCAGCTAGCTTGCCTCTTGAGCTAGTCCATACAGATGTATGTGGTCCATTTAGGAAAAGGACACCTCGAGGAGAAGAATATCTGATATTATTCATTGATGATTTCTCAAGGTTTGTTTGGTTAGGGCTTATGAAGCACAAAGATGAAGCATTCGAAAAATTCAAATCCTTCAAAGCATTGGCTGAAAATGAATCAGGACACAAAATTAAGTGCCTCAGATCTGACAGAGGTGGGGAGTTCACATCAAATGAATTTTTCGATTTCTGCGATGAACATGGGATAAGAAGAGAATTCTCTACAGCTAGAACTCCTCAGCAAAATGGGGTTGTGGAAAGAATGAACAGAACTATCCAACAAATGGCTCGTGCTATGCTCGATGAATCAGGTACTCCTGCAACCTTCTGGGGTGAAGCTGCACATGCTGCTGTTATTATTCTTAACAAAACAAATGTCCGAGTAAACAGCACTCAAACACCTCATGAGCTTTGGAGTGGTAAAACTCCTTCCGTGAAGCATTTCAAAATCTTTGGGAGCAAATGTTATATTAAGAATACTGATGAGCAACTTGGCAAACTTGAACCTAGAGCAGATGAGGGCATTCTTCTTGGTTATTCTCCACATAGCAAAGCATACAAGTGCTACAATAAAAGACTTGGCAGAATTGTTGACAGTATTGATATAGTGGTTGATGAGAAGGGATATATTCCTAGGCAAGTTCATCATGAAGACATTGAAGAAGATGAAGGTTACTCTCAAAGGCGAAATAATGAAGAAGAAGAACCTCAAGAAGAAGAAGAATCTCAAGAAGAACCAGAGGAGCAGACAAGAATAGAAGAGAAGACTCCATCCAGATATGTCCAAAAGAATCATCCAGAAACTCAGATTGTGGGGCAGAAAGAAGCAGGAGTACAAACAAGAAGGACACTTGCAGAAGCTTCAAGCTACTTGGCACTACTCTCCTCCACTGAACCACAAAATGTGAAAGAGGCATGCAAAGATGAATGTTGGGTCAAAGCAATGGATGAAGAACTTGAGCAAATCGAAAAGAACAACACTTGGGAATTAGTTCCTAGACCAAAAGATAAGAATGTAATAGGAACAAAATGGGTCTTCAAGAATAAATTAAATGAAAATGGAGAAGTAATTAGAAACAAGGCCAGACTTGTTTGTAAAGGGTATGCACAGCAAGAAGGAATAGATTTTGAAGAGACCTTTGCTCCTGTGGCAAGACTAGAGGCCATCCGAATGTTCCTTGCTCTCTCAAGCTTTCAAAACTTCAAGGTATTTCAAATGGACGTGAAATCAGCCTTCCTGAATGGAGACTTAGAAGAAGAAGTATATATTGAGCAGCCAGATGGCTTCATTCTTGGGAATGATCCAAACCTTGTATGCAGATTGAAAAAGGCACTCTATGGACTCAAACAAGCTCCAAGGGCTTGGTATTATCGGTTGGACAAATATCTTCACCAACAAGGCTTTTCAAAAGGATCAGCAGATAGCAATCTCTATATAAAAGTTGAAAATAACAAATTGCTAATTCTTGTTGTTTATGTAGATGATATTATTTTTGGCAGCAATGAAGAGACTATGAGTCAAAACTTTGCCTTGGTTATGCAGAAAGAATTCGAAATGTCACTTCTTGGAGAATTGACATATTTTCTTGGATTGCAAATCCAACAAAATGAAGGAGGTATCTTCTTGTCTCAAACCAAATACCTCAAACAGATCTTGAAGAAGTATGGCATGGAAGAGTCAAAGCCAGTTTGTACACCCATGGTTACAGGATGCAGCCTCAGTGCTAATGATGAATCAGCAGCAGTTCACCAACCCACTTATAGATCCATGATTGGGAGTTTGCTTTATTTGACAGGTACTCGACCAGATATTACACATGCAGTAGGAATGGTTGGAAGATTTCAAGCCAACCCAAAGGAAACTCATCTTCAGGCAGTCAAAAGAATCTTCAAATATCTTCAAGGGACCCAAAACTATGGCTTATGGTATCCTAGAAATACAGATCTCACTCTTCATGCTTACACAGATGCAGATTGGGCTGGAAGTGTGGATGATAGGAAAAGCACAAGTGGTGGTGCTTTCTTCATGGGTTCCAGATTAGTATCTTGGTTCAGCAAGAAACAGAGTTCGATTGCCTTATCTACAGCTGAAGCAGAATATGTGGCTGCGGCATCTTGTTGCACACAACTTCTTTGGATGATGCAGACCTTGCAGGACTTTCAAATCACTTGCACTCCACCAGTTTCTATCTTATGTGATAATACTAGTGCAATCAGCATTTCAAAGAATCCAGTCATGCACTCAAAGACCAAGCACATACCAATCAAGTACCATTTTCTCCGGGAACAAGTGCTTGAGCAGAAGGTCAAGTTGGAGTATGTTCCTTCTAAGGAACAAGTTGCTGATATTCTCACAAAACCACTGCCCAGGGAAACTTTTGAACATCTCAGACAAAAGCTGGGAGTAGTTGATGCTTCATCCTGCTGTTGAAGCTTGTCTGTTCTACAGAAAAGTTGGTATACGCAAGTTACGAAAGGTATATACGCGTATACACGCGGATTTATGGTGAGAAAGTCGCGTGTACGGTGTACGCTTGTTGCAGAGATTATATCCGCGTACATACGTTGTTTCATGCAGGAGAAATCGCGTATATGAAGTTCTGAACAGCAAGGGCAAACTCTGGAGTTCTGAACAGCAATGGGTATGTCAGAATTCTTCAGGCACGGTTTCAGGGAGTGCAGCAGGCACAGGTTCAGGGGGAGCAGCTTAAAAGTCTCATAAAGCATTGTTGGCATTCAGATGTTTTGGTTGTTGATTTCAGGAAAAGGAGCTCAGAAAGAAATCCTGGTTGCTGATCTAAAAAGATGTTTATCATATGCTGCTGGTGACTTTCATAAGTCTTGGTCTAGATCTGTTGTCTCTATGTCATGTATCTCTCTTGCGATGTCTCTTTTATGGTGTCAAGGTCATGTAACGGCCTATGTTGGTTTCCCCACTATGCCTGGGATGAATGCTGTAATATAATTGGTTGTTTCTGTTATGTCCCCTCTTGGTAGGGAGTATGGATGTATGTATTGAGTCTTTTGGTGATAGGAAGGTCCCTTATGGTGTATAAGTCTTGGTTCTTGTTGAAGAACATCTTTTGCAGATCTGGCCTACTTTCAGGGGGAGCATGAGTCAGCACAGCCAAGCAGAGGTATCAACATGTCCTCAGGGGGAGCACAGCCCTTTGCCCTTGATGTCAAAGGGGGAGAGTTACTTGGTGTGGTGGTTGCCATCAAGTCCAAAGGGGGAGATTGTTGGCATTATGATTCAAGTGTTGTCCTTGATGGCAACTCACTCAGAGGTTGGTACAGGTGCTCAGAGGTTGGTACAGGTGATGGCAACTTAATCAGAAGACAGATCTTAGTACAGCATGCCAAGGAAGTTCATATACGCAGGTTCGTTAAGCCCAAGTCGCGTGTACACGCTAGTTGGATTCAGAAAAAGCGCGTGTATGTGGAAAAGTACCTTTTGGTCCATGGTGGTTAGTTCTTGGAAGTTGTGCCTATGATTTCGGACCATTGTGTCTCGACGGGCGTGTCGATCCCTAGTTTTGAAGTTGATGGTATTGTGTTACTATGGTTTTGGCTCTTGGTATTGAGCAAGGCCTAAGGCTATATAAGGAGAAGAAGATCATTAGGCAAATATATCTTTCGACAAGGCTTGAATATCTAAGAGAGAAAGAGATCTGATATGCAGGTTCTGGGTTGCTTGATCTAAGCCAAGGAGAGATCACATCGGTTGATGGAAGACTAGATCTAAGGATAGATCGGGATCTAATGGTTTGAAATGCACTATCATGATATGGTTGATTATGCGTATTTCTAGATCTGCATATTGTCGCAATGTTATGTTCTGGGTCTAACTGATGTCTGGTACAGCTGCAAATTGAGAAAGATTATTTTTAGATCTGTACGCAGGTTGGCTTCGGTAAAAGCGCGTGTATACGCGGGTTTTGCTCATTGAAGTAGCGTATATCTTTTGAAGCTTGATTTTGGGTTTACAGTGGGGTCTGACTGTTATTGCAGAGTTCTGTAGTCTGCTCTGTGTTCTGGTAACTGGTGATTGACAGGGTTCAGTGGTTCAGTGATTCAAAGTTTGGTTGTTTTATGCTTCAATGATCTGTTGTGAAAATTGAATGAATTAGGGTCTACAGATTGTAATGTTGTGCTTCAGGAATATCCAGTCTGAAAATGTATGAAAGGTGGTACCTGAAGGAAAGAAGATTGTAGGTCAGCACCTACGTACTAGTATCGTGGCTAGTACAAGAGCAAAGGGGGTTGGAGCTCCCTTCCAAGGAAGTTTGGAGAACGAGAGAAGGTTGTAGCCTTCTGCAGGTTGTAGCCTGTGTACTGGTATAAGGCTGCACCAGTACAAAAGATTGTAAACTAAAGTTTCATATTAAAGAAAGATAGAGACAACTTGCAGCAGGTGGTTTTCACCCACATTGGGTTTCCACCTTACATCTTGGTGTTCATGTGTGTGGCTTTTGATCTGTTCTGTTATACTGCACCTGTTTACTGTTAATGTGGTGAATAATGTCCTGATGAACTTAACTGAAGAATAAGCTAACTAAATTATGAGTTTTCTTCTTATACGTTGTTTTATTTAGTCACAGTAGCGTGTACACGCTGGTTCACCTAACTGAAGTAGCGTATATGTTTCTGAGCATTGAAAAAGTTTGATTGATCTGATAATACTGATTCACCCCCCCTCTCAGTATTATTTCCAACATCAGGCGCTCGTCGACAAACTTGTCGCTCTGCAAGAAGACGATAAAGTTATTCAGAGTTTAATGGTAAAAGTCCCTGGTTTGGAATCCTCGGATCCCGAATCCACTCCAGCCCTCAGAAACGGACTGCAAGACATCACCATTAAATTCCGAAAGGAATGTCATGCCCACTATATCCAGCATGAACAAATGATCGTTGAACGAAACAAGTCGAAGCTGCCGCTCATCAAAGAATCGTTCGCTTTAAAGATCAAAGAGCTCGCTGAGCCGTATGCTAATGCTGAGTTCACTAGTTTAGCTGGAGTTGTTTCTGGTGCAGCTTTGGCCCATCGTTGGGCTAATCTTGCTGCTTCTTCATTCAATCGCCAAATCAACCAATTCCAATCGGAATTGATTGAGCGTAAAGCTTCTCGTGAAGCTGCGCGTTCTGCTCGCACCGAAGCTCGGGAAGAAGCAAACAGACAAGCAGACGATATTCCGCGGGAAGAAGCCATCTCTGCCCTTGTGCAGAAAGAGGTTTCCAAATCTGAGCAGCGTCTTTCCGCTGCCATTAAACCTCTGCAAGAACAGTTGGCTCAGCTCCTCAAGCTGCAAAACCCCGCGGCCAACATCACTGCACCTGGCGTCCCTGCAGCCGCTCGTCAGAATGCACCTGCTCGACAGACAAATCAGCAGCCTACTCAGCCAAAAAACGAGCCGGGTCGTCGCAGAAACAAAAGAGGAAGACAGAACCGGAACCCGAATCAGAACACTTCATCTGCAGGTGGGCCGTCGGGTTCAAATCCAAACCAGCGTTCCCGGAACACTGGTTTAGATCCGGAGGCTGCCCCATTTGTGCCACAGCAATCAAATGCTCAGCCAAATCGTCGACGTCAGCCAGGACCTCGACCTCAGCGGCAGCCGCCTCCTCCTCCTCCTCCTCCTCAGGGCAGAGGGAAAGCCCCCATGTAAGAAAGCGACATTTGTACTGGTTGCCTGTGTTAGACCCACATGCTTATTTGTTACATATTTTGGGCAATATGACTGCTTCACAGTTAGATCGTCGGATTAGTAATAACTCTATCCACAATCTCTCTAAAGTCCATTTGCCTTATTCGCAAATTAAATTTCTGGGTCTCGGGCACAAGTACATTCCTCGCCCACCTCCAATGTCCAGGGCAGATATTATAAAGGAATATAGTTCTTTTTCAAGATTATGCAGGCTTAGAAGATATTTTAGACTTTCTAAAGATGAATCTTTTGATCCTTTTAGACTGTCTAACCCTATTTGGGAACCTCCTATACATGCACCTGAATTAGAACATGCTCTTGATTCCGGTTTATGGACATTACAGAACAGAATTGCCGAAACTGATTTTTCAAGCAAACCTCGCTTTTCTAGATCTCAGCTTGTTGCACTTCGAAGACTTCGCAGACTTCCTATTGTAATTAAACCAGCTGATAAAAATCTAGGATTGGTAGTGCTTGACAGAGATAAATACATTGCTGAAGGCAATCGTCAATTATCTGATCGCAATGTTTATTCTCCAGTTTCTTCAGTCCCTTGGACTGCCATGTATGCTTCTCTAAAACAGCTTCAAGCACGTTTCAGACATTTGCTTTCTGCAGACCACTGGAAATTCATTTTGCAGGTTGACAGTCTTCACTCTCGGGCCTGTGTGCTTTACTTTATTTGGAAAGTACAGAAGAATCCCCCGGTTGGGAGACCCATCTGCTCTTATAATGGATATATGCTTGAACCTTTGTCCAAATATCTGCATTTCAAACTCCTGGACACTCTCCTGGCACAACCTAATCATCTTCCAGACTCTCTTTCATTGTTGCAAGCTATCGAATCAGAAAGGTTTCCGCCCGACTGTATTCTTGTAACTTTTGATGTAGAATCCCTGTACCCTAGCATTCCAATTCAAGAAGGGCTTTTAGCCCTCAGGGACATGCTGCTTCAGTGTACAGTTCATGCTTTCAGTCCAGAAGAAGTTGATTTTTTGGTTAGTGCTGCAGAACTCGTTCTTCGTTGGCACTTTTTGGAATTCAATGGCAGTTTCTACAGACAGATCAGAGGTACTGCAATGGGCAGTAACTTTGCAGTTGTATATGCTTGTTTATTTCTCTGTCATTTAGAACAAGAAGTTCAGCGAAGGATGCCCACTCCAGAATTATCTTTTTTCAAGCGCTTCATTGATGATGCTCTTCTAGTCTGGACGGGCTCAAGGGACAGATTGCAGGAATTTCTCGACTGTTATCAGTCTATCTACCCTGACAACATTCGTATTACTTCCTGCATCTCAGATACAAGTGTTAACCTTCTTGATGTTGTACTTTTCAAAGGGCCCGATTTTGAGCTCTCTGGAAAGCTTTCTACCAGATGCTATCAGAAACCTCTGAATGCTTATCAATACATTCCCTTCACTTCATGGCATCCTCGACATCAGAAGTCTGCTTTTGTCCTCAACGAGTTAAAGAGATACTTGCTTAGAGAAAGCGATCAGGCCGGCTTTCTCAAGCTTCGGAGGTTGTTTTACAGTCGGCTGAGAGCCCGTGGTTATCCACCTGATTTTCTTCAGGAGTGCTTCGCTCAAGTTACTTGGAATCAAAGGGATGCTTTATTGCATCAGGTTTGTGCGCGTGAACCACTGCAGCATGCTGGTCTCAAGAGGGCCCCCTTGGTGTTAAAGTTAGATTATTGTGAATCTACTAGAGCTTTGAACCTTGGGGGGACCCTAAACCCTAAACTGCATGGATTTTTCCAGCGTCACCCTCTGCTTCAGCATATTCCAAAGCCTTTGATTTGTTGGAGGAATCCACGTAAGCTGGGCACCTTCATCATGAGCAGCACTCTTCGGGACCCTCAGCCTTAAGATTTTTGACTTTTCGTTCGGCGCGTTCCCCACCAAATTTTTCTTTGTTTTTTCCCCTATTAGTCGGGGGGTTCGGGGTCAACGCCCCCGATCCAAAATCCAGCTGTCAATCTCCTACTGATTTTACTGAAGAAGTTCCGTACTTTCCGCCGTACAGTCAGTTCATTCAGAGGTGGCAGTTTTCTCGAGATGCGCGCCCCGAATGCAGAAGTCAGTTATCTGTTCCGACTGTTCCGCTTCAGACGCCTCGGAATCTGTGCCCTGCCAGAGTTTCGTTTCCGCTTTTCTGCCATCTGTCAGATCAGTCAGTGACCGTTCCGACTGTTCCGTTTCAGACGCTTCGAATTCTGCGCCCCGCCAGAGTGCAGTTTCCGCTTGTTCTGCCATCTGTCAGATCAGTCAGTAACCGTTCCAACTGTTCCACTTCAGACGCTTCGAACTCTGTGCCTCCCCATAGCGCAGTTTCCGCTTTTTTGCCATCTGTCAGATCAGTCGGTTCCTTTCCCGCTTTCGAGCCCAACGGTCGAACTCTTGTTTCCTTCGACCTTGCGCTTGATCGCGGTCTATTAAAAGGACTTACATTGTAAAGATTTTCTTTGTATCACTGATGAGACCCTAAAGGTCGAAACTAGTTTGATAATACAAAATTTTATCTTTCATTCTTTGTTGTCCTTTTTCTTTCTTCTGATTACTATCTTGCTAATGGTATCGCTAGCTTATCGCACTTTTCATTAATAAAGCAGACTTGCGGAGTTGCCATGGGCTCCCCCTTGTCCCCTGTCGTCGCTAATCTCTTCATGGAGGAGTTTGAGTCTAAGGCCTTGGCCTCCTCTCGTCTCTTACCGAAGCTTTGGAGAAGATTCGTTGATGACACTGGTGTTGTCTGGTCTCATGGTCCGGTCGAGCTAGATCATTTCTTCTGTCACCTCAATAACCAGTCCGCCGCCATTAAATTCACGATGGAAAAAGAAGATAATGGTTGTCTTCCGTTCTTAGATGTTCTCATCTCTAAGAAGGTGGATGGTTCCTTTTCTCATCAGGTGTTTAGAAAGAAGACGCATACTGAACAATACTTGCATGCGTCTTCGCATCATTTCCCCGCTCAGAAGTTAGGGGTCCTTAGCACTCTTGCCACTCGTGCTGTTAGAATCTCATACGAGGAGAGCTTGGAAGCGGAGAAGGCTCATCTCCTTGATGTCTTTGAGAAGAATGGTTATAATAGGCTCCTAGGTCATAAAGCCTTCCTCAGGGCCAAGAAGGAGCCTTCCATCCGTAAGGTTCCTAAAGACCGTGTCTTGGGTGTGAACCTTCCTTACATCCAAGGGACCACAGATAGGATTGCGAGGGTTCTGAGGAAGTACGATGTGCCCGCAACTTTTAGACCTCTCCGCACTATCCGTAGCTCCCTCAGGTCTGTAAAAGATCCTATTGACCCTAAGGACATGAAGGGCGTCTATGTCATTCCCTGTTCCTGTGGGACCCCCTATATTGGTGAGACTGGTCGCTCTATCAATGAACGGATTAGCAAGCATTCGGTTGACTTAAGACATGGTAGGACCAAGTCCTCAGCCCTGGCTGAGCATGTGGGGAAGACTATGCATCATGTTTGTATAGAAGATGTTCAAGTCATTGCCAAAGTTGCGCAGTTTCACCATCGCAAATTTAGAGAGGCCTTGGAGATTGAGAAAAGGCCGAACAATCTTAATAGGGATGATGGCTGGAAGATTAGCAGCTGCTGGGTCCCAACCTTGTCTTCCTAGCCTCCTCCTTCCCCTTTGTTAAGTCTTAGGGTTTCTGTCTTCCCTCTCCTCTAATCTTATTATTATGGAGTGCATGGGGATTAATATAATTTCCGGCTTACTGTATTAACCTTGCTCCAGGGGGTATTTAAGAATTAGATTTGATTTTTACCTTTATCTGATTTCCTTTTTCGATTTAATAAAGACCCCCCTTTTTTGAAACCTTATAAATAATATGATTATTAACTAATAACATAGTTAATAATTAATGAATATAAATTATTAAATTAATGATAAAAAGTGATCTAGTTTACCAAATGACCCTTAGGTTTAAATAGTAAACAAGAAATTATTAAATATATGATAAACCAATAACTTGAGATAATGGATATACTATTAATAAACTTGTACTTTAATTTTACCTAATGTAACTATATTCTAAGAATATTAATGGTTTAACTATAAATTATTAAGAAAATATAGATTACTGTATAGAACTTATTATTTTAATGGGCCTTTACATTTAAATATTAAATTAAAATGATCTATCAGATTTAATCTTTTACCTATTGTAACTAAAATCGAAGAACAATAGTAATTTAATAATATTTAATGGTGTTTTGAATAATAATAAATATAGGTTTTATGAAGATACAATTGATTAATAGCCATTATATTTAGTTTACCATAATTTATTAATTACTATTATATCTACTTTACCATTGGATCCCTAGATATAAACAATTTTTATTAAATAAATATCCAAATAGTAATTTAATACTATTTATTTGTAATTAAATAATAATAAATATAGGTTTTTAATAAATATAATAACCATTATATTTAAAAACAATAAATTTATTGTTCAATTAACTAATTATAATAAAATTATTAGTTTGACTTTGGTCATCAGGTCAAAATTAGCTGTTGCAATATAGCCGTTGGAGTCTCTGCACACTCTATTTATTCAAGCTAAGCCAGATTAGTTCCTCAACTTGTCCTGACGATGAACCACACTGGTTGGTTCGAAACGCGTCGACATAAGATTGATTATGTGATTTTGCCGAAGATTACTAAACAATCCTCTTTTTTGGTTACCATTTTAATCACCAAAAAAAAAAAGTTTTAACCTGTTCATAGATTTCCAACCAACAATTTTTTTTCTTTTTTCTGTATTTTTTTTAGGAGACTACTAATGTGTTTTTCTTTTTCCTTTTACAGGAGATGAAATGCAACAAAGATAAAACCAACTAAAGAAAGATACAATACATAATTTGACACCCCCCTCGCTACGACACAAAAAAGTGATGGCTCTCAGTATTGTAACAACAATGTTGCAAATCCTGAGGGTCTCAGCTTTAATTGTCAACTTAGGGTTCATACAAACTTAAGAGGGGTTGACACTATATGTGTAGTAGGAACTATCTCTTTCCCTTGTTGATTTATGTAGGTGGAAATACTAGAATGAAAGATAGATGTACATAGACCAAGTTGACTAATGTATACTATAGAAAAAATTGAAATTGCAGGAAATAACTTACTGAAAGGAAAATGGCACACAAACCTAGGTTTCTTGCAATAAAAGGAAGACACACTTCTAGAATGAAATGAAAGCAAACTTTCACACCTCTATCCTACCTTGCCAGGAAAGGAAAACACACAACTTAAATGAAAGCTTGTAACCCTAATTTGCGGAAAACCAGATCTCTAAAGAAAACCAATCAAAAGCATCAACAAGGTCTCTATGCCTTCAAGTTCCATTATTAGACTTCCAAGAGTGTTCCAATATACCAAAAAAGACGAACATGAGTTTATTGCAAATTTAAGTGAGTTTGAAAGGCCATTTATGAACTGCCACAGGAGTTTCTGTCATCCAGCAGGTGGGTAACCAAGAAAAATGCAATTTTGAGAAGCAAAGAAGGTATGGAGAAGTTTTAAAATGATAAAATAAACCTATTCAAAGCATTGCAACAACTTGTTGCAAGTTTGACCAAGCAAAACTCAAATATGTGGGTTTCTTGTAGCTACAAAATAGGTTACAATGCAAGAAAACAACAAATAGTAAACATTTAAAAAAAATGAGTAGCAAAAAATGAAATGAACTAAATGTAAGGTGAAAACTTCATTTAAATAATGTAACTATTGAAACTATTATACCAATTGCTAAGATAACCTGCAAGAAAACATTGTTCATGAAAAATCCCTAATTAACCATGCATGAATGTTATAAATAAAAATAACTTCCAAAGATGCTTTGCAAAAGTAAATAGATACATAACATAAATAATACAAGAGAGATCTAGAGCACCTAGGGTGGGCCCTAATCCAAGGAAGCTTAGAACCCTTATAAGAAAGCCAGACAAGGAGTTTAAATAAGATATCACTTCCATTAATTGAAAATTTTCTTGTAAATTACAGAGTTACAAAACTTGTTTGAAAACACTAATCAAATCATTTCTTCTATTCTTCATGCACTTCTCTACAATGTTGTATTGGGCTACTTGGGCCTCTTATTTATAAAATGAATAGGGGGTAAGCCTCCTTGAGGGGAGGATTGAATTTCCCTCCAAAATCCCTATAAAAGGGTATCTTGCTGCATGGGTCAGCTTGCAGCAACATGAAGGTGCATTAAATTCCCTTAATTAACCAAATTGTGACTCTCTTGCAGTAGGGAGAAAACCCCACAAATATCTCTAGTTGGATAGCCTAGAAATATATGAAAAAAATCTTCAAAATATTGCATAATAGTCATGCTAGGCACATAAGTATGAAAAGCTTCATTGACTCTCCTAAGTACTCATTAAGCTAGGAAATTATGTCATTAAGTGAAAAAACGTAGGTTTAACATAGCCTTTTCCTATGAATGGTTAGATGGGCCTTGCGTTTTACCTATTTTGGAGGCTCATTAACAACATGCTTATATATCTCAGCAAAACCAAACAACATTGTCACATTCTTATGTTGAAATATGATTTTCCTTTCACTAGAACAAAATGACTATGACCATTTCGGAAGTCACTACCAACCTTTTTTTCCTATCTACCGTTTATATAACAAATAGGTTGGATTAAAAAACCTTATTTTGGACTTAATGTGATTGAAAATTTCGTTATTCTAAGGAATCATTTTTCTCTCTATTGTCATCAATTCTAGTACATAATTAATAATCCCGTTATATATCTTTTAAAAACACTTGCGGCTAGACCTATTTTATTTGATTGGGGGGCTGGTATTTTTTACTAGATGTTGCCCCCATTTTCACTTAGATTTTATATGGAATGACACTTTGAGTCACGGGTATCATAACTTGTTTTATAATCTTAATTTACCAAAAAAAAATAACATCAATGGACTAATGGCTAATGTCCTTTCTTACACAGGATCCAAAAGTGTAAATGGATTCTTTTGTAGCTATGTTTGAGGAGTTTGGGTTGATTCTTTCAGTTTTTCAAGATTATATTAAAATATTATTCTTTTGATAGTAGGTATTGTATTATATTTAAAATTAATTAATAGTTCCCTGGATTCCTAAATGGATCAAACATATTATGTATTTTCACAATGGTTGCTCCATTGCATTTTCTTCAATTTTTTGCCACTTTTAGATTTTTTGGGAAGCCAAGAAGGTACTCTTTTAGCATCACTGCCCATATTGCTATTTCCATCATCTCTATCACTAATAAGTAGGATTTGAGTATCAATTGGAATAGATTGAGTAGAAGACTCTAATATTTTACTATGTGGGATGGAAGGTGGTTTTGATGTAGTGGTATATAGGTTTGTATGAGTTGTTTGGGAAGGATGATATTTTTCCATTTGCATTGTATCCAATGTGATATTTATTTGTAAGAGTGGGCCTTTGTTTGGGACACTTTTTCAAAATTATTAGAAACAATTTGGTTAAATGATATATGAGAGTCATATGTTTAATAATATTGAACATGCCAAGCATAAGTGGGGGATAAAGATTGTTTATATAGGGTTTTCAAGAATAATTGAGAATTAGTAATAGGATCAATATGTTGAATTGTATGGCACAAAACTTTAGAAGGAAGGAAAGATACATTTGAATAAAAGAGTTGTTTATATCCAATCTTTCCAATATATTTGGAGCATATCTGCTAAATGATTATGAAATATCCCTAATTTTGTCTTTAGAGGATTGATTTTTAGAATTATAACTATTGTTTGATGGGATTTCATACATAGTTGGATTATTGTCTCCTTTGAAGGAACTCATAACAAGAAGTGAAGTATCACTCTTGGCATCATCCAAGGAATTTACTTGGGAGAAAGATGTATGAAAACAATTAATCTACAATATATAACAAACACATTCATAGGGTCATTATCCAACTTCTTCTTCCTAATTATTTTGATGATTGTATTTTATTTTTAAAATACTACACATGAGAAAATACTTTGACTAATAGATCATATCTTTCAATTGCAACAATGCAACTAGAGGAAAATAATTTGTCATTTAGCATAAACTTTAAGAGTGGGGTTGTTAAAGGAATGGATATCTATCATCCAATGATGACTATGATACTATAAGTAATTTTAGGTTTCTATTAACCATCTGACATTATGTTTTGTCAAATTTCACTTTGTTGTAATGTACCTTTGACATAGTAGGTAAATTAAATTTGATGCCCATGCAATCCAAAGATATGGATATAAGGGTATTTTGAGGCTTCAAACCAATCACCCAAGTATTTTGAGGACAATTTTCAATAACCATAAACTTAAATGGGATTTCAAGTCCATTTGGATCTATGATGACCACATTTTCAATCAAACATAAGTGATGATTATCCCTTATATCCCATGTTATAAGGCACTAGGAGGTGATGGTTTTTTCTTCATTATAGGGATAGATTTGGGGTATTGGATATTTAAGTGCTTAAATGTAATGGCTCTCCAATCGACTATCCATTTTTTTCATTGTCTTCTCCATGAATAAAAAATAATGTGCAATACCTTGGTTAGTAATTTTAGTCCATGGATTTCATCAAACAAGTCAATTCACTATTCTTACAATAAAAAGTAAAATGTTTTTTGTCATAATATGCAAGATATATTAAGATATCTACGTGTCAATCCTTTAAGGTACATGATCAACAACCACACCTGATGCTTTCTAGTAATTTTTTGTAATATATCTATATTGTTGAGGTGGAAAATGAAATGTCTCATAAGTTTCCCACCCTATTTATATAAAAAATGCAAAGGTCACCAAAACATTGATGTCTAGTAAATGTTTAATTGATTATTAGGAGATGAGCAATTAATGTCCAAGTCATCAATATTATAACATGAAAAATTATTTTTCCATTGTTCTCATATCGTATCAATATTCATGTGAATGTGTGACATTAATATCATCAGCTCGTTGTCACTATAATATTGATTTTTTCACATATGTGACATTTTTAAATCAATTAATAATTCCTTCATATATGGACTCCTTATCGCCCTAGCATCAAAATTCAATAGTCAATGACATTTGAATAACATGTAATCATTGTCACATGGCAACATCAAAAGTGCATTATTCATTACCTAATAATAAAAATTTTGATAATTGATGAAATTTAGGAGTATGCAACAAGTGAAACATGGTTCCTTAATAGGTCAATTTATCATCACTAGAGACTTAATGTTATTATGATTGATGACATTTGAGAGGTATGTGATAGACTCCATTTGATGCTCTACATACATAAAAAACTGGATGATGGATCAATGTTATTAAAATTGATGTCAAAATCCGGGCTAATCTAATTTCCATGATCAAATTTTCTTTATTCAGATGTTGTTGGGACAATAGTAATGTCAATACATTGTCAAAATTTGTACCCAAATGTAGTAGTGGATTGACATGGTGAAATTTGGAGAGTTTACTACTTGCAAGTCCTTTATTTCATCCTCAACAAGGACAAAAGGCTTAGCTTGAAAAATTGCAACAAGATATCTTGAATAAAAGGCCATGCAATTTCAAATTGTAAATATCATGTAAAGTGTATAAAGCCATCATGTACAATGCCTTGGATTGATTCATGATGTTAATGAACCAAATTTATGATCAAATTTTTTCTAAATACCATATATAGATATTACATTTTATATATGGCATGTGGCAAAAATTCTTATGTCAATAGTATTACAATAACCAAGTTCATAATGAGAGACATTTAGTTCACATATCCATCACTATCAAGTGACTCTAAGTTCATCCAGACCAAAAATATAGTGTAGATCTACCTCCAATGAAAGGGATTATAGGTTTTTCAAATATGGTAGGGAATGAATTTCTTGATATATGCCTTCATTAGTTCTATGGATATGTTTTAACCTAGCATTGAGTGCAAGGTTTCTAAATATATTGGTTAGGATCACCAAGGTTCACTTCCTTCCATCATGGTTTGATTAAGTTTTCCGAGGGACATGGGAATCAAGTGAGCTAATGTTCAACCTTGAATGAGGCCCTAGCAAGGCCATCCAAGTTTTGGCATGAGTTTCCTTAGTTCACATAGGTTTGTAAGGTCATTCCCTTTATTTAAATCCATGGGACTTATCTCACATGCACTAGGTGAAGCTTCCCTTTAGTCTTCTTATAAGTGAGCCTTGTCTTTGACTATGGTTTACCATAGACTTTGTCTTGGTTTTTTTATGTGGTGGGGCTTGGTTAAGGGCATTAATATGTGGAAATAAAAAGGGTCAACCCCTTACTTTTGACAAAAGAAACTTAATTATAAAATAAAAATGGAGGAGAATGTGTATATAGATATGGAATGGAATGAGACTAGGGACTTAACAGCTAATTTTTTTTCTTATTCTAAATAATAAATTATTGGTAAAGAAGCCAAATGTTTTTATTTAAATAAAAATCAACAATGAATAGGGGCATAATTAATACAAAATGTTTGATGGACTAAGGATGGCAATCTTCTAAAATTAAATAATAAATGATATGAAAGGACCAAAAGGCTAGAAAGGGTTCTTATATATAATAAATGTCAAGGGAAAATAGCCATATGGTGAGGGTAAGGAGAGAAACATCATGAGCCCCAGTTACCATGGGGTGCTACTAATCCAACCACATTAACATCACCATGGAATTTCTCTCCATAAAGGTGTAGTACCTACAACGTGATCATATCCAACCAACTATGAATCAAACAGTATCACAATGAAATCCAAAAACTCCCTAAGTGATGAAACCATAATACAACATCAAGCTAGTTAAAATCCTAGGTTTAGGGTAGCAAATTTTAAGCTATAATTAGAGATACAACTCAATGAAGATGTTAAATCTTATGGGTAAAAAGTTTTGAAAGCAGGGTATCCTATCAAAGTTTTGGTAACCTATATTTGTTGACAAACATGGTGGTCAAAAAATCACAAATTAATCATTGATGCAATACTATCTCTAACATTTAATATATTTCCATGATAATACATTGACACATTGAGGAAAATGGTTATGCTCACTACACTTTATTTCATAAGACTTAGAAGGAAATTTCCATCCACCTATATAGTTTAAAAATGCTAATGCCACATATTTTTGTGCTATACTTTTAAAAATAGTGAGACTGGAAAAATCATATTATGATTATAAATCTATTGTAGACGACACTAAATATTTTATAAGTCATAGTTATGGAACTTGAAGCATTTATATTGTTGAGAACATTTCACCAACAAATGCATACAATGATAAAGTTAATTCCACATAATATATCTGCCCTTAGGTAATCCATAGTTACTATGTTAGCATAATTGAAGAAATTGGTCACATTACTAAACTTTGGGAATATATCATAAGCATGCAATGATAACTTTGATTTTTTTAATCTCATATATAAAGTGCATGTGTAAATAATTTCCTTAGTATTTGCGATAAAGTTAATTCCACATAATATATATGACCTTAGTTAATCCATAGTTACTATGTTAGCACAATTGAATAGAATTAAAAAATAACAAATACTAAGGAAATTATTTACACATGCAATTTATATATGAGATTAAAAAAAATCAAAGTTATCATTGCATGCTTATGATATATTCCCAAATTTTAGTAATGTGACCAATTTGCATTGACATTCTACCCATTCCCAATTCAAGAAATTTCTACCAATAAATCCATGTTAGACATCACAAAATTTGTTTATTAAATAAATAGTTGAAATCTCAAGTGTTTTTCTCCACGCTAATCTTCAAATATCATTAATGTTAAAGAAGTATACCCTTACAAGATTTTCAAAACCTAGCACCATACATTTAAAATTATCAACATATCCTATAAAATTGCCATAAAATGAGGTTGTGTATAGATCAAAGGAGAACCATGTCCATGATGGGTTAAAAGGAATGTATGTTGAACATCCATTATTTGATTTCCAAGAGTCATCCTATATCTCAATATGATAACATCTTGTTATTTTGAAGAACCCCTAACAACCCATATAACTATAATTTATAAAGAGTAACAATACTCTATCAAAGAACCATATGTGCACATGTAACATCCTACAAACAAGATGCAACAATACATATATATTTTATTTTCCATGGTTGTTTTCATGCAATGTCCATAACCTCAACCTCCACTTAGTAATAAAAATTAGCATTCTTCAAAGATATCTAAGAAAACAAGCCAAAAATTGTCACACAGGCCTTTCTTTAAATATAAACATGCAACTATGTATAGTTTGTGAGGTTGCACAATTTTCCAAAAAACTTGTTTCAAATTTGTCTAAGTATGAGTGCTTATTTTATAATATATTTGAATCATATTCAATATGATACAACAACCTACTTCTATTTGACCATTCTTTTAACACCTTTGATTTGATTGTTATCACTATAAACATTACTTAATCTAGATTTTGATTTATATTAGCACATATTCATTATAGTTATGTAATCATAGCTTTATTAATATAGTCCAACCTATTATTTAGCCATTAATAAGAGTCTTACCCTCTGCTTTGGGAAATAAGGTTAGTGGTGGAAACACAAATTCAAACACTAACAATAGTGAGGGATTCCAGTATAATAATCAAGTTGATGCATAAAAAATATTCCAACCAACTATAGTCTCACTTTATCATGGTCCAAGCCCAACATGAGGCTACAAAGATTCAAACAATATCCTTTTATAAAGTTTTAAGGAGTTTTGATCACCAAGCTGACTCACTAGCCAACAAGAAAAAAAATTAAAAATGGGGGAGCTTTGGGTTAGCACTCAACTAACCATCCAAGCCATGTCTTAATAAATCCTTTTGAAATTAATGAAAAGTACCACAAATGTATTATGCCACATGTACTCGAATTCCAACCCTCTCTTAATGCAATGCAATAAACTTAGCAAGACCAACGACTCCCTCAGACATGCTTGAGTTTGCGAGGATGATGGGTAATGAATGCAAAGGTTGAATGTAATATAAGCAAAGTGGGATAATGTGATTTTTTGTGGTGGGATGAATGTGGGAATATGTGTTCATTTAGAATATGTTTTGAATCCCCTTTGACTCTCAAGTTGGTAATTATCTCTACTTTCATTCTATTTGTCATTTATTTTATAATCTTAGATAATGCATAAGCGCGGGTTGTTAACATAGTAGTAATCACTGGTTTTGGTCAATTGAATTTTTAAATTTGAGAAAGGGTGTATTGGGTATACATTGTATGAGTTCAAATCTCAATTCTTCACTCTCTAGTTATGGGAAATTATATTTAATTGGTTTTCACTTAAAATTTCTCTTGGTTTTTAAGTTGGTAGTTAGCACCATTATCAGTATGTTTTCTTTTTATTTGTTGAGTTTAGTTCGTAAACAAGCATTGGTTATGAGCACAATAACCAATATGTGTTTCTATGAGTGTGTAATTTTCTTTGAGTATTTGGGTAAGGGTGTATTGGGTGCTCAAGTATGGAGTACAGAACTTCATACTCCACTCTTTGATGTTGTCATTCTTGGTCTTGCTTGTGTAAGTATAGGGGGTTTTTTCTGAAGTTCTATGTTGACCCACAACAATTATATTTTGATTAGGCTTGCATGCATGTTTCATTCTCAAGAATTAGCTCTCTCTTTAGCCAATAGAATGTGTTCCATATGTCATGGATCATTGTGATTTACAAGTGCTCAAGAGGACCCTTAGGACACATGAATAACTAGTGGTTTACGAAAGTAGAGCATGTAATTGCTCTCGACTATAAATTCATGAATATGAGAAACAATGTATCTCTCTAATTGAAGAAGTTATGACTGTCAGGGGTTTAATTTATGTAGTAGTTGACCATTCTAGAGGAATACTGCAATTTCTTAAATAATATGGCAAGGACTCTAAATAAAGATGCACAATTTAGTGGTCTATAACTAGTGGTTGCATGATCAAAGGGAGCACAAGGATGAGGATATAGTGATCCAACTAATAGAAGATATAGAAATTGAAGAAAATGAGTCAATTTATATTACCATAGGCTTCAAAGAGGTTGCAAATCATCCTATCACCAACTTATGTTTTATAAAGTTATCAATATATTAGGTATATTTTATATATTATACTATAGTATTAAAAACAAGGAACTTTTTCCAATAGATATATGTAAATCTATATATCGTTTTGGACCTTGAAAACAACTTGAACCTTGAGGAAACTATGTATGTTTAAAGAATGTTGTGAGATATGCTACAATGATTATTGATAATATAAATTACCTAGTGTTTATTTAAAAAAAAAAGAGGTAATGACCTAGGTTCAAGCAAATAACCTTGATTATATATATATATATATATATATAAGTTGGATAATTTTGACAATGCTAACATCAAAGTGGGATTTACTGCAATGACACAGAGTGTAGATTCATATCTCTCCAAAAATCATAAAAGCATCCACCTTTACCCAAAAAATAGGCATATATAGTGGACTTCCTATAAGTGAAAATACCTCAACATCAATTTGTCTATGAAAAGGACTCTCTCTTGTATTAGGTTAAACTTGACTTGATGAAAGACTCAAAGTTGTTAGGTCAACAATGGGGGTTCAGCTTAGGCATGTGGTAGACCCTTTTATAGTAAGCTTCAAGGGTATACTTTTATGGCTATAGTGTATGATCTTGGAAGCAGATGGATGTTTCATTCATTGAACTTGTGAGAGACCTTATTTAGTCCTTGAAGGAGGAAAATATAATCGCTTGCGCAACCCCCATGGTTTTTGAATCTTGGTCATCGGGAGGAATAAGAGTGATACTATGTTCTTCACCTCTGACGCGTGCATTATATTTTATTGAGATAATGGCAAGGCTAGAGGATGGAAGTCATGATAGCAACAACGGATAATTCATATGTGTGTGTGTGTGTGTGTGTGTGTGTGTGTGTGTGTGTGTGTGTGTGTGTGTGTGTGTGTGTGTGTGTGTGTGTGTGTGTGTGTGTGTGTGTGTGTGTGTGTGTGTGTGTGTGTACTTGTAATTACATGTGTTTGGTTATACGATTGTAAGACTTGGAAAGGCATGTGTACGTAAGTTACCAATAAATTCTAGATGTAGACCTACATGATAAAGGGGACACCCTAGATTCAGAAATAGCCTAGTTATAAACTTTATGTTTGGTAAGGACATGGAGGTGAGCAATGTCGACTCACCTAGCCAATCTGGCCATATTTTGTAAAGGGAAACCCCAAGTTTAAAGGGGGAATATTATGTTAAACTTGAGTTGGTGAAAGATTCAAAGCTTCTAGGTCAAGAATGGTGGTTTTAGGTGCATGGTTTTTGTAGCATGTGGTTTTAGAGCACATGGATACTCCATTGTAATGTGCCAAAGTTGAGAAAACAATTCACTTAGCCGGAGGTGTTGGCCAACTTGCTTGCTTTTATATCAAGGCACAAATAAATATATTAGTTGGTTTTTCCTTGGCTAGGGTTTTCCAGGATAAATATCATGTGCATATTATTGTTGTGTTATTTTTTTACTCTCATGTTCTCTTTTATTAACATTTTTGGTCTTAGGTACCCTCCTCAACACCATTTAGAAATTATTTTGTAATATTTGTTTGTATATTATATTACATTTATACGCGTTAGTAAATTGATTACCACTTTAACAAAATTAGAAAATCATTTAAAATAATATTGTTAGATTATGAAGTGATTAATGTCAGATGGTAAATTATAAGTAATTTTAGGATGGAATAAAGTTCCATCCCTAACACAAATATATATATATATATATATATATAAAACTTAGAATTCTTATTTTTTTTAATAGAAAGATGAAAGATAAAAGTATTTATTAAACATATATATATATATATATATATATATACAACTTAGAATTCTTATTTTTTTTTATAGAAAGATGAAAGATAAAAGTATTTATTAAACACTATAGTGGAATTCTACACAAAACTACAAAATATAGAGTGAAGAGTTGTAGATAACTTTAATCTAACTATTGGCATTAACAAAGATAAGATTATTAGGAAGATGAGTATTTGAGTAAATCATGATTGTTAACAATGAATCTATATTTATGGAAAATTAAATAGTACTATATATAATATTCATGTATCAATGACCAATTCATGTTTACACATCGAATAAACTAATGCTACATATAATAAACAAGTATTGTTTCCATATCTAAGTTTCATTCAATTCTATCAAAGTTTATTTTCTACACATTCAATTTCTGAGGATTTTTTCTTGACATTCAAATTAGGCAATTTTATTTTCTACACATTCAATTTTTAGGATTTTTTCATGACATTCAAATTAGGCAATTTTATGATTTTTGTTTTTCTTAAATGTAATTTTTGTCATTTTTTTTTTTTACATTCACATTTCAACTATATAAAGAAATTCAGCCCACAAAGTTTTTGACAAATTATACAATTTTAACATTTTTTTTCTTTTAACCTTTTTAACTAAAATACATCTTCTTTACATTGAAATGTTCTATAAAACATGTTTTTCTTTTTAACAAGAAAATATTTTCACTTTGATTTTATGATATCTCATAAGTTCATTTAATAAGACATGAACAAAGATGGGGTATTTAAATTTGTAACTTTAATGATCTTGAGGGTTGGAGGTAACATTCAAATGCTTTAGTATAAGGACAAGAGTACATTATGGTTGGATTGAGGAGTTATTTTATTTTGTCACTTAATGCTATGTTGTTGATTATCAAATCAATGGAAAGAAAGTACAATTTATTTGAAAAGTTTGCAGCACTTTCTAAGTGCATTGCTTTTTTACGCTACGATTACTCTAAATATCTTTGTTTCTTTCATTGCTTCATAGCACATACACATTAATTTCAATGTTATCTTATAATAATGTATAATGCTTTTATAAGAAAAATATTGTGAACAATGCTTTAACTAATCTTGAAACTTTTATCGTGTATACATAATAGCACAATGTTATAAATATAATTTAAAGCTCTTATATATGGGTGAATGCATAAAGTTGGGTTACACTTTTGGGCCAAATGTAGCGATGAAATTTCAAATTTTTCCTCTTTTATCAAACTGTAGCCCTCAAAATTCATATAGGCATTGTGAATTTTGATTTGAAGTAAAAATACAATATATGTAGAACTATGGTGTTGCCCTAATGATATTCTTTGTAAAAACTTTTAGTGTAGTATAATCCCTCAATTTTCCATTGAATGCAATACTTGTCCTTGCACGTTTTCGCACATCTTAAGAGGTATGTGTGTGTTCGCATAGCATAACTTAGTCTAAAATGTGTAATTTTATATATATATATATATATATATATATATATATATATATATATATATATATAAGCATGATCTACATGGAGAGAGCTAAGTTTTTCATATTAAAAAATTAATTTTGTATTTAAAATTTTATTTTTTATTTTTTATTTTTTATTATTTTTCGAAGTTGGTGAAGTAATATTTCAATTGCATTTTGCAGACACATGTAATCACGTTATATATATATATATATATATATATATATATATATATATATATATATATATATATATATATATATATATATATATATATATATATATATATATATATATAAATCAGTTGTGTAAATAAATTGAAAAACTAAGAGTTCCCTTTTGAACAAGACTAGTTCCCTTTTGAACAAGACTAGTAAACGAAGATAGCAGTATTTTATGAAGTTTTTTCAATGTGTATATTTTATGTTATTGATTTTTATTCATCCTCTTTGAAACTACACACAAAAAATTCAAGCATTATGTTTTAAAGAGATTAGATGAAAATTTTCATATGAATTCGAAAGTATCAAACTCATATTCCATTGGATAGAGGATTCTTTCACGAATCCATCATGATCAGCTTCACCATTTAAGGACAAATTCTGCACTAAATCTACTAGGATACAAAATTGGGTTTGATGGTGACTTGTCAGATTACCCCACCCGTTTTTGAACACCCCAAGATACTCCACACAAATTCCACAACTCTAGTTTCATCCACATTCTGGAAATTTAGAAATTTTATTTAAAATGTGTAGTCAAAACTAGATTGGAGGTTTCCTTAACAAATGCTATGAGATCTCTCTCTCTCATGTCTTCCAGTCCCCTTTCACGCTTCTCCCAACTCACATGGGCTTCACCTCATCAAGGGCACGACTAGCAGGTTGAAATAGGCTCTCAGAACCTCATACTTAGCCCAAATGTTGTCTTGTTGTAGGCTCTACGAAATATTTTCATAGCGCGTTGTAAAATATTTTCGTAACGCTTTCAAAAAAGCGTCTTTTCGACTTTCAGGAAGCTAGAATGACTCGGTCTTGCTCCCAATCAACTATACACGGCCCTGAGTCACTCTTTAAACCCACATATGGCCTCATACGCCCTTCTTCGTGGGCATTTACCTCTCTTACTCACAATTACTAAGTAGGAACAAATCTGTAGGGTTTTGGACAACACACTAGCAAAACAGTCCTCTGGTTTTCTATTGTAACAACACATCAAATACCAACAGAAAACAAGCAGCGACAATTTCCACAATTCTTCTATGCACTTTACTACAACAATCCCACACAGGCGCATGGGTGACCTCAACATACGCTTTACCAATCGAACAATTTAAAGAGGTATTAACATATGTACTCTACTTTGCTCTCACAACACTCACTCTCACATAGTTGCACAACAAGCACTCCATCACATGCTCAGTCATCTCCAAAATGCATAGACACTTCCCTCCTCTAGCCTTAACTTGACCCAACAAGAACCAATACACAAATGGACACCACACCACGATGGAAGCTTCAATTGCACAAGTTCTTAACATAATGGAGTAAAAACACAGGCATAACCAACTACATCATAGAAGCTAACTCCAGAAAATCAAACAACATCTCAGCGTGCTCACAAGTTCTCATGCGCACTACTATGCCATTAGTGGTTATACTCACCCACGAACTCGCAATCACACATTTTAAATACTCCAACAACCACTACAACATCCATATGAAGCTACAACTTCATACGTATAGGTAAATACATAGTCAGCCCCAAAATACATTTAAACCAACACATATTGATTTGATATAAAATCACACAACCATGACCTATCTCAACACCTCCAAATTTGACATGAAGGCATACCACCATGAGATATTACTAACATATTTAAATTCTTAACAAGTGTAGATAAACAACTTCAGTGATAATAGACAGACAAAGGAAAATACACACACAGTGGAACTTAAACATAATTTCTCATTAATCAAAATCTACATACATTAAGTTGGCCAGATTTGACAATGTGGGCATGTGCAACCCAGACCTCTCATCCTCTGCCTCTCCTCCTAGTGTTGGAGCTTCTCCTATCTATTGTTGCACTTCTTCCTCTTCTGAACACACACACACACTTCTCAACCACTCATTTCTTTATAAGGAAATCTAACATGGGTGACCAAGAATCACAAGTGATGGTCCATTTCCCCTTATCACAAATATGGGAAACTAAAGCTATATTAATTACATTTACATTAAGAAATATTTCAGCTCACATCCTAATGAAAATATCTATCAAAACATTTGAAATCTCTCCCAACATCATTATGTGACCCCCCATCACATTGGCAAGCCTCGATCCAATCTTCCTCGAACTTTATGTCTGATCTATGCACCTGTATCAGACTCCCAGGTACAAAATATATGAGCTCCTGTTCATATGCATTTTGTCTTCTCATGAAAACCTCAACTCGTGAGTTACAACCTGCCTCTACAGTAACAAGTCTCCATCTTGCTACATGATACCTCACAAAACTCTCTTATGATTTCACGCTTTTGGAATCTTCCTGGTTCTCTTCTCAGGAACCCTACGAGCACTCCTTGCTCTAGGATTCTGTGAATCTCATCACCTTCCTCAATTTTCACCTGCACGGTGAAACAAATCTCTTACCAAATCCTTAACTCAACTTGTACCTTCTTTTACCGCTTTTGTTGTGAACTATGAACTTTACTTGTCGTCAAACTATTCAAACTTGCCAATACACCATAGGTTGTCTCTTCATCCAACCAACTATTATTTCACTTTCCTTTTGTCAATTTCATCTTCCAATTAAGTCCTTGGCTTCAATTTATTGTCTTCAAGTTTCTCATCAAATCTTCATATGCTTCATCACATGTGTTTATTACCCTTAGGTTGTCCTTCCATAGTTGCAACTCAATTCTCTTGAGCTTTTCCTCCACTGAGTATTTATCTTTGTCTCAAATTCACCTACAACAAATTCCATTTCACTCTCTTTTGGAGACTTCATTTGTAACCCTGGTCTTCCTCATCCTTTTTTAGCATTCCTCTCATCATCTTTAGCTGTAATTTGACTTCAAATACTTCTTCATCAAGTTTGTTTTGGCATGATCTATTATGGCTTCTGTTTGAACATTTACTATGACTCTTACTAGTCAAAAATATCCTTCTTCTATGAACTTCTCCCTGCTCATTGTGAGTTGCACACACGCCATTGCAACAAGCTGACTCGATCAACCTATTTATAAATACCATACTATGCTCTTCCATGCCTAGTCCTCTCCTAATATTTATGATGATTCCTTCCTCTATAATCTCCATATAAACACTCTCTACTCTTCTGGATTTTGCATGCAACTATTCACCTTCTTCCTCTGAGAACTTTGTTCTTCTTCCTCACTTTTTACCACAATGTTCCTTTCCATGATCCTCAACTGCAACATTCATCACTGCTACCTACAATCAACCATCAATCCACAATTAACTGAAAAAATATCATTACCTCTCTTCTCAACCATCTCAAAATTGTTGTTTCATGATTTTTTTTTCTTATTGTTGTCACCTCTTCGTTGCTATAGACCTTCCTGTTCAACATCATTCTTCCTTCTCATAACTCTGGTCATCTTGACTTTCTTGTAGAAATTATTTTACATGATTGAGTTTTATCCCAACTCAACCAGATCCTCCATCACTCACTTCTTTGGAAATCTTCTTCTTCTTCTGCTTATAACCTTCCTCTAAACTCCTACTATCATACATCTCTTCCTCTTGTTGAATTCTCATTCTCTGCTCTTGAGTTGCAACAAGCCCTTCTTTTCTCTGTAACAAGTTTTCTACTTCTCACCCATACCAAGTCATCCTCTCGGTATCTTCTCTTCTCTTCTTTAGGTTCTCTACGATAGAACCTCTTATTGAGCATGCTTTCTCCTTCGCTTTCAAGTTTTTGGTTGTTGCATCTTCAACCACTCACTCCTATTAGTTTTTCTATTGGTTTTGGTCACCATTTTTCATCTAAGATCTTTCCTGCTCCGCCTCCTTTGACATAGCTTATTGGTTATGGCAGCTGCTACAAATTCAGTCCTGCAACCACAATCCTTTTAACGACCAAATTAGCATAAACATCACATTCAATGTTTATAATATCTATCACAAGATCGTGTCTTTCGCAATCTTTCTTGGTCTAATTTCCTCTCCAACCAATGCACTTTTTCTTCCCCAAGGGCATATCAACTCTTCACTCCCCTGCAATCATATCACTTATTATTGTAGATTCTTTTTCCTCTTCAACCTATTGTCAAGTTGTCTTGTCATTTTTCATTTCCTCTTCTAAGGTCCCTTATGCTTCTTCCATTGAAGCCTATTCAAGAAAGCTTCTTGCTTCTTGCACCTCCTTAATTTCTTGATAGCCTGCATTAATTGTGTCTGCACACTCTTTTTCAAGACAGTATTATAATTTGCCTATCCATGCATCCATCACTTCTTAATTTCCTGCTACATAGTCTTACCTCAAAATACATCAAAGCATCCTTCACTATGAGTTGTCAAACTAAAGAGATTTTTTGAGCTCTGATACCACTTAATGGTGACTTTCCAGGTTACCCCAGTTGTCTTTCAATACCCCAAGATGCTCCACACAAATCCCACCGCTCTATTTTCATCCACATTTTTGAAATTCAAAAATTTTATTTAAAATGTGTAGTCAAAATCAAATTGGCGATTTCCTTCACAAATGCTATGAGATCTCTCTCTCATGCCTTTCAATCCCATTTCACACCTCTCCCAACTCACATGGGCTTCATATCATCAATGGCATGACCAGTAAGTTGAAACAACCTCTCAAAATGTCATATGCAGCCTCAAAATTGTCTTGATGTAGGCGCTATGAAATATTTTTGTAGCGCCTGCAAAATATTTTTGTAATGCTTTCAAAAAAGCATATTTTCGACTTCTGGGAAGCCAAAATGACTCGAACTTGCTCCCAATCGACTCCACATAGCCCTGAGTCACTCCTTAACACCACACATGACCTCATATGCCCTTCTTCATGGGGATTTACCTCTATAACTCACAATTACCAAGTAGGAACAAATCTGCAGACAACACACTAACAAAACATGTCCTCTGGTTTTCTGTTGTAGCAGCGCCTCAAACACCAATAGAAAACACGCAACCATTATTTCCACAATTCTTCTATGGACTTTACTACAAGAATCCCACACAGGAACATGGGTAACCTCACCATACGCTTTACTAGTCGAACCAGTTAAAGAGGTATTAACACAGGTACTCTGCTTTTCTCTCACAACACTCACTCGCACACAGTTGCAAAACAACCACTCCATCACGGGCTTCACATCACAAGACACATGCGCTCAGTCATCTCCAGAATGCATAGACACTTCCCTCCTCTGGCCTTAAGCTGACCCAACAAGAACCAATACACAAAGGGACACCACACCACGATGGAGGCTTCAATCACATAGGTTCTTAACATAACGAAGTAAGAACACACACATAACCAACTACAATGTAGGGACTAACTCTAGACATGAAAACAACATCTCATCCTGCTCACAAGTTCTCATATACACTACCATATGCCAATAGTGGCTATACTCACCCACAAACTCGCAATCACACATTCTAAATACTCCAGCAACCACTACAACATCCATATGAAGCTACAACTTCATACGTACACGTAAATACATAGTCAGCCCCAAAATACATTTAAACCAACACATATCAATTTGATATAAAAGCACACAACCATGACCTCTCTCAACACCTCCATATTCGACATGAAGGCATACCACCATGAGACATTGCCAACACATTTCGATTCTTAACAAGTGCAGATAAACAAATTCAATCATAATAGACAGATAGAGAAAAATACACACACAAAGGCACATAAACACAATTTCTCATTAATCAAAATTTGCATACATTAAGCTGGCCAGATTTTACAATGTGGGCATGTGCAGCCCAGGCTTCTCATCCTTTTCCTCTCCTCCTAGCATTGGAGCTTCTCCTATCTACTGTTGCACTTTTGCCTCTTCTGCACACACACACTTCTCAACCACTCATTTATTTATAAGGAAAGCTAACATGGGTAACCAAGAGTCACAAGTGATGGTTCATTTCCCCTTCTCACAAATATGGGAAACTGAAGCTACATTAATTACATTTACATTAGGAAATATTTCCTCTCACATCCTAATGAAAATATCTATCAAAACATTTAAAATCTCTCCCAGCATCATCATGTGACCTCTCATCACATTGGTAAGCCTCAGTCCAATATTCCTTGAACTTTGTGCCCCATATATGCACCTGCATCAATGTTGTAGAAAAATTTGTAGAAGGGGTGCTAAAATTGTGATTTTTAGCAGTGTTGATAATATCGCCGAGATATCGGCGATATTCGGAAATATCGCGATATTTTCGGCGAGCCGATATATCGCCGACAAAATATCGCGATATTTTCGGCTTTTGAAAATATCGCGCGATTTCCGAAATATCGCCGATATTTCGGAAAATATCGCGCGACGATCGAAAATATCGCCTGGTGACTGTAATTTTTTTTTGCATGGCCTATAAAAATCTGATTTTTTTTTTTCATTTCTGATCGTTGGAGAAGGAAGGGGAGAGCTATGTGGTTGTTGCCAATGAGGGTTTGAGCGTTCTAGGCCCTAGTATTGATATGCTATTCATGGTAATGTTAAATTCTTAAAGTAAAAGTGACATTCTACTTAATCTTCATTTTCATCCTTTTACTTAAATTTTTAACATTACCATGAAATGACTCAGGATGTTTGAGAGTGGTTCCGGCCTCATTGGATTTCATATGGAGAAAGTAGAATTTTAGATTTCATTCAAAATGCAGCAGACTTATCGGTTTTTTAGGATTTCAGGATTGGGAGATTGTAATGTTTCCAGGTGACACCACCTGCCCGAGCTACCCCTGCCACCAATAGAGGATGTGGTCTACCTCCTATAGCTCCTACTTCTAGTTCTTCAGCTTCTAGAGCATAGCAAACTCCACTGCCAACTCCACCAGCACCGACATCTACATCTAGAGGGAAAGGGAAAGCCGTGGCATTTTATCGCAAGAGGGGCAGAGGAAATCAATAGGATTAGACTTTAGTTATTTTCTTATGTGCTTGTAAGTTGTACATGAACAATGAACATTAAATATTCAAGAATCAAGACCAAGCATATTACATTCTAATTTCTAAATAGTAAATTTTGATTCTATTTATTTTTTTAAAGTGAACTATGAACTTTGAGAAGTAATTATATTTTAATTTGATTAGATAAGATGCAACTTGCAATTTAATATGGATAAAAAACTATATTTCGGTATATATATATATATATATATATATATAAAATGTGTCCCCCGTGTCTTGTTTCCAAGTCGTTGCGTTTCGTATTGAATACTCGTATTTACGTGTCCTCCGTGTCTCGTGTCCTCGTGTCATGTGACTTAGCTTAGACAATATTGATGTATTGTCTCCGTGAAGGGTGGAGTTTGAGGAGCCCCTCTTGGAGGAGTCACCTTCATGGTTAGAGCCAGTGGCAAATGATCCATTAGAGCAGGGGCAGCAAGAGGAGGACTCGGAGTCAGAGGAGCAGCAGCACTCAGAGGAGTAGGAGGAGGAGGAGGAGGACACTGCGGGAGCATCAACATCAACACCATTTGCTATAGATATAGGAGAGCATAGCCCCATACCTAGCACTCATTATTTGACATTAGCTGCAGAGGCAGGGTCAGGGCCTCCTACTACTAGGGGCAGGCCTGGCAAACAGCCCATCATTTTTTCCCGTAAAAGGGGGAGAGGGCAGTGATTTTAGATAGATAGCTGCTAGTTTTATTTGTTATGCTACATATAACTCATGATGATGAGATACTTTTATATATGTGATGTTATTTTGTATTGGTTCTCCACATTTGAGTCCTTGAATGGACAATTATCAGGGATCAGCAGGATTTGGTATCGTCTTTGATGTATCATTTCTATTTGACATCATATATATCAGTGTTTTCTTCATATTTATGTGCCAATGTGTTTATTTCATGTTGTTATTGCTTTATATGTTTAAAAATCTTTTAAAAAGGAATATATTATGCATTTTTTATGCTTGCCGATATTTGCCGATATTTTGCCGATATTTTCTCCGATATTGCCGATAAGATATTTTTTGGACCCTCGCCGATATTTTCCCGATACCAATATTATCAACACTGATTTTTAGGACCTCAAGAGCTCGATCGAGCACCTAAGTTCAAAATTCAAATAGCTTGATTGAGCATTAAATAAAACCTCGATTGAGGTGTGAAGGTGGTTAACTAGCAGCTTGATCGAGTTATAAGCTCAATCAAACCATTAAAAAACTAACTTCCCAGCCACACACCAACCATAGAGCTTGATCAATCCCTAACTCTCGATCGAGATCCTAACTTAGGTTAGAAAGGAGCTCGATCAAGTGTTTGTTTAAATGCTCGATCGAGCTATTTTTAAGCCCCTAAATAGCTTGGTCGAGAAATTGCTCAATCAAGTGCTTAAAATGACTCGATCGAACATCCTTTTTTCACTAAAATGTACCCTCATTTTGCTAAAAATGTAACCCAACTCCACGCATAAACCTATATTTCTCATTATTTTTCCAAATTGTAATTACAATCTTTAACTTTAAAATGATATTACTATAAGCATCACTAGTTGGTCAAATTGAAGTAGTGATAATCCCTAACCGTAATATATTTCATCACATGGTCATCATGGTCATTTGGCTAACCAGGCATAACATTTGTAATAATTTATACTTCTTGACAAGGAATCAATGATGACACTAATATCAAGGGGGTGTCCCTCAAAAGTTGCCGTTTTAATATCCAAATGCATGAAGATCATTTATCTAACCAGACATGACATCTATAATAAAAGGCGACATGTGAGACAATATCACACTTCTTGATAGGGCTTGGATAATGACACTAATATTAAAGAGGTACACCTCAAAAGTTTTGTTTTCTTAACACAAGGAAAGAAAAGAAATATATGATTCGAAAATATATGATAATGAAAAATTGTGAGGTGTATATCAATAGATAATTTACAAAGGTGATGACCTCTACGTACACATGCTCCTTTAATAAAGGAGTCTTAAACTTCTCCATTATGAAACTGAATATAAAATAAATGATGATAAATGATTTCCTTTTAATAATTTGTTCAGAAAAATATATTGGTCTTTGACATCTTGATTTGTATGGAATATAGTGATTGGTTCACGTTCAAACCAATTTAGCTTTATATTTATAAGTATAAATTTTCGAAATGTGTTTTTCTAATTCTATTTTTTAATTGGTTAAAAATATTGAATTCACATTGTAATAATTTTTGGTGAGAAAATTGTTAAATTAAAATATATATATGAAATTTTCATTTACTCTTAGTAGAATTATTTTATAACTAGTTTATTAGAGATATTAAATACATATTATAATAGTATTAATACATAATTTACCTATTCAATATTTATTGTTTTCCATAATAAATATATAGATATCTTGTATGATTAAAGTTCAAAACATTTTTTTTTTTAGAAAGGAAGAGAAAAGACAAGCTACACAGGTCACTAAGACAACTATATATAGAAGTTATTTTTTTCTCCTATGTAAAAATGCATACATATCTCCAAGAGATTTACATGGATCAAAACTTTTTGTACAAATATCATGAAATTTGCAAATCTGTAAAGATTTATCGTAATAAATACAAATATGCAAATGGAGATCCACATATCAAAACCTTTATTGTTGTACAAATCTCATGAGACTTGTAAATTTGCATTAGATTTAGTTGTGATCATGGTATTTAGTCATTTTCATGGCTTAGTTGTATACATGGCTATAAGATTCAATATGTAATTGAATCAAAGAGACTTGACTCACTATTGTTTTATTTTTATTTTTTTAGCTAAGTTTGTAATTGTGCTACAATAATCCAACATTCCACGTTTATTTTAGCTCAACGTATAAGTAACAATCTGCATTTCCAGTCCAAAATTCAAGCACTGAGTCTAAGTATTTTAATTGTTTGGCTTCCTAGTGTAGCTTTTACACCTTTATTTTACAAATGTTAGTGTTAGCCTGAAAATTAAATGAGAAAAAAAATCTATGTAAAAATATTTATGGACAAATGTGTTGTGCATATGATTTGTCATATAATTGTATGGAATTTAATTTCAAATTAGAATTTGTGTTTCATAAGTATAATTTTTGTCCAAGTATTGTATAGGCTTTTGCATCATTTTAAATAATAATAGAGACAAGGTAATTTATTTTGAAACATTGTTTCTTTATCAAGGACCAAACCCATAATGTGATCTCAACTACTTTCACATAAAAGGAGGAATTCTAACTCTAATTTCATTTTATGTATTTAGAAACCTAATAAATAATGTGATTTCATCTCCATATGAATAAGAGGATAAATTCTAACTCTAGTTTCATTATGGTGTATAGAGTCTTAAATATAGGATAAGAAGAATTCTTACTACACAATGTTAACGACTCATTATGCATCGATATTCTCTAAATGTTTCTGGCATTTGATACATGGTATTCAAATATGGTCATATTTGTTAGAATCCAACAAAATAAGAATTATTAAAATTGTAGTTAATTTTATTCAAACATCAATATTAAATATTTGAATCTAAAAAGTAATCTAAAAACACAGTTTACAAATATTGGTAAAATTATTTATTTACATCATACCCAAAATCTACTCCACTAAGACATTCAAATAACAGCTCAATGGTTAAAAAGAAAAACCATGAAATCAAAGCAAATCATGGGAGAAGAAACCCTATAAACACACCTAAAGGGGAAAAAACCATCTTAAGATAATGAAAGGAAATTAAATTTTCTCATGCCAAGCATATGCTAAGTTGCCATTTTAGTGTATTTTTTGCATTTGCGAAGTTATAATATGACAAGAATCAATCATGTGATACAATGGACTCCATTTAAACATTAAACTAGTAGTCAAATAATTGAATATATATATATGGGCAAGTCGAATCATCATAGAAACCCTAATACATGAGCATAATATTAAAGACATTAACCGATTTACCTAGATCAACCTAGTCACTGCTCACCAATTGGAGGGACACTCTATTACCCAACAACTCAGAAACCTCATTGGCCAAAATTGCTGAGTAATTAGTAATGTTAAGGATAGATGCCTCTTGCAATATCACTTCTCAAAATTATTTTCTGTAAGACCATTTTGGAAGAGTTGTTTGTTACAAATATGCCTTTTGTTATGCTTAAGGGAAAAAAATTGTATTGTTCTATCCTTTGCTTCAAAACCATATGCTTAAAATTAGGTGAGAATTGTGCATGGCTTCTTCATGGCAAGTTACTAGAACAAGCATAAAAGATGGCAAAAGTCAGATTATGTGAAGAAAATTTGATGGATTATGTGCTAACATACTTTTGCAAATAGATTATTCTTTTTCTATAATGAATCTTGGCATATGTATGTGTAAGAATATGGTTGTAAGCTAAAACTAAAGGCATGGAACAACAGTGCATTAAAGGCATGGAGAGGTGAAGGGGAAGGGGTCTAAAAGGCTCCCAAAAGGTTGAAATATGTTTCATTTTAAATGCAAGGAATGCTTTTGACCATGCCTTTCCTACTACTCTAACTCTCGCATTTATAAAATCTATTAAATCACCTTTTGCATAATCAACCGCAACATCAAGATCACCATCTCACTAGAATGCATCCATAACTACATCCAATGGTAGAGACAAGAGTGAGCTAGGTGGAAAGTATAGGGACAAAGCAAGTTAGATCGAAGGCATCTAAGCCCACAATATCTATTTTACTTTGATAGCTTGTTCATGGACTAGTATGATGCCTGTACACAACTCTACATTTCCATGGTATGGCATCCATATGAATTGTGATGTGGCTATCACATGTAGCATCCATGTGTTGTCATGAGGTTCTTTGGCACGAACATGGGGAATTCTTCAAAGGTCAATATATTAACAAGTCCTGTACAATACTTCACAGTGAGAATTTGTGTTTAGTAATGATAGGACCCAATAACTCAAGTGTCTCTTTATTAAATATAAAAGAGGTGATTAACACTATAAACATAGTTACCGATCAAATGCGAAAATTACCTAGATCCCATTTTTTTGAGGTAGCAAAAAATCGCCCAATTTTGAAAAGTGGTGATTCAAAATACACATTTTTTAAGAGCATATTTATGGCACTTTAAATTTTCTTATGTATCAAGTATGAACATTTTTTTTTTGTTAGTGATTTTCATCTTGATTTTGAAAAATGTTGATGCAACATCAACATTTTTTGTTTAGAGGACTTATTATACATGCTGCAAGCATGGTATAACGCATTCAGTTTTTCCTTTGACTAAATATTAGTCTGTCTTTGACCAAAAATTTATGACGCTTATCCATAGTTTAACATTAGGAATTCAATTTTTATTATTATTGAAATTTATTTATTTGTAAGTTGAATGGTTGAGGTCTTATTATAGGTTATTTAGTAACTTCCATTTCTATTAGTTAATGTTTTTTTTTTCATTTCTATTTAACTTTCTGATTTTTTCTTTTTCTTTTTCTTTTTCTATTACTTCTATTTTTATGAAATATAATTTTTCCACTAATAAATTTAAATATAAACAATTATATGTATTAATAAAAATAAAACACACATACAGATATATGTATTTTAATATAAATAATATTATTTAATCATATTTCTTAATTTTGGGGTTGGCATTCAACAATATAATATTATATTAGTTGTTTTATTTTTGTGATGAAATATTTTTCTTGTTACTTTTTTGTTTCATTAAGCTATATTTAAACAGGCACTAGCTACTATGCCTTCCTTTGACTAGATATTAGTTTATCTTTGACCAAAAAATTATGGCACTTATCCCTAGTTTAACATTAGGAATTCAATTTTTATTATTATTTAAATTTATTTATTTGTAGGGTGATTGGTTGAGGTCTTAGTATGGGTTGTCTAGTAATTTCCATTTCTATTAGTTACTATTCCTTTATTTTTTTTTTTTTTGTAAGTGTAGGTAGTGCCTTTCTTTTCTATTTAAAATAACCAAAGACACCAGATACATCGTATTGGTGGCCTCAACCTGCCCCGGAGGGAAACCAGGTCTGTTGGCCACCTTAGTTTACTGTATGCATTCCAAAAACAAAATTTAACAAGTCTTTCCATCCTGGCTATGTGCACTATACAACTGAAACTACTTAGTAAGCTACTAACATGCATGAAATGGTAAAAGCAAAAAGATTCACTGAAACACTTAAGAAACCCGAAAGGATCATTCCTTTATGATAGCAGTATTCAGGTCTGTATCCATGGGAATATCCACTGGTTCGGCCTACCTTGGAGTTGTATGAGCCATCCGAGACAGTTGTTGATGCATTTCCTCCAGCTTGTTATTCTACCTGATCATGATAACTTGGAAATTTTTCATTTCTTTTTGCAGGTTTGGCACACCATTTGCAATTTCAGCCATTTCCTTCGCCACCTGCTCCAGGGCTTTTGCCAGAAGGCATTTTAACACCCAGTAGATATGAAGAGTATGCCTATACAGCGTCAACCTTCCTCGTGTATTCCCCAGATCACTGATCACTTCAGCCCACCCTTCTGCCTCGGAGTCAAATTGTTCCTCCATCACACTAGTCTCCATATCTTGAATAATTCGACGAATTTCTTCACTTGTGCCTTCCCTATAAGCTCTGGCAGCCTCCTCGACTGCTGTCAAAGTATATATTCTCCCTTTTCCCAGGTTTCTTGGAGCATTTGCTGGCAGTTTCTCTTGATTCCCCTATCTCAGGCGTCCTCTGCTTCCACGCCCTCTGCCACGACCCGGGCGCGCCATCCTGCTGTATACCTTATCTTGTTGACAATTTTCATTCACATAGATCATCTTTTGAGGTTTAGCGTCATTGTCTTTCTCCTCAGTTTTCTTTGTGGTTATTCCTCTTCTCCTGCTATAGTTTCCGCCATTTGTTTGGGTGTTACAATGCTTGTCATTTTCAGGATGCAAGAATTTAAGAAGGCCTTCAGTCATTTGGATCAATTTTTGGGCTAGGGACGAAATTTTCATATCCCTTTCCTCAGTCTCCCCCTGCACCTTTGCAGTGGGTTGATTGATACAGCCCCCCACTTTTCTTCTTGAACTATTCTCATGGCTACAATTCCCCCATTCATCAAGAAACCTTCCCTGATCCTGACCCAATGGACCCTCACAAAGCATTGCCGAGTGAAAAGCGGGTTCACACCAGTCCTTTTCTTCCTCAGAGGCTTCAAAAGTAATAAATTTATCCATTTTACCAATTATGACAGAGGAAAGGGTTGAAGGGGTCTCAGAGATAACATACCCGGAATCGTTAACCTCCTTGAAAGCTCCTTCCGTTTGTGCTTCACCCTGCTCCTCTTCCTCCCAGCTTAGTCTACCCTTCCTTCTAAACTTCACCATCTTCATAAAATACCACTCATCTGTCCCTCTCCCTCTTCCACTACCGCCGCCACTACTGCTCATCTCCTTCATTCCACCTCCCCCACTCCAGTTTTTTGAAAATTGCGCTGACATGCAACTCATTGTTCTGGCTGGAAGGACGACGTCATACGTATGGGTTAGTCCCGCTGTCCTGCCATGATCATAAACCCGTCTACCACCCTCACCTACTTTTTTCCACATCCCGATCGGGGGCCATCTGTCTCTATTATCTTTGAATTGTGTCTTCATGATTATCATGGTTTAGAATCATTCTTAGTTGCTCTAAATCTGAGTCCTCTGAATACATAGTCCATATGTTATCCAGTTTCCTTCCTTGTTCCTGGCCACCCCAGTTCGCAAGAAAATCCTCTGCTCTGTTGCCCTCTCTTCTAACATGCTTAATAATCATATATTCAAATCTTTTTATGATAATTTCCAGCTCCTGGATTAGACTCGCCATTCTCCAACTCTACATAAATTTATCCCATGACGTTCCATTATTAAGTTTTTTTATTACGTGTATGACCATTTGGGAGTCCCCTTCCACTTCCAGGTTATTGTATCTGTTTCTGATTGCTATCTTCAGTCCTTGATGTACTGCCATCAATTCAGCTTCATTGTTGCTCATGATGCCACCATTGTCTGAGTAAATCCATTTTGTTCTGCCTTGATCATCCCGAAAGAGACCTCCAATCCCTGCTGGGCCTGGATTTCCTTTGGATGCCCCATCGAAATTTAACTTTATGAATCCAGCCATGGGGCGAGAGAAGTGCATGGTGTTGTTATATCCAATCTTGGGTTCTTTCCACATCTGAGGAGCCACCATCCCTTGATGCAGGTTCAGCTTCCTTAAAATCTGATCTTCTTCCGGTGTCGTTTCCCAGTCTTCTACATTCCAAGTGTCTGCAAGTATGGTCTCACGAATATGACTCAATGTTTTCCCCCGGATTTGGTCTTTTGTCATTTCTTTGTTTTGGAAGATTCTTCTATTTCTTTCTTTCCAGATCATCCACATATTCATCCCTACTGTTAGACTCCAGGCTCTTCTTACCACTAGGCTAGTGAATTGTCCACCTCCCCAAACTTTAATTGTGTTTCTAATGCTCTGTTGATCTCTATGAGTCCTTCCAAAGAGTTTCCTAACCTCTTCCCATTGTTGCTGAGCTCCTTTACATGAGTTCAGGAGGTGTTTCTCTATTTCCTGTTCTTGCTTGCAAAGATTGCATCTTGGGGGGCCATGTATGCCTTGCTTTTGGAGTTGGTCCCAGGTTAGGATGTGACCTTTTCTTACCAGCCATAAGAAGCGAGCCACTTTTGGCCACCAGTTACTAGTCCATATTTGTTTCCAATGGACTGTCGTATCCTCTGGTTCTCTAGGAGTTAAGAGATGATATGCCTCTTTAATTGAGAAATTTCCTTTTACTGTGTAACCCCATCTCAATATGTCTGGTCCATGTCTTATAGGTATTCTCCTTGTTTGCATTCCTTTTGATATAAATCCCTTTGTTCTCCATCAACTTGATCCATCCATTCTTCTGGACTCTTCCAGCTTCTCCATACTTCCTCTTAGCTCCCTTCCTTCCAAAATTCCCTTACTAGATTCATTCCATTCTCAACTGCCTTTTGGCATATATCCCTTAAAGCTTGAAGTCCATTCAGTCTTTCTCTTTGCTGCCAGGATTCCTCCCAAAACTTGGTAGAGTTGTCATCCCTAATTTCCCAAAAATCATGTTTAATTATTATTTCTTTGTTCAGACTAGCTAGATTCCAAATTGTCGACCCTTTCAAGGTATCCCTTATTCTTAATATTTCCTTTGGTTTTTTTGGCATATTATATTTTTTTTTCCATATTATTTTCCATAGGTCGTTTCCTCCATTCATCCAGCGCCACCAAAGTTTAGCACCCATTGCCTGATTCAGAATATAAGGATCTCTGAGGCCTAATCCTCCCTCAGTCTTGCTTTTCACCAAATCCTTCCAGGATACTAAAGACCATTTTCTTTGATCCTTCAGTCCTCCCCAGATAATTTTTTTTAAAATCTCTACCATCTTTGCGCACGCTCCTTTAGGGGCTGCCATTGCCGATAGTTGGTATATTGGGATCGATTGAAGGACTAATTTAACTAAAACAATTCTGCCAGCAAAATTCAAAGTTCTGAAAGACCAGTTGGCTAGTTTTCTAGTAATTTTCTCAATGGTTTGTTGCCAATTCGATAGCCTTAGAGGATTCAGGGCTAACGGCGTTCCTAGATATCTAGTTGGGAGTTCTCTTGATCGAAATCCCAAAGTTCTTGTTAAAAAAAATTTAATATTTCCAGCAGTGTTGAAAAAATAAGTGCAAGACTTGTCATTGTTAATTTGTGTGCCTGAAGCTGTCATAAAAAGTTCAAGAATTTCTTTAATTCTGCGGGCTTCTCTGAGGGACATAATACATAACAACATAATGTCATCTACGAATTGCTGGTGGGTAATAGGAAGGTTGTTACCCCATATTTGGATTCCTTTTAGCTTTCTTTCTCTTACTTATTTTCTGATGTACCTTCCTAGGCCTTCTACAGCTATAATGAACAGGAAAGGGGACAATGGATCGCCCTGTCAGAGTCCTCTGGACGCTTTAAAGGGTTGGGAAGGAGTTCCATTCACAAGGATGGAGAAATTGGCTGAGGAGATCATAGTAGAGATCCATTCAATCCATCTATTGCAGAAACCAAAGGCCCTTAGAACTTCTTTCAAATAATTCCAATTTAGACGGTCATAGGCTTTAGAGAGGTCAAGTTTAATCATCATACATGCTTCCTTTTTGACTTTCAAATAATGCACTACTTCTTGGGAGACCACCAGTCCATCTAGGATTTGTCGGCCTTCAACGAAACCTGTTTTTTCCAAGGAAATAATGCTAGATAAAATAGGTTTAAGTCTTTTTTCCATTAAAGTAGCTATTATCTTATATATAACATTACAAAGGGAAATGGGTCTAAAGCCCTGGGGAGTTTCAGACTTAGTTTCTTTAGGAATCAGAGATAAGAGGGTAGAGTTTAAACATGTACTTACCTTCTGGTTTCTTCTTGATTCTTCCACCACTTACAGTATGTCTTGGACCAAGAAATCCCATCCTACTTGATAGAATTCCGCTGTGAATCCGTGAGGACCAGGGGCTTTATTTTTTTCATTCCTTTTACTACCTCTTATACTTCTTCTAAGGTGGTTGCCCTCATCAGAGCTAGGTTTTGGTCTCTAGTGACCCTACTTGGGATCTCTTTACAGATTCTTTCAGTAGCTTCTCCACGATATACATTGGGTTCCGTGAGGAGATCTTTGAAATGATCCACCAAGACTTGTTCTATTTCCTCATGTTGTGTAACTCGTGTCCCTGCTTCGTCCTTTATAGAAAAGATTCTATTTCTCTGCCTTCTCTGGACCATGGCTTGGTGGAAGAACTTTGTATTCCTCTCCCCTTCTCTTAACCAATTTACTCTCGATTTCTACCTCCACAATATCTCTTCTTGTTTCCGCCTTTCTTCCATTTGTCCTATCAAGATCCCTTCCTCTCTGGCTAGGTCAACACTTCTTCCTGCCGTAATGATTTCTTGTTGGATTTGCTTCGTCTTCTATTCTAGGAGTTGTTGATCTTTGAGTATGTGTCTGAATTCCTCTTTATTCCATTTCTTAATGTTTCCTTTTAGTTCTTTTAGTTTCAACTGAAATGTATGCATTTTGTTTCTTCCTTTCTGTCGACTTTGCTTCCACCATTCTTCTACTTTCTTCATGAAATTTTTATCCCTAAGCCAGAAGGCTTCGAACCTAAAGGGTTTTCTCTTGGGACTGGCTTTAATATCAAGTTCTGCTTTGATCGACCAGTGGTCTGATCCCATTCCAGGAAGAATCGTTGCTTCAATGAAGATATCCCAATTTATAATCTATTCTAACATTAAGAATCTATCTAGTCTGGAAGCAATCTGGTGTCTACCTCCCCTTCTGTTGTTCCATGTATAGATCTCGTTTGTTGTTTGTATGTCTACTAGCCTTTGATCTGCTATCCAATCTCCGAAGGCTTCCATGTCTGCCTCTGTTCTTCTGAGTCCACCCTTTTTTTCCTTTATTGATTTTATCATATTGAAATCTCCTCCCACTATCCAAGGAGAGGTTGGATGCAAGGACCGCATAACTGCCAGGTTCTGAAGGAAAAACCTGTGATCCTTCTATATATGGGGTCCATATACATTGGATAAGAGGATCCTTTCTTGAGAACCTATAATTCTAAATCTTCCTGTGAGGATCCAAGGTATACTGATCCAGTCTTCAAACTAGACTTCCTCTAGGTTCCAGAGGATTGCTACTCCTCCTACACTGCCTGCCGCATCTTGACCAATGATCTCATAATGCGGCTTGAAATTTCTCATCACTTCTTTTAGTTTTATTTCTCGTAATTTTGTTTCTTGGATTAGCATTATATTTGGTTTATCTCTTTTGAGTCTCTCTTTCAGATATCTCTGTTTTCCTTTACTGTTCAGCCCTCTGATATTCCAGGTTGTGATGATCATTTCAAGAGTTTGAGGGGTTGTTGGAAAACCTCTAACAATGGCACAACTCTTCCTGAATTCACCAACATGTCTCCCACCATTTGGATTGTCTCACTCATGGGTCTCCTTCCTCTTTTCCTTCCTCCCTTCCCTATGGTTCTTGTTTCTGTGTTTTGATTTCCTTGTGTTCCAAGTTGCTCTGGTTGCTTTGCTAACATTGTCCCTCGTTTTTCTTTGTATTTTTGGAACATATCTTTATAGAGTTGTTTCTGGTCATCTGGTATGAACCATTCATCCAGATGCTTCCATTCCTGTAAAAGTTTCCTCATGACCTGTTCCTCTTCTCCTTCTTGTTCCTGTTGAGGATCTATTTCCATTTGAATCTGTTCTTGAACCCAGTCTCCCCTCTCCTTCTCTTTTTCTAATTCCATACTATTTGGCTCTTTATTTTCCTTTTTGTTTTCTTTCTGGATTTCCCCTATTTCATCTTCCCCTTCTTCACTTTCCGCTTCCATTTCTAATTCACGAAGAACCTCAAACTGGTTCTGGCTTTTCTGAGTGCTTTCTAGGTGAGAGGGGTTTAGTTTGGTTTTTCCTTTTTGGGGTCATCTTCTTCTTAGTACTTCTGTGAACCCTCCCCTGTTTCCTTCGTTAGTCCTCCTCTCCTATTCCATACTTCTCTTTCTATCTCCCTGATCTATTGGTGTATCAACTTCATTCATCGAGCAACATTTGAACAAATGGCCATACTCATGGCATCGTCTACATCTGAAAGGAATGTGTTCGTAATCAACTGGCTGTTGCCAGACCTTGTCATGATATTCTATTTCAACATGATCCAGTAGCGGTTCTGTGATATTCATGTAGACACAAATTCTGGCATAAGATGTATATCTGCCTCTCTTGGTGGTTTCTTCTACCTTCACAAAGGTCTCGATTAGGTTCCCAATTCCTTCTAAAATATCTGGATCCCAGAACTCTATCGGGAACCCAAATAGTCTAACCCAAACTGGTGCTACTAGCATTTTTTCTTTTTCCGGATTATAGCATTCTTCCCATTGCCTCATGAAGAGCCCTGCATTGTTGAAGAAGTATGGACCCTCTTCAAAGATCCTCTCGTAATCCTCCAAGTATGCAAATATTACTGTGAAAAAACCTTTTGCCCCCAACTTAAGATCTATATGCCCTTTGGGCTTCCACCTCTATTGTATCCACTTCGTCAAATCTTTCTCAGACGGCCATGTTCCTACAAACTTGTAGATGAGTGCATGGTCTTTCATATATCCCCTGTACTCCTCCAGTTTATTATTTGGAACAACAAACCTGGGTTTTTTTGTTGCCCGTGGTAGACATTTGTTCCCTGCCTTAGCTTGCCATACCACTCCCATTACCAGTGCGTCCTTGCTATGATTCCCAGATCCGTTGTTTGCTCCATTTTGGCTTGATTCCCTTGCGGTAATCGCCTTGTAGGAGGGGGTCTCTCCCCCCTTGCTCACATCAGTCATTTTCCTCCGAGACTATCCTGTTCTTGTATCCTTCTTCCCTTAGTTAATCTGTCATTATATTGTTGTGATTCAGCAGGTGGATACGAGATCCCCTGCACCCTGACTAGGAGCAGGTCCACTCGGGGTCGTCTGATCCAAAACCCTAACCCTAATCTCCCATCACCTTTCTCCACTATTCCTTTGTTTTTAGTTCTATTTAACTTTTTGAATTTTTTCTATTATTTTTATTCTCATGAATTATAATTTTTTTCACAATATTTTCATTTTAAAATAACTTATTATTATATTAAAAACATATTTTAATAAATTTAATTATAAACACTTATATATACTAATAATAATAAAAACACTCGCATATATGTGTATATTAATATAAACAATATTAAACTATATTTCTTAATTTTTGGTGATGGCATCCAATAATAAAATATTTTATTAGTTGTTTTATTTTTGTGATGGAATTTTTGTCTTTGTTATTTTTTTATTTAATTAAGCTATATTTAAGCTAAGAAACTACTTTGTAACCCTTGTTTTTTTTAAATATTGTTGATTTTCATATTGCTAAACATTTAAAAAAAACATGACAAAAAAATTCAAATATAAAAAAAATAAAAAGAAAAAAAACCATAAAAATGTAAAAAAAAATTAAACAAAATTAACTTGTAAAGATAAAAAATAAAAAAACAAAACAAAACAAAAATAAAAAATGAAAACATTTCTTAAAAACATATAATATAAGGAAAAAAAAATTAAAAAGATTAACAAAAAAGAATCCAAAACAATTTCTTTTTTAGTTAAAAAACCAAAAAAACAAAAACAAAACAAAACAAAACATTTCCTTGCCCACTGGCCCTAGGGCAGCAAGGGTCGATTCCCGAAATGAGCCCCTACCACCCCTAAGCCTTTTTTTTCTATTTTTTTAATTTATTTTTTTTTAATTTAAACTTTTTATTTTTTTAATTATGCTTTTTAAAATTTTGTTTTTTAATTTTAATTTTGTAAGTTTTTTATGTATTTTTCTTCAATTATTTGGTTTTTATTTTATTTTATTTTTTAACTTAAAAAAATAAAAATAAATAAATATATATATATATATATATATATATGTGTGTGTGTGTGTGTGTTTTTGATTTATTTCTTGGTTGATTTTTATTTTCTTTCTTAAATTATGTGTATTTTGGAGGTATTTTCCATATATATATATGTTAGTTAATTTTGATTTTTTCTACATTTTATAGTGTTTTTTGTCATGTTTTTTATTTTTTATTTTTTATTTTTTGTATTTTTTTTATTGTTTTGAACTTTTTTCAATATTTGAATTTTTGTTTTCTTTTGTATTGTTTTTTGTGTTTTTTTAATTGTTTTTATTTTTTTTCAATATTTGAATTTTTTTTTTATTATTTTGTGTTTTTTATAATTGTTTTTTTTTTATATTTCAATTTTAGTTTTCTTTTGTATTTTTCATTTTTATTTATTTATTATTTTGTTTTTATTTTTGCAGGGTCTGTGTCGATGCTCGTGTAGCAACCCAATCTCATTTTGTGCAATTTGATAGTTTATTTTAAAAAATTTGTTATAATGAATCGAGCCTGCCCCCACAATGTGTCAATTTCATGGTTGGTCTTTACGTTTCATTACAATAAGTAGAGTTCACCTACACTGTGTGTCAATTTGATGGTTGATTTTTAAATTTTTGTTGCAATGTATCAAGTTGTCTTATGCTAAGATTATAAAAGCGCTATACATTTAGCATTTAAAAAATAAATTACTCTTGGTATAATAACTCTTTCATTCATGTGTTCATTTAAAAAAAAAATAGTCATAAAAATTTTCCATAACGTAATGCTTGAAATATTTTGAAAACTTAAGGTTTTTTTGTAGCCATAATCTTTGTGTTAATTCCATGGTTGAAAAATTGTCAAGATTTTAATGTTTTTCTAAGTCATGATATTGTATCTTTAATCTTTTAGTTGAAAACAGTTATAAGTCTTTTTCTTTGGCACTATGCCTAAAAATTGTTGGAATTTTAAGGTTTTTCAAAGACGTGATATATTAAATTTAATGTCATGCCTAAAAATCGTTGGAATTTTAAGGCTTTTCAAAGACGTGATATTTTGTCTTTAATGGCATGCTTGAAAATCGTTGGAAAGTTAAAGATTTTCGGAGTCATAATATTTTATCTTTAACGTCATTATTAAAAAAAATTGAAAATTTACCCTAAGAAAAAAAAAAGGACGTTATTCCAGCATCAATCGTTTTCAAGTTTTCTTTTGCACAAAAATAAAATGTTATTCCAACATCAAACACTTTTCGTTTTTAGCCTGTTTTTCATGTTTTTCGGGGATTTTTGGGCTAGAGTTCTCGTTTTGAGGTAATAGTTCTCGTTTGATTGGTAACTATGTTTCTATTTATATTTGTCAAGAGTGAAAACAACATTTTGATCTTGAGCTCAAATGTAAATATTGTTGACCAAATAAACTATCATTGATTTTCTATATATCTCTCTCTCAACTTGCCTACAATCCATCAATTTCTTTCTGTAAACTTAGTTTCTAAACCGTAATAAACCATATATCTCACAAACCATGTTATCAATATCATATCTCTATATAAAACGATTAGCCAACAACTTGCATGCAAATGAAAAATATCTCTCTACCTAAACATAAAGAATGCCCATAAGTAATTATTTAGAAACACTTTAAAAATAACACAAATAAATATTTTTCTAAAACATCTCCAAAAAACTAGCACAATAATGGTTTGCAAAATACAAAATGGCTAAAAGAGAATCACTAAAAACTTTGTTTCACATCATTATGATGCCCAGAAATAGACCAAGAAAACTTAAGGTTTTTTTGTAGCCATAATCTTTGTGTTAATTCCATGGTTGAAAAATTGTCAAGATTTTAATGTTTTTCTAAGTCATGATATTGTATCTTTAATCTTATAGTTGAAAACAGTTATAAGTCTTTTTCTTTGGCACTATGCCTAAAAATTGTTGGAATTTTAAGGTTTTTCAAAGACGTGATATATTAAATTTAATGTCATGCCTAAAAATCGTTGGAATTTTAAGGCTTTTCAAAGATGTGATATTTTGTCTTTAATGGCATGCTTGAAAATCGTTGGAAAGTTAAAGATTTTCGGAGCCATAATATTTTATCTTTAACGTCATTATTAAAAAAAATTGAAAATTTACCCTAAGAAAAAAAAAAAAAAAAAAGGACGTTATTCCAGCGTCAATCATTTTCAAGTTTTCTTTTGCACAAAAATAAAATGTTATTCCAACATCAAACACTTTTCGTTTTTAGCCTGTTTTTCATGTTTTTCGGGGATTTTTGGGCTAGAGTTCTCGTTTTGAGGTAATAGTTCTCGTTTGATTGGTAACTATGTTTCTATTTATATTTGTCAAGAGTGAAAACAACATTTTGATCTTGAGCTCAAATGTAAATATTGTTGACCAAATAAACTATCATTGATTTTCTATATATATATATCTCTCTCAACTTGCCTACAATCCATCAATTTCTTTCTATAAACTTAGTTTCTAAACCGTAATAAACCATATATCTCACAAACCATGTTATCAATATCATATCTCTATATAAAACGATTAGCCAACAACTTGCATGCAAATGAAAAATATCTCTCTCTATATAAACATAAAGAATGCCCATAAAGAATGCCCATAAGTAATTATTTAGAAACACATTAAAAATAACACAAATAAATATTTTTCTAAAACATCTCCAAAAAACTAGCACAATAATGGTTTGCAAAATACAAAATGGCTAAAAGAGAATCACTAAAAACTTTGTTTCACATCATTATGATGCCCAGAAATAGACCAAGAAAACTTAAGGTTTTTTTGTAGCCATAATCTTTGTGTTAATTCCATGGTTGAAAAATTGTCAAGATTTTAATGTTTTTCTAAGTCATGATATTGTATCTTTAATCTTATAGTTGAAAACAGTTATAAGTCTTTTTCTTTGGCACTATGCCTAAAAATTGTTGGAATTTTAAGGTTTTTCAAAGACGTGATATATTAAATTTAATGTCATGCCTAAAAATCGTTGGAATTTTAAGGCTTTTCAAAGACGTGATATTTTGTCTTTAATGGCATGCTTGAAAATCGTTGGAAAGTTAAAGATTTTCGGAGCCATAATATTTTATCTTTAACGTCATTATTAAAAAAAATTGAAAATTTACCCTAAGAAAAAAAAAAAAATGACGTTATTCCAGCATCAATCGTTTTCAAGTTTTCTTTTGCACAAAAATAAAATGTTATTCCAACATCAAACACTTTTCGTTTTTAGCCTGTTTTTCATGTTTTTCGGGGATTTTTGGGTTACAGTTCTCGTTTTGAGGTAATAGTTCTCGTTTGATTGGTAACTATGTTTCTATTTATATTTGTCAAGAGTGAAAACAACATTTTGATCTTGAGCTCAAATGTAAATATTGTTGACCAAATAAACTATCATTGATTTTCTTTATATATATCTCTCTCAACTTACCTACAATCCATCAATTTCTTTCTATAAACTTAGTTTCTAAACCGTAATAAACCATATATCTCACAAACCATGTTATCAATATCATATCTCTATATAAAACAATTAGCCAACAACTTGCATGCAAATGAAAACTATCTCTATATAAACATAAAGAATGCCCATAAATAATAAGTAATTATTTAGAAACACTTTAAAAATAACACAAATAAATATTTTTCTAAAACATCTCCAAAAAACTAGCACAATAATGGTGTGCAAAATACAAAATCGCTAAAAGAGAATCACTAAAAACTTTGTTTCACATCATTATGATGCCCAGAAATAGACCAAGAAAACACTTCCTATATTAAGATTTCAAATTTATTAAACATAAAACATAAACCACAACTAAAAAGAATATGAAAAAGGTCTAATTACAATAAACATCAGCAACTAAAAAGAATATGAAAAAGGTCTAATTACAATAAACATCAGCAATTTATTGAAACAATGACCAACTATGAAACAATATCAACCATTAGAACGTTTTGATTTTGCTTCACCCAAGTAGGTGATTCTTCTCCAACATGAGGATTTTGGAAATGAAAAATCCTCTCTGGGTTATTCTGCAATTTTATAATCTGGAATTGGTGCCGGTAATTGTTTTTGTCACCTTGTCATTACATCGTAATATCACAACTCTATTCAATGATGGCAATCCATAAACATAGTTTTAAAGCGAAAAGTATACCCTATTTTGCATAGGGTTACTTAAATATGATAAAATAACATTTCAGATTAGATGTGTATAGTGTTCTGTAATCAATAGAATTTATTGGATATAAAATGATTGCTCCCACTTGCCTTTTTTTTTGGGTAAAGGTTCATATCAAACATATTTTTTTATATAAATTTAAAATTAAGTTAATATAGGTATTTTCATAAAATAAAAATAAATAAATAATAAATTTATGTATATTTTTTAGACATCATCTTAATTAGTAGTTTATATATATATATATATATATATATATATATAATCATTATATTTATATAGTTTTTAAATACAATTCAAGTATATATGAATAATAGTGTAATTATATAAATTAAATGGTTAGTAAATGCCAATAGATATCAATTATAGTAGGCATCAAAACACTTAATCTATGATACATCTCATGTAATTAAACTAAAAATAATAATAATAAAAATTAACTAAATTATAAATTTATTATTACTAATATTAATTATAAAAATAATAATAATAATGTGAATTAAACATCTATACATTTAAAAACGCATGTAAAAGAAAAACAAGTAAAGTAACAATAAGTAATAAGAGTTCAATGATTCTTAACTTGTAATGGGTTGCCCCAAATATGATAGCTCAACATCATGTTTCTGGCAACATGAATCCAAATGTCACAAGAGAATATTATAGATATAACTAAACAATTCCTTGGATGATGAATTGGACAATTTAAATGTTTTGCATTCAAATATTTTAAAAGGTAATGAAATAATGCGAAAACATGCAAACAATCTTGAGATAATATAAGTTGTATAATCACCCTAAAATTAGGAGAAAGTTTATGAGGGAACATTGAGGGAGTGGAGGGCTCAACTACTAGAAACCCTAGCTACCTTTCCCTCTAGTACGCGTTGTCGCCTTTATCCTCTCTGGTTTGCGTTCTCTGAACTACTCATTTCCTATTTGTTGATGTGTTTTTCTTTGTTGAGAGTGTGGCTAGTTTTTGGAGGTTCGTGGTGGTTATGCTATCATTGGTTACTAGTTTCTCCGTTGTTGGTGTTTCCTCCCTTGTTGGTGCTCTTGTCAGCCATTGTCGCATGCTTGGATGTTGAATTCATGGTTGTTCTTGTGCTCCGCTACCTAGGTAATCTTCTATTACCTCAAATTCATCTACAGGTTTCTATCATTGATATAACGTTGTAGTTTCTCTAGTCAGGCACAGATTTTTTGTGCCTAATGCTCAAATTTTCCGTGGTCGTGAGGTGTATTTCCTAAATGTGTTTAGCGTATACAAAATGTAATTTTGTTCCTTATTTTGGATGAATAAAATTATAGGTCTTTTTCTCCAAAAAAAAAAGTAATAAGAGTTCAATGCCATAAATAAAACCCAGATGGAAATGGATAATTCCATAAATAAAATTCATGGAATGTGACATACATGGCATTTTTTTCAATTAAATTGGAAAATATAAAAAGCATACCTACCTTTGAAGTAAATCTCAACCCTTTATCCCTTACTATTATTAAAAATATTCTATGAATAATATGTGAAAGTTTAATCTCTATAATCCACCTAATAATTATTGCTAATTAAATTAAAAATCTATTCCAAAATAAACTTCCTAATTATTAAGTACAAACAAATTTTTTATTTTATTTTTCAAAATCTTAGTAAAATAATATCATTTTTACTATATATAAAATTATCTCATATATAATTTGTTATAACATATATAATTATCATTATTCTATACTTATGGGTAATGTTATATAACATATCATTATTTTATATGGTGTATTAGTAATGGAAATTAGTTTAAAAACGTGGAGTGTATGAAATTTGTAAATGTGTATTAAAAATAAATTTTATTGTATGGATTCATTATTATTTTTTATCATTTATAAAAAATTTAAGAAAAAAAAAAAAAAAAAATTATAAAAGAAATAAAAATGAATTATTAACATTTAAAAAAAAAAAATACACATTAAGAATCTCAATAATAAAATTAGATTTCCATGGATAAGAATCTTATTCCATGTTTTTTCAAATCTATGTGTTTAGCTTATAATAATAATAATAATAATAAATTAAATTATAATGTAGTTAGTTTTGTGATTTTTTTATTTTTACTAATGTGAAATGTATTATGAAGTGTGTGCTTTACCAACTATTAAATTTATATGGCTGCACTAATTTAGAAATAAATAAAACAGTTTTGAATCTTTATTACAGGTTATTTATATTTTTTCATTGTAATAATATAATGATTTGACTAAATATTCCTGCATATTTATTCTCATGTAAAATTCACTACATACAAATAAACATTAACATTATTATTTCAATAAATAAATAAAAAACAAATCTATTATATTAATTAATAATTTAATAAACTAGTGTAAATATCACATTTCTCAAATGGAATATTATAATTTATTTAAACATCTTTATAATCATCAATCCATAAACTAGTATATATTAATCCTATTCTAATTATTCACAATTATTATAATCATCAATAAACACCTACATATTAATCCTACCCCAATTATTATAAAACTTCGACTTCACATAACTCAAAAATCTTTTTTTCCTTACACTCAAAAATGAAATAATTAGTAAAGGTTTCTATTGCATTACATAGAGGATACTCCACATAACTCAAAGCCCTTCTTTTCTTATACTCAAAATTGAAATAATTAGTAAAGGTTTGTATTGTATTATATAGAAGAGACTTGACGATAATATAGACAATGTCAAACCAAATATAAAAAAAATATCCAACAAAATTTGTTCAAGTGAAAGTAAAATTCAAACAAAATTTGTTTAAGTGAAAGTAAAAATTGGAAAATGGTTGTAATTGGTAAATATCAAGATCACCAAAATTATTGGGTTTTTCTTTTTACTTTGATCTCAATTATAAAGTATAGTAATTATTAGTTTTTTCTTGAAATTATAAAATAAAATAAATGATTATTAGTTTCTCAAATAAAATGATTATTATCTTAATTTAATTATTAGTTTTTTTCTTGAAATTATAAAATAAAATAAATGATTATTAGTTTCTCAAATAAAATGATTATTATCTTAATTCTTTGGATCATTTGTATGTATGGTAGTACTATTAATTAATATATTTTAATATATATATATATATATATATATATATATATAGTTTTATTTTTTTCTGGGTGAAAAAGATTCATTAATTTTAATAATTCTTTATACAAAATATTACTTAATAATTTTTTATACAAAATATTACTTTTATAAAAAGTGTTTTTATGGTTAATTTATTTAAAATTATTATTTTGAAATTTTTGAATTTTTTTTATTTTAAATTGTTTAATTTTCTATTCATTATAATTAAATTCTTCATTTAATTTGATCAACATTTGTATTAAATTAAGTTACGCAAATTATTTATAGTTTTTTGGTTTTTATTCATCAATTAATTTTGACAAAACATAAACATAATACTAAGACAGGAGGCTCTACTTTGTAGCAATTACTCCTGTTTGATGGAATTTCATAAAACCAGCCTAGATCCATTTAACTCAGGATCTCACATAAGCAGAGATAGATCAAATCCCTTGAAATGCAAACATTTCCCCAAATTATTAAATCCAAAATTACTAAATCTAATAATATTAATATATTAATATTAATGTTATATTTAATAATAATAATAATTATTATTATTATTATTGTATTTAATGATGTTTTCTACATGGCATGATAACAAAATTTATAACAGAATTACATCAAATTAATATTTTCCAATATTTCCACTGACTTGGAAATATTTATGTAAAAGATTTTAATATATCCATATGATATGTTTTGTTTATTTTCATTTTTGTTTTGCGTGGAGATTTTTTTTTTTTTAATATTTACACATCACTCATACTGGGTTGTACGAGATTTTTTTTTTTTAATATTTACACATCACTCATACTGGGTTGTACGAGCATCATACTGGGTTGTACAATGCACCTCTACACTCAAAATTTTAAAATAATTTCATAATTTTTTTATTTTATTTTTTTTAAATTTAACTTCAAAAACATAGTCCAAACTAATGGATTGTATGCTTTCATGGAAAAGGAATCCCTCAGCAGATCCAAGTTATTAATAAATATCTGGTACAAAATCGATATAAAAGGCTATGAAATCCAGATAAATTTCCAGTTCTAATAGATTTCAACAAACCAATTGTGGCGCAACATGAAACCTGTTCATACGCCAAAGCTTGCTTTTAACAAAAGGTCTCCTAAATTTCCAGTCATCGCCAAGTTTTTCCCATTGAATCGTGTATTAAAATTCTTATGTTCACAATATTAATATGATTTCATATATTTTCCAAGCAAAGGAATACACAGCTCTCATTTCCAACCAAAGCCCAGATGCAAACAAGTTGGTGTAAGTCATATCACTTTGTTGACAGCAGAGCTGCAAATTCTTTCCTGTTTCCCAACAATCGATGATGCTATAATGTATACCATTCCCAAATTAAAACAATTCAGTGTGACTTACAGATTCTTATATTTATCATTTAACAAGGATGACCTACAAACATTACTGGGAAACACCATGCCTGGAATCTTGTAGACTAATCTAATCAACGGAGATTTTCAGGTCCTCTATCTCCAGCCATTGAAGTTGCCACACCCACACAGCTGTAAAGGACTTTGGAAACTACTGGAGCTTGTACAGAAACAAACATGCATCGGCATATGCAATATAAATTTCCTGGATCAAAACAAACGCTACGATGAAACTTTATAGAATTGTGCATCTGCATCTGCTTTCCTTGTGAGGATCTGCAAGCTTCTCTGTTTAAGATAAACATAAGAACCAATCAGCATCAAACTAAACAAACAGTGCAGTTTACATAAAGCTTGGTGATAAAAGCCACTAAATTTTCCCATCTAGCCAGACGATAAAATATCTTCAAAATCTTTAATGCATTCAAAATACTGTGTTCTGATTTGATGAGACAAATGTTACTGCTTAGAATTCCCCAAGATTATTTAAATTTTAAAAAACAACGAAGGGGACTGCATACACTATTTGGGTTAGTTTACAGTTTCTGTTACATTTCACATAAGCTTCCTTTTATGTATTGTATTGCAGCAGATGTGCTAGGATATGTCCTTAAAACAGTCTAGGGCAATCTTTTCCTAGATGGACTGTTAATGTTCATTTTCTTCATGATTCTGCTCTTGCCCCATAACTCACTCAGTCAAAGCTTTGTTTATGAAACTGTCTGGTGTCTGGACATTGCTGCTGGAGCAATATTAGAACCAGTGATGAAGAAGACGGAAGATCTTATTATTATGCAAGAATATTTCCAAACTGGCTTGTCAAACAGTGGAAGATTATTCATCAAAGTTAGATCATAAGATTTTTGGAAATGCTTTTTAGAATCCATGTGTCTCTAAAAACCCGTCGTATTTGGTTTCGTATGACGTTGAGATGGTTTACCCAACATAAAACGTTGGTGAGTCAAATCACTATTACAGATAAGAGTTTTAGCAGCAAGAAATGTTCTGTTCTTCTTGCCTCTTTCCATCGTATTCAGGGTATATGAAGTTCAGAACATTGTTGAAAACCAGGATCGGCAAAATATTGGCGAGGGTCTGGAAAACAACTTCTTGACAACATCAGTGCAAGAATCAGCAAACCACAGCAAGTATGAAAAACAGGTAATATAAATTCATTTTTTTCAAATTTTAAACGTATAAACAGACAACCACATCAAACAATTACATTGGCACATGAATGTGGAAAAAACGTCAATATATATGATCTAGTCAATGCCAAATAAAAAATTCATACATCAAAATTGATATAGTTGTCCAATCAAGGATGCCACAGTGGGCAGCAAATACGAAATGGCATCAAATATCTAAATGTCTCTCATCAACATGAGTTATCCATAATGACAAATCTAACAGTTAGCTCATTTGCCACTAGGGCCCACATCATCTGTATGACACCTATGTTGCACGAAACTTCTAAGAATTCTTAAAAAAACCTGGCGTTTCGGGATGTACCGTACCCAAAACTCCAAAACTCAGCCGAAACTTGACCAAAACTCGAGCATCACGTACTCTATGAGAGTTAATATAGACTTGGTTTTCCTTCTAAATTGTCATCTATGGATCTTATTGTCATCTATGGATCTTATTCCCCTTTTCTTGCAAGATAATGTGTTATTTACTTATTTATAAATTTCTTTTTATATGTATAAACATATATGATGTTTTTGTCGATGTTTCGACCGGCATTTCCATTTTTGGGAGGTTACCTTTCTAGACGTACCCGTTTCAGAAACTCTGAAACGTTACAGCACTCCATGCAACTTACTCTGACACCGATTGGTGGGTGCTGATGCTGCACATCACCCTCCGTGATGTCAAAGGGATCCTCAGCCCCCTTGTTCTCTGCCCCACTCCGACCCCCTCTACTTGCTACTGCTGCTCTAATCACGCAGGTGCCGCCTCAATAATGTGCACCTCATACTCCACCCTCCACTAAAACAATATGCTAATAATTTAATATTGTCCAAGGTAATGAAGTCCACATTAAGTGTTTTTTCTAGCTGCCTCACTCACAATAAGAGATTGTAATGGACATATATCAAATCATTAAGATGTGGGAAATCCAAGTCGTAAGCGCGTCATAATAAATTTGAAAGTCTCAAGGGTCATCAATTTGTTGACCGGTCACAGAGTATAATAATTGTAATTGTTTAGTTGAGGTTCTAACATGTTGTGCTTCTTTGAACATATTTTCTCGAACACACTCCAATTTTACCAAGTACCCTAATGGAAAATCCCATATATTTGGTGCTCTTGCACCATAATTAAGAAGGCTGAAATTACATTTCATTATAATGGAAAACAGGAAATAAAAGAAACATAATTCAACTTTCAAATAAAAAACAAATGAAATTCCCAATTATAATGGCTTATGTGGCATTAAAAATACAACTTTCATTATTAGCATCGACAAAGCCAGAGAATCCACTAGCTTCCCAATACATCTTCATCTTGCAATTAATTGTTTTGCAAGCATCGGCATCAGGTACCATTCTCCAGAGACATGGCAGGATCCCTTCCATCACATCACCATCAAAATCAAAGTTACATATGTAAGCATAGGCGGAGTTGAAGTGTTGCTGCATGAATGCACCAATGGAGCATCTTGATTTATTGACTATCAATCAAATCCCAAATAATCATGTATTTATAAAAACCATCGATACCCTTGTCCACATAATAAGGTCAGGCATTTTCTTTGGCCCCATATATGGCCTCATATATAGCATTTGTAAATAGGGGATCCAGTGTCGAATTTTCTACAAGATGTACAGTGGATACAATTTTCTACCAGATAATTACTTCCTAATGATTTTCACACAGTATTCTTATGCCATCTTCATCTTGCAATTAATTGTTTGCAAGCATCAGCATCAGGTACCATTCTCCAGAGACATGGCAGGATCCCTTCGATCACATCACCATCAAAATCAAAGTTACACATGTAAGCATAGGCGGAGTTGAAGTGTTGCTGCATGAATGCACCAATGGAGCATCTTGATTTATTGACTATCAATCAAATCCCAGATAATCATGTATTTATAATAACCATGGATACCCTTGTCCACATTATAAGGTCGGGCAGTTTCTTTGGCCCTATATATGGCCTCATATATAGCATTTGTAAATAGGGGAACTAGTGTTGAATTTTCTACAAGATGTACAGTGGATACAATTTTCTACCAGATAATTACTTCCTAATAATTTTCACGCAGTATTCTTATGCCACCAATATTATTGAGCAATTACACTTCAGAAAATATCAACAGTAAATGTAGTGGAAACAGTGAAAATCATAGAAAGATAGTCATGCACAATAGAGACAATAATTTTCCCCAGAGAAACCCAACCTTGGGAGAAAACCCAACAACTTTTCTTTGGGAGAAATTATTCTTCAGCGAGGTTTACAAATCAGCAATTTGTCTAGAATCTGTGCCAATATCCAAGTCAAAATATCAGTCAACCCTTGTCAAAATCAACAGCTAGTCAACATTGGTCCAACCAACCAAAAAGTCAACTATAGTCAAAGATTCAGCCTGCAGTCAAATTTGGCCTTGCAGTCAATGGCCTGTGGTCTGTGGTCAACACTCTGGGGTCAAACCCTCAGTCAACATTGTAAAGACTGGTCAAATAGACTGTCCAAGAGATAAGAAAATGATGAAGAGAGAGCAGAGAACTTGCTCTTGTTTGGTGGAGAAAATGAGGAGTCAAATCATCTATTTATACTTGGAAGTTGAAATGAATTCAACTTTCATTAAGAATGATATACATATAAATACAACACTTAGATCAGATTCAACTTCCAAGGTTTCTTGGAATTATAGTAATTGTCCACCATAACCCTAACAGATTAGGTGTCCAACATTCCCCCCTTAACCTGAAGGGGTGTATATGAGTCCAATAAGAGAGCTAAAGTGCAGAAATGCATGGCAGCCAATGGTTGGATGTGCTCTCTGAAAAAGTCGTTTAAGGAAGACCACAAACGAAATGAGATAGACGAACACGAGGTCTCTATCGTCGGTGGTTTAAGGCTGACCACCAACACTGGAACTAAAGATCAAAGTAGTTCATGGAACAATTCCAAATCTGGCTAGAAGCTTAATTCTTCTGTTGGTGGAAGTGCTCCTCGGTGATGGTTTAAAGATAACCACAAACTGTTGAAAAAGGTGGTTTTAAGTTGACCACAAATTGTTGGAACTGCTCCAAGGCACAGTGGTTTCCAAAACATTTCGAAATCCAACAAGGAGCTATCGTCTTCTGTTGATAGGAAGTGTGATCACATATGGCGATTTGAAGATACTCGCAAATTGATGTAGCAGAAATCGAAGTCTTTTGCACGTGGTGGTTTAAGGCAAGCCACCAACCAAAAAACATGCCCATGGAGCATGATTCAATCTTTGACTACAACTCTGAAACTGGCTATTCATTACTGTGGCTCTAGGCTCCGGCAATTGGCTTTGATTCAAGCTATGGCTCAAGCTCGCTTGATAAATCTTCGAATCTAGTAGTTGATCATCAATTCGTCCCTGTTAGATACAAGGCGAGAAGATGAAGAAATCTTCACTGCAGGACTAGTCAATACTCGATATTAAATTTTGTGGTATGACTGATATATCTTCTTGGCCATTGAAGTCCACTGCCAAGAAACAATCTATCCAAGGTGAATCTTTGTTCTTGCAGGAGTCTTGTTTCTGGAACATCTGTCTAAATGATGAGTGTGCTTACCACAATGCTCACAAGGGTGAAGATCAAAACACTGATCTTTCACATGGCCAACTCAATCACAATGTTGGCATCTAACAACCTATTGTGGTTGTGGAATAGGATCAAGTGAAAGATGAATTTGTTGACTTTTCAATAGTCCTCTAAACTGATAATTGTTTCTTATGATTCATCTTAGATTGATATTTTATTTTTTTTGTTATCCATCATAAAACAATTAGACAGAGAACTTCAACAGTAAAAACAAAAATGCTAGAGGATCATAAAGAGACAACCACACAAGAACACGAGATTACCCTGAGAAAATCCACATGGGGGAAAAACCCAGCAACCTTTTCAAATAGAGAAATTATTCATTTCAATAGAGATACATCTTAGTCAACCACTAGGTCAAGTCATTTGCCCACAAAATAGGTTAGGCCTTCTACCTTGAAATTCAGTCTCCTGCCACAGAATTCGAACCTACTGCTCTTCTTCACCACATAAATTCAACCTTCTTATTCATTCATAGATTCAGTCCTGCAACTCTCGTTCATCACAAAAATTTCAGCCTTCCATTTCATCCATGCGAGAGACTAGAAGGAGATCAAGTACACAAGAACAAGGGCTAAGAGAGAGATGCTTATTCTTTTCTTTGTCCATCTAATTTTATTCCTTCTTTGTATGAGCAAAAGATCCTTTTTGTCTTCAAGATGAGATCCAAGTTGGTACTTGAGGAGAGGTCGAATCACTTATAAATATACTTCTCAAGGGGCCGAATGGGTGGCTCTTAGGGCTGAGCCAACTTGATCACTTGAAGGGGCCGACTTGACTAGGAGGCGGCAAAATTCATCTTTTGAAAGCCTAAAATTCATCTTTTACAAATTCAAAAAAAAAAAACTTTTACAATCAACATGAAGAACATGTCTTTTAATCTTTTCGTTTTGACCCAAGCATGAAGAACATGCTTTCAAAATACATTAAGGACCAAAATATACATTATGAAGATCAACCATGGTTACAAAATTCAACTGAATCATCCTGAAGAGACCCAGCACTGAAACTGGATGGGTTTGGATTACTCTGGAATATGAAAGGACACATCCTTGTCATATCCAAGACCGGTTTTGTTCCTATTGTTAACACTTCTTCCCAAGGTATGATGATGGGTTTGGAAAGTACAGGTTGAACATCTGCATCTTTATGCAAATCTGCTCTTGAAATGACCTCACAAATGTGATTAATCTTTGATTGTTGATGTGAGCCAACTTTAGACTCAGAAAGGGTGTTGTTTTGAACAAGAACCAATTCAAAACGGCTACTCTTTTGCTACCCCTCATCTTGTTATATCTGTGATGCATGTTGGAGAAACTCAATCGTCTATTGTGCATGATATAGATAGATTTTAATATCAGCAAGAGTGGCTTTATTGATGTTTACGGTGTCATCAACAGTAGATAGTATCAAAGTATTTAGTAGCTCTAATACTCCCTCAAGTTTGGCCATTTTCTTAAAACACAAATTTCGCACAATACTGTTAAGAAATCAATATGCTAGTAGATTAGGGTTGATTCCTCTTACTTGATAATTACTTGTGAGTGTTTGTTGGCTTTTATTACTTCGTTATGTCTTCATCAAGCAATTACCAAAACTATAAAGTGTATGAAGATCACAAAAGACAAAGAACAAAAGATGTAGGCTCCAAGCAAGGGCAAAACCCCACAAGGGGGTAAACCCAAACAACTTCTCTTCTTATAGAATTAGATCAATGTGAGATATCCAAGACCCAAGATCTCCACAAGGAACCAAGTCAGCCTCCTTCATATCTCCTCCAACTAGAACAAAGTCAACAAGAATCAAAGTTGGTCAAACCTCTTCAAGCACAAAATTTCAATCCAACAACTTCGCAAAGTTGCCCCAATACCTTCACATGTGTGAACAAAAATAGAATTTTTGGCCTTGTAAGTCATAGAGTTTCCCCAACACCTTTGCACGTGTGAACAAAAAATTAAAAATTATATTTTTCTTCCTTCCTTGGATTCTTCTACTCTTTCCTTGGCCTTCGCTCAATTTCTTCTTCTATCTTGCACAAAGATCGATGAGTGTGAGTGATCAAATGAGGTCAAAGTCTCTACCTTTTATAGTTGTCTAGGAAGTCGAATAGGTGCCTCTTCAAGGCCGATTTGGTCTTATAGGACAAAATGACTCTTTTTGACTCAAAAATAATTTTTTTCTTAATGGGACTTTGATACATGATAAATTTTCTTTTAGACTCAATAAACCCTAGAAGCAAGAAGAACATGCTTTAACTAGAAAAATAATAATAATAATAAAATTTATTTTTCTTCTTTTTACTTTTACATGAAATACATATTGATACAAGTACAATGATAATTATGAAGACCGAACCCAGTTACATTTTCAACACTCCCTCTTAACTAGGGAGGTATTCATAATTACACAACAGGATATAAGGATACTCAAATTGAAATATTCTCATAAGAAGAGTTCAAATTGATAAGCATTATCATAACCAACATTGTCATTTACAAAATAGCAGGGCCTTGACTAACAAGCTCTAACTCTCCACTAGATTAGAGCACAATGTTGGGTGGCATATAATTGCACACCACCACCACCATCGTCGCCTCTCAAGGCACATACCCCATTCGGATGTTCACTAGGTGTGTCCTTACAAGACTATTCTTATCTTGAATTCCCAATCCTCAAATAATATCAATCCTCCTCAGGAAAAATCTTATCTCGGATGCCCTACCCCATCCTCAAAGAGTATCAGTCCTCGGGACTACTATCCTAGATACCATTCCTTAAGGAGTATCGGTCCTAGATGCTTATCCAATCCTCCATTCTCCCTACTAGTGCCTTCACTATACTTGCGACTGTTAGTCTTGGCCTAGTGCATGACATATGGAGAATATGGTGTCCATCCTCACTCCCTCTCAACCAGGGAGGAAATATCCATAAGTCTAAGCTTATCTCTCAAATACTCAAGCTTCCTATTTGGAAGAGACTTCGTTAATACATCAGCTACCTATTCGTCTATGGAGATGTACTGTAGCTTCACGACCCCATGCTATACCAAGCTTCTAATATAGTGGTACTTTTTATTGATATGCTTTGTCCTAGCATGAAAAATTAGGTCCTCTGTCAACCTTATGCAGCTCTAGTTGTCACAGTATATAGTGGTAGGGTCCAAAGGTCCTTCAAACAAATCTGGAAACAATTTTATGAGCCAAACAATTTCTCTACCAACTACATTGGTTGCTATATATTAAACTTCAACGCTACTCAATGCAGTTGAATCTTGTTTCCTACTCATCCAGAAGATCCCAAACTAAAACATCCACCAGTAGTGCTCTTTCCATCTACATCACTGCCTCCCCAATTTGAATTTGTATAGCCCAATAGTTGTATCTCATTACCAGCATATCTCAAACAATGATGTATAGTCCCATGAAGATAACTCAAAATATGCTTGGCTATTATCCAATGATCATGCCTTGGCTCCATCTAGAATTGACTAAGAATGTTTACTGCAAAACATATGTCTGTTCGAGTGTTCCCAAGGTATATTAAGGAGCCAATCAATTGTGGGTAGGATGTGGGATCAACAAGGCTTGAATCTGAACTCCTTAACTTCTTCAAATTAGTGATCATTGGAGTTGTCATAGGTTTACTATCCATCATACCAAACTTCTGCAAGATCTTGATCACATATTTCCCTTGACCAAGATAAATCTCACCAAGTTTCTGCCATACTTCTAGTCCCAAGTAGTAATGCATTAGTTCAAGGTCCTTCATATCAAATTCAACTGCAAGTTGCTTCTTGCATTCTTGAATACGATGCTCCACACCTATTATTAGTAGGTCATCCCAATAGAGCAATATGATCACGGGTTCATTTTTGTAACCTTGATGTAGAGATTAGGATTTGTAGGATTTGTAGAACTTTTGACGAAACCAAGTCTCAGTAGATATGCATCCATCCTAGCATACCATGCTCTAGGGACTTGTTTCAAGCCATATAGAGCCTTCTTCAACTTGCAAAAGTGTGTTTCCTTATCATGAACTTTGAATCTTTAGGGTTGCTCAATGGAAACTTCTTCATCAATTGTCCCATTCATAAAGGTTGTTTTTAGGTCCATTTGATGAAGGTTCCATCCCATAGTGGCTGCAATAGAAATGAGTGATCTAATGGTGGTATATTTGGTTGTCGGAGCAAAAGTTTCTTCATAAATGATACCTTCTTGTTGAGAGAATATTCTTGCCACAAACCTTGCCTTATACTTGTCAATACTTCCATCAACTGCATGCTTGATTTTATATACCCATTTGGAAGACACAACTGATTTTTCTTTAAGTCTAGGAACAATTTCCAAAACATTATTCTTCATTATAAACTGGTATTCTTCTTGCATTGCATTCTTCCATTCTTGATGTTCAACTGCCTTCTCATAAGTCGTAGGTTTTGCTTCAACAAGTTTAGTCATGTAAGTTGTATAACCTGAATATCTCTTAGGCTTCTTGCTTTCTCTAAATATTCCTTTCGTCGTTGCATGTCCTTCGGCTTCCTGTAGAGTTGATCTTAACCAAGTTGGCCTCTTTCGAGTTTCTGGGTTGATGATTTGTTGAATGGGTTCACTTGGTCCTTCAATTTCTTCATGATTAGTTGTAGGTTCTGGAGTAATATCATGCTTTGTAACTTCTTCACTTGCAAAGATAGCTTCTTCTTCCTCATCAAAATCAATGGAAATATCCTTGGACTTCTTTATGAAATACTTGTAAAAGGTAACTAGTTTTGGTCTTCATAATTATCTTTGTATTTATGACATTGTAATTTTTTGTAAAAAGAAGAGAGAATTATTATTTTCTAGCATGGGTTTCATGCTTAAGATGATTTGTCACTAGGTCAAGCATGTTCTTCATGCTTCTAGGATTTTTCAAGTCAAAAGAGTACTTGTCATAAGTTTTGAAGTCAAGTCCCATTTGGACTTTGACAAGAAAGAGAAAAGAGAATTTTATTTTAAGTAAAAATGTCAAATTTGTCCATACAAGCCCAAGTCGACCCTTCCAACAAAAGTCAGCCTAGGAGAGGCCTATTTGACCCCTTGAAAAAGGTATATATAGAAGAGAGCTCAACTCATTTGAAGACATCCAAAAAAAGTTTGATCTCGTGTAAGGAGGAGCTAAAATCAGCGAAGAAGTCAAGCAAAGAAGTCAAAGCAAGAGGAGAAGAAAAGTGAAGTCAAGAGAGATAGAATCTTCCCTAAAAAATCTCACACATGCGAAAATTTCAAAGTTGCAGGGGCCAAGATCTGAAGTTTGACCAGCTTTGGAAGGGTTTGACTATCTTTGACTTGCGAAGACTTTGACTTGTTGGAAAGGCTTGTAAGGAAGGCTGACTTAGGGCTTGTGATTGGACTTGGGCTTGGCATTTTGGGTCTTGGATTTTTCATTTGATCTGATTCTATAAGAAGAAAAAAGATTATTTCTGGGTTTTCCCCTTTGGAGGGGTTTTGCTCTTGCTTGGAGCCTATATTTTGTGTCCATTGTCTTTTATGATCTTCACAGTTTACGGTCTTGATAATTGTTTAATGAAAAGAATCCAACAAAAAAAATAATAAGAAGCTAATATAAGTTCACAAGCTTTTATCAAATATAAAAAGAATTGTTTAAATAGCTGCCATATTAGATTATCCAACATGGAATCAGAGCTAAGGTGAGAAGAAGGCAGCTTGAAGATCATTGTGGTTGACATAAATGGAAGGCATCCATTGAAGGATATCATTTGCTAAAGGACACAAGGAAGGGCTTAAGGAAGAGGACACATTGACCAAGAAGAAAGAAGACTATAAGCTCTCATTAAAGGCTCTCTTGAAGAAGAACATTTGTCTTTCTCTCTTGAAGGTTATTTACTATTGAAGGACATCTTTGAAGTCTCTTGAAGGTTCTTGAAAGCATCAAGATAATTGAAGGCATCATCAAGAAGAACACTTGTTTGACAAGTACCATATTGTTCTCCATGTCTCAGTCTACAAATCAAATGGCTTCATTTTGCAAGGAAAGCAACAAGCTCGTTGGATCAGAAAACTTCCTAGCATGGAAGAAAAGGATTGATTTGGTGCTCACAGAAAATGAAGTCATGGAATATGTTCTTGGAGAAATTGCTCAACCAAACAAAGAGAAGACTCAAGAATTAGCAAGATACAAGAAGGGAGAAGTGAGGGAACAAAGGATTCTTATTGAATCTATAAAGGATCATCTCATTCCCTTTGTTGCTGATTTGAGTACATCTAAAGCTATCTATGATAAGTTGGTGAAATTGTACTATATAAGTACATCAAGTTAGAAAATATCCTTAAGGAATCAACTATATAAATAAGAATATCAAAGAATGAAGATATGGCCACATATCTTATGACGATTTCACAATTAAGAGACTAGTTGCAAGGAATTGCAGAAGTTATATCTGATTCAGAGATGACTACTTGTGTACTAAATGCTTTGCCACTTGAATGGAGCAGTTTTGCAACTAGTGTCTACTCAAGAAAAGATACTACTCCCTTTGATGAACTATGGGCTCAATGTATCTTGGAAGAAACAAGATTGAAGACAAAGGATGACACCGAATTAAATGAAAAGTCTCAAGCTTTTGTTGTAAAATCCAAGAAGAAGAAAGGGAAGTTTGGAAAGTCCAAAGGAAAACAAGATATGTCCAAGATACAATGTTATGGATGCAATGAATATGGACATTTTAAGAGGGATTGTCCAAACAAGAAAAACAACAAAAGAAAGGAAAGGAGTGGAGCTCACATAGCTGAAGAAAAAGAAGAACCTGAGAAGAAGCCAAAAGGTGAAGATCCCAAGGATCTATACTATTGAAGGAAGCTCCACCTCTATTAGGTTTATTTGTAGTTTGTCTTTCTTTTATTAGAAAGTAGCAGTTAGAGTAGCATGCATCATTGCATTCTCTAGAAGAATCTTGATTTTTGTGAAGCATGGCATCATAAAAGAAAGCATATGATAGTAGAAGATTTAGAGTCTACATGATCAAATTTCTTTGGAAGAAGTCATCTAGCTAACAAGAATGAGAAGATTTGACCAACTTGCACATCACAACTCATCCAAGTATTTTCTAACATAATGTTAGAGGTAGTCATCGTGCAGAAAGGACCACAAGGATCCTCCTATAAGAACCATAATTAAGGAAAGGTTCTTTAATATTTGGAAGAAGTATTATGACATCATTGATATATATTCCATTTAGTATGGAAACAATAATCTTGAACGATGAAGAGATGTTGATGGTCAAAGTTGTGGTTTGGTGTCAATCCTTTGACAACCAATCTACCCTGAACAAGACAACACTTGACCTACTTGTTGATGTAGCACTCCACAGTCGTTTCAATCCACGTGTCTTGAACACATTTGCCCAGTCCTTCGACTCTAACCTGCCTCTACCAATGAACTAGCTCCATTAGGTCATTGAACATGGCTCCAACTGCTCTCTAGCTGATCCTTAGTCCTTCAACGCATCAACACATCGAGACTTGTGTCGAGTTGTTCACAACTCTGTTTGTGAACAAATCTTGTTGCTCCTCAACTCCTTTGAGACTTCTTGCCCACTATCTGCTCCTTAGTCCTTCAAAGACACAACTCGTAGGGACTTCTTTGCACTAGTGCCTTCCTGTGTTGCCCAATGAAGACAAACTTGGGGCATGGAGGGTTGCCACCTATCACTGTCAAACGTCCTTCTCCAACAAAAAACTTGGGCTGATGTAATCTACTCCCTTGACCTCCTTCCTTCATCCTTCAAGGATCAATCCTGAGCATACAAGTCTTCATCCTTCTTGCAGTTGCCAAAGTCCTTATCAACTGACCTAGAGCTACTAAGACCATCCACTTGTTGCCCTCCTTACAGCCTTAGGATGAACTTCCAATTTTGTCCAAAATTAGGAATCTACATCCTCTAGCAAAACATCAACAAATGAATACAATCAAACCTGATTTTTTGCTCCACTTGTCCTTGGCTCCTGCGCACTTCTGACATACATGGTTAGGGCACATGTCAGCCCTAATTCCCTACTGTAACCTCCGCATTTATCCTCCAAAACAGCTCTACAAGTTCGATGTCCTTTCTTGTGAATGTGGCCTAGGTTACGCTGCATCTTGGCCTCCTCCAAAGCAAGGAACTGAACCTTGCAATAGCATAGAATGTCTGTGGTCTGCTACGGAGAATATTCGCACCTCAGATCAGCACCAAAACAATCATACTTTACCTCCAAAATCTTCGGTCCTCCTTACTAGTAATCCTGCCTCACTTCACTACTAAATAGGCCACTCTAAGGTGTTGTTCCAGCCTCCTTTTGACAGCAGACCAACCCTAATCTAGGGCTTGGTCCTACCGATAGTTATCTTGAGGATTTTGGCTCTGATTCTTAAGGAGAAACAAACTCAACACATGCATAGACCTACTATCAAAGCCCTCAAATCTCACGGCCAACCTTCTACTCCACTTCAAACCTGCAATAGATACAAAATAGACCCAAACACAGTCCATTTCTACAAGGCATCTCATGGTGCTTGAAGTTTCCCCTAGCAAAGTCAGAAATTATTCTCATGGTTTTGGCCCCACACCTTTGGGTACAAAACCCCCACCTTGGGTTCTAAGCCCACAAACCATATTTGTGAAGTCCATTTCTCCAAAACCCTCTAGCCTAGGGTTTGGAGTACCTCCCAAACTACCAATCTCAACATTTGGAATGGCTAAAGATCAAGACTCTTCTATAAGATAGCATGACTTAGACAAGATCAACATCAAATATGGTCTCTTGAAGAAAAAAAGAGAGTTGACAATGACAACTCAAGGAAGAAGATATTGTAGCTTGTTGATTAGTTCGTTCCATGGGCACTTTGGTGGAAAATTGGAAGCATGGAGAAGGACTTCTACAATATGGACAGACCATGTGAAAGGATGTTGATCTCAAAGGAAACAAGTAAGAAGAATTTCACATCTTGACAAAAGGCCATCATGATGAGGTAATTATGACATTGATGTTTTGTTATTGGTTATCTAGTTGGTATATGGTTTTGCTATCTAGAAGAATGTTGCAAAAATGCATAATGGCAATTGAGGCAAGTGTATCTACAATTGTTTGTTTTGATCTCAATTCAATATATACATGAATTGAGTGAATGGCTTTGGTAATCCTTGAAGGATTGTACTGCCAAGGTGTCCATCATCTTGGGATTGAAAGGTAGCAGTACAAGAAGATAACTTGATGCTTATGTTTCGTTGATAATAAAGATCACTTTCATGATTAGAGGAGCTATGACTAGCTCTAATTTGATTGGTCATTGGCCCAATATAATGCCTTTGTTGACGATGACTAAAGGAAAGTGATATGAAAGGTTGATGGCCTAAACTTTGTCGCAGGTTTTGACTCCATTACATCCAGAAAGATAAAAGCTCAAAAATGATGAGATGCAAAGGAAAGGAAGAGCCATGCAACTACTTGAAGAACTCCAAGAAAGAACTAGTAGTTGATGTATTAAGACAAGCTAAAAGGCTTGTGGTTATATCTTCCTAGTTGAAAGGAAGGAAGGAATCTCCTCTATGTTTGAGATAGAGTAAGAAGTCTCCTTAGATGTTTGAGAAGGAGCAAGGATCTATTCCCAGATCAAGAGGGAATGAGGATCTCCTCTTTGGTTGAGAGGGAGTGATGTTCGACATCATATTCTCAATGTGTCATGCACTAGACAAGGATTAACAATCGTAAGTCTAGTGAAGGCACTAGGAAGGAGAATGGAGGATTAGATAAGCATTTGGGATTGATACCCCTTGAGGATGGATAATCCAAGATAGGAAATAATCTAATGGACCGACACTCTTTGAGGATTGGACAGGGTATCCAAGACAAGAGTGGTCGAAGAGGACTGATATTCTTTGAGGATTAGGAATCCAAGATAAGAATAGTCCTAGAAGGACATACCTAGTGAACATCTGAATGGGGTATGTGCCTTAAGAGGTAGTGTGGTGTCTCACGTAAAGCCTCCCAGCATTATGCTCTGATCTAGATAGAGCTTGTTAGTTAAGGCCTTGCTATGTTGACAATGTTCGTTATGATGTTGATGCTTAAAAGACGGCTTATCAATTCAACTCTTCTTATGAGAATATTTCAGTTTGAAAGAATCCTTATACTTGTTATGAAATTATGAATACCTCCCTAGTTAAGAGGGAGTGTTGCAAAATGTAATGTAACTAGTTTTGGTCTTCAAAACTATCTTTGTACCTATAACATTGTATATTTTTGTAGAAAGAAGAAAAATAATTATTATTTTCTACCATGAGTTTCATGCTTAAGATGATTTTTCACTAGGTCAAGCATGTTCTTCATGCTTCAAGGATTTGTCAAGTCAAAAAAGTATATGTCATAAGTTTTGAATTCAAGTCCCATTTCGACTTTGACAAGAACGAGGAAAGAGAATTTTATTTTAAGTAAAAATGTCAAATTTGTCCATACAAGCCTAAGTCGACCCTTCTCGCAAAAGTTGGCCTAGGAGAGGCATATTTGACCCCTTGAAATAGGTATATATATAAGAGAGCTCGACTCATTTGAAGACATCCAAAAAAATTCGATCTCTTGTGCAAGGAGCTAAAATCAACAAAGAAGTCAAGCAAAGAAGTCAAAGCAAGAGGAGAAGAAAAGTGAAGTCAAGAGAGAGAATCTGCCAGTGCGAAAATTTCAGAGTTGCAGGGAGGCCGAAAAATTGGAGATTTGTTGTAGGAGACCAAAATTCTATTGCAAGGGCCGAGAACTGAAGTTTGACCATCTTTGGAAGGGTTTCACTATCATTGGCTTGTGAAGACTTTGACTTTTTGGAAAGGCTTCTAAGGAAGGCTGACTTGGGGCTTGTGAGTGGACTTGGTCTTGGCATTTTGGGTCTTGGATTTCTCATTTCATCTAATTCTATAAGAAAAGAGATTATTTTTGGGTTTTCCCCTTTGGAGGGGTTTTTCCCTGGCTTGGATCCTATATTTCATGTCCATTATCTTTTATGATCTTCATGATTTATGGTCTTCATAATTGTTTGATGAAAAGAATCTAACAAAAAAAAATAAGAAGCTAATATAAGTTCACAAGTTTTTATCAAGGAGAAGCATAATTATTTAAATAGCTACCATATTAGATTCTCCAAAATACTTTCGTCAAAAATGACATCTTTGCTCGTTTCACTACGATGTTCTTACTTGATGTAGACTATATATTCTTTTGACAATATGTTATATCCAAAAAAGATGTCTTTTATACCTGTTTGGTACAACTTCCTTTTGTCCTTGGGAATGTGAATGTATACAGGACATCCAAAAATTCAAAGATGATCAACACTTGGCTTTTTTCCTATGAATGCTTCTTCTAGGGTCATGTCACTAAGAATTCTATGAGCACTTCGATTTTGTATATATATTGTTGTTACAGAAGCTTCTCCCCATAAGAACTTCGACAGTTCTCGGTCATGTAGCATGGCTCTAATACATTCTTCAATGGATCGGTTCTTCCTTTAAGCCACGCCATTATGTTGAGGATTATAGGGAGCTATCAGGTTCCTCTTAATTCCTACTTCTTGTCGAGAAATCAAGTGTGGCATAGATTAAAACTCGATTCCTCTTATTACTTGCTTTCTTATTACTTATTATGTTCTCTTCATCAAGCAATTATACAAATGATTGAAATAAAACAGATCACAAAGAGGCAAAGAACACCAGAAACTAGGCTCCAAGCTAGAGCAAAACCCCATGAGGGCGAAAACCCAAACAATCCTTCTCTTATAGAATCAGATCAAAATGAGATATCCAAGACCAAGAACAAGACTCAAAACTTCCACCAAAATGTCAAGTTCAACCCTCCTCCAAGTTACCTCCAAATCTGGTCAACATAGATCAAATTGGTCATCTTCCTAAAATTTCACTCTTGAAATTCTGGGCCTTCCTGATATCTTGCTCCTGAAGTTTTGGGTCTGCAACTAAATCATATTTTTTTGGCCTTTCTTCACAAAAACTCCTCAAGTGTGAGCTCTTTCTTCCCTTCTTTTTTTTGTCCTTTTCTCCATTCATTAGGTGCAAAAGATATGATTGATGATGATGAAATGTCTTCCAAGTGATCGAACTATCTCTCTCTCTCTCTCTCTCTCTCTCTCTCTCTCTCTCTCTCTATATATATATATATATATATAGATAGATATATCCAAGAGGTCAAATAAGTGGCTCTTGGGAGCCCAGGCCAACTTGATCCCAAGCAGATATATCCAAGAGGTCGAATAAGTGGCTCTTGGGAGCCCAGGCCAACTTGATCCCAAGCAGGCCATGTTGCCACACAATCTAGTAGGGGTACCTAAGGGACAACTACTAAACCAAGTGACAACAAAGGGACAAAGACCAACTGTCACCTCAATCAGTGTCCCCTGCACTTTATGGACTTTCACTGATGGAAGGAGTCTCGTTATGGCAGAAATCACTTGAATGATGGTATGAATGATCAGGAATGAAGTGATTTCCAAGGCACACTCAAAGGAGAGGTTCAACTATGACTTGATGAAGGAAAGGCTCTCCAAGAAAGACCTAAGAGGAGAGTCAAGACCTAGGGTTATGAATATTCAATAATGATAAGTATATCTAGGATCAAGACCTCCAAAGGGAGGCAAGACTTCTCTAGGGACTTTACAAGATGAGTCTTCAAAATAGGGTTTTCACTCCACTAGAGAAACCTAGAAAGAAATTGATACGATATTTAGGGTTTATGAGTAGGCGTAGGAGGATTCCCTCTAGCGTGGTCACTAGGCCAATATAGGTACGGAAAAGGGTCTAAAAAGATCAATTCCTTAATTACCATGTGCAAGAGACCCTTAAGAAGAACACCTATCAAAGACGCTCAAGATGGTTTCCAAAGATGCAACTAGGGCTTGAATTTTCTCATAAATCATGGGAATTGCTCCAAATTTGGAGGACCACTAGAGGAGACACTAGCTCAGATTCTTGTCACGTGATTTTGCAAAATACCTCCTCTAATGAATTTGCAGGGAGCCCTAGTTGGACATCTAGGAAAGGAGCTAAAAAATTTTGGAGAGAGAAAAGAAAGGTAAGGAGAAGATGACCAGCAATTTTGCTAGGATCAATGCCTAATCCTTGGGCTATGGAGTCTATGTGATTCAAAATTTGGCCAAAGTTGTCTTCAAGGAGGCTAAAAAGTTATGCCCTAGATCTAACATTTACCCACCCAAGATCTATGGACTTTCATGGAAGAAAAACAAGTTTCAATCCACTAGGAACATTCATCTACTTTTTATGCAATGAGTAACATGTGCAATCAACAATCTAACCTTCTTTACAATGACTTTCAACAAATTAGGGCACAAAAGAACTAGCTAGTTGCAATAATTCCACACATTAGACACTATATCAAAGAAAATCTTCAACAAAAACACGTACAAGATAACAAGAGATATATTCAATCATAGATCAAGAAAGCGACTCCAGGAAAGAAAAGGAACTTCAGCTTCCAAATATATACGAAATGCATCAAAAGAGCTCTAATAAACATCCAAAGAAAAGTGTGAAATTATTTTTACAAAAAGATCCAAGTTCAATGATGATGATCTCTCTGAATGGGAAAGATCTAAATATACATGATCCTCTATCCTATTTGAATTAGCCTAAGATGCCCCTAAAATTATTTTAATGTGCAAAATAGCATATCCTTGGTGGCAAGCCCACCAAGTAGCTCATAATGTAATGAAGAAGCCATACAAAGTGAGCCGAAAATGATAAAATAGTGGTGTAGAAGGGTCGTTGGAGGGCCCGTTGAGTCCTCAAGGTGCCATAATGAGAGTGAGGGCTCCATAAATGATAGTCAAGGCGATGACACCTTGATCTCCAGGCAAAACATCATGTGGTGCCCCAAAGTGGCTTTGGGGCACAAGTAGTGGTCTCATGGGTCTCCTGAAAAATAAGCCTGTAATCTGCTCCAAGCGAGGGCACAAAAGATGGTGTTTTCCCTCCCATGTCTCAAGGATGAGACAAACCTCCTCTGGGCCTCAGATAAGCTGCCAAACCCTGTATATACTACTAAATCGGTTGGGGACACTGCTAGTCCAAGTGCATAATCTCGCATATAATGTGGGGCAATGAACAAGTTGTTGAAGTGTTGAGTCTGCCCATGGCATGAGATAATGCTCTGTCACATGATGGAAACCCATGGCTCTCAACGCTTCCCCTACAAGTGTCAATATGATCCTTTGGTGGGCTTGGGCCCCAATTAAGTTGCCCAAACCATGATGAAACCACCTGCCAATCTTGTATAAGAACAAACGCGTCTCCTCACCCTCAAGTACACTAATTTATTAGTGCATCTAAGTGAAACAAGCTTGTTAGTCAAGGGCACAAATGAAACTTCATAATCGATTTCCCTTCCAAATTTGGGCTTTGACCATGTAATGGTGTTACCTTCCTACGTAGGAATGGTTAATAGACAACCCTCTTAGGTGTTCCCAACCCCTAAACGAAAGGACATATCCAAGGTACATCCTTCAAGTGGTGCATCATGCAAATAATGATAAGGTGAATTGGGGCACAAGGGTCTCAAGTCTAAATGCCATGGGCTCAAGGGTGGTAATGATGAGGTATATCCACATATTTGGTTGTATGAATGTTGGAGGGAGCAATTGTGGTTCATGAGTCACCCCAGCCTTTGTTTTTCCACCCATCTTCATTTGTCTTTTGCCTTTTATTTATTTTTCCTTTATTTTTCTACTTGGGGTTTCAGGGGATGAGAGCATGTTCATCGCCCACCAGGGGTTGGGACATGCATGGTTTCCTTAATGATGCAGGGGGAAGGTGATGGCCATGATGATAAGGGGTAGATCTTATGTATCGCTTTTGCACACGTGCTAAATTTTATTGTCTCGACCATCTTTTGCATTTTGTGGTATTATTTCCTTTTACATGTGGCCATGATATCCTTTTAATCCTTTTTTTTTAGTTGCATCAACCTCTGGGGCATCTTTCCAAGCCCAACCCAAACATGTGGACAAAGGGAGGGGGAGTACCAAAGTCTTGTGGACTTAGAGAGGGAAGATGATAAAATAGGGCATGTAATGCGTGGAGGGGAGTGAAAAATATGGATCAAGAAAATGAGACTGCACTGCCGAAATCGGAGTTTCCCAAGTAGTGTCCATCCTAAAGCTATAAACTAGTAGGGGAGATCCCACGACACTAGGATTGAGGATTAACCGCCCATTTAAGGTGAGGGAACAGGACTACAGTCGAAAGCCTTCCTTCTTCCAAGTCACCCAATAATCCATACAAAAGTGTGCCCAAGAAAAACATGCATAAGCACCCGTATGCACAATGAAAGACATACCTTTAGGATTAGATGGCCCACCTTCAAACATACAATCTTGACAAATGGGTGACGGGACATATGACTAGCTCAGGCAACAGAGATATGGCACATATTAGCTACACTGGTGGTTGTCAAGGATGGTTGGCTATCGGCTGGAGACAAATCTAGGAGAACAATTCTTCTATGGGGTCACCCACTGGTGGTGGGTAACATTTGGCTCCAACTAAGACATGAGTTGTTTGTAGAGTGCATGAACCATGTACTCGAACGGGGAGGTCATGAGAACACCAGCAATCCTTTGGGACCGCAGACCTGTTATCCTGCACATCACAAACAATTGTTGGAAGCATTTGTCTTGGGCGTACTTTGATCGCCCATGTTTTCATCAAATAATAATAAAACATACAGGAAATAAAATCTATTATAAGTGCAAGTCTAATCTAAATGAATATATTCTAGCATGAGAACATGATATGATGGTGTTAGCTATGCAAAAATCAGCATGCAATGCATCCTACTCTAGCATGCATATTACATTATGCAAATGCTAAGTGTAATCATAGAGTCAATGCAGCCAACATATCATTCAATCAATATCAAATTTCCTACCTCTATGATTTATCCTGATATTCAACTGAGAGCAAACATGACAATCACGACATTCATGTGCTAAGTCACAAGGGCAGGAGCTGGGAAAATAAAGTGATCATATATGAAAGATCATGGATGAAGAAGGAAAAGTGGGATGCAACTTGCACCATTGGATCCTCTCTTCCAACTAAAAGATAGAGATATCAACAATCAAGCCCATGAACCTTTGATGAAGGGCTACCTCAGGCATATCATCCCCATCATGGTCATGTTGTCGCTCAAATTGTACACTAGGTTGCAACAACACTCAGGATAGGGGTTGTCACTCTGATTCTTGCCATCTTCGTTTAAGTTGTCTCCTAACTGCAAACTTAGGGGGGTAGTCCCTATGGATGAGATGATAAAAAACTTGTTGGGAACCAACAAGTTAAGGAGACACAACTGAATGGCCATCAAAGACCAATGCCTTAGCAGATTAATTACATGCTCAATTAGGATTAGAATCCAAGCTATCGAATGAATAGTTGCTGCAGTACACAATTTCTATCCTATATGAGATGCAAGCCCTTGGTTATTTTTAATTATATGCCTACTCTAAGTGATTCATTTTCGTTAATTCTTTTGGAACTAATCACAAACGCAAGTTGTAGAGATAAGCCCAAACGAAGGAGGCTATGGCCTCATTAACAATGTCTCTTGTGTGGTTCTAACCACCTAGATGCCTTCCTTCATACAAGGGATTGTCCTCAAGAGAACTGCAAGGTCACCTATGCTAACTACGAATGTGGGTCTAGAGTCCTCAAATTGTTTGGAGAAGACGTTTCTATCTTCTTACAATCAAGCTTATGCTTGGATGTATGTTCTAGAAATGCACTTCTAACTTAGCCGCTGGAATGCAAGATATGAGTGAAAGCTTCAATGAGATTATTAAGAGATTTAAGTACTTCAACGTGGAATCAAAATGCTCACAATAATATTCAACAAAAGATAACAAGAGCAAGTAGATGAAGCACTTTAGAGCAATTTTGCAATTATCTCAATGAAGCAAAAAGAATCTAGAAATTCCAATGAGAAAAAGAACAAATCTTGGAGCACTTTATCACAATGAAATAAGGCTAGTAGTTTCATATACTCAAGATTTATCAATCTCAATTATCCAGATGGCTATTAGAGCCTATTAAGATCTCATTCAATTCTTCTTATGATAATGTTACTTAACACTTAAGTATGAGAACAAAATGAGAGCAACTTGTCACTTTAGATCATGAGCCAATGAATCACAATAGATAAGCGCTATAGAGATAAGCACAATTAAGAGATTGCTAATAGTGATTAACAGTGAATGCTAGATAACAATGTAATTATGCAATGATGCAAAATGCAAAGAGACACCTTATCTATTTGGTAATGACAATGCAAGAATGCATGAGGAAAGTCAATTGCAAGACTTATATGACCAATTCACCAATGAACTTCTCACAATTCTATTTCTTTGAAAATATACCAGACTTGTAAATCAGACCAGCAAGCTACTAATATGAAAACAGTCCCAAATTTTGAATGAGAAGCTAGGAAACACAATAGAAATTAAGCCTTTAAGTGATTAGTGTTACCTCCAAAAATTATTAAGCTTATTTAGAGATGTGTTTAAGCTTCTTTAGGGTGATTAGCACTTGATTATGCCACTGTTATATTAGCTTCAGATCTGATCATTCAAGACAGTCATCAAAAGAGAGAGGGCTAGAGAGATCAAACCTCAAGGCCTAGAGGCCTTGCTCCACTATCAAGTTTGTTGAATTGAGATAAGCTTGAGTCACCAAATGAAGAATCTTGACAATGATTTAGCCTTTGAATGCCTGCAACCACAAATTGTTAGATAGTAAACCAGGAAGAAGGTCACCAAAACCCCACAGCCAAGGCAAGATGAGCCTCCTAGGCTAGCGGCTAAGCCAAATGACTTGAAAAAAGGTGATGAGACCTCCAACAAGTATAATACTCTTACAAACACAAGAATTAGCCCCAAAAAATATTTCAAATGCCAAGTTCAGAAAATGGCTAGGGTTTAGAGGCCTTATAGGGCTACGTCCAGGGCTAGGAGCCCTGGAAACCCTTGCGACCAAGCCTAGAAGCAATCTTAGGGCTACGGGCTAGGCTTTCAAGGCCTTGGATGGTGAAGTAAACAAACTTTGAGCCCTTGAAACCCTTCTTCAATGGATAATAAGCCTGCAAAACCAAGATTAGCCCACTAGATGACATAATTACAACGAGAAATCACTACAAACCCTTACCAAAAATTATTTCAAGCCTACAAAACAAAGTATTAGCCTTGAAATCACTTGCAAAAATTGAATTTGAGGCCTTCTCGGTTTGTGACCTAGGCTTAGAAGCCTAATTAGGCTTGCGACCCTCTTGGGGAGGCTGAATAGAGGCCACGGCTAGGGCTTTTAGCCCTCCAAACCTTGCAACTAGGCCAAAAATAGCCTCTAGCCCTTGCAACTAGGCAAATCTAGCTTCAAAACGCTAAAACATGCCCAAAAATGACCTCAAAATTGAGAATTCATCTACAAAACCACTTCAGAAATCAATTGCTCAAGAAAAACCCTAGTTGCAGCAGCATAAAAGCCCTCTAGGGCTAGGGCTTCCTCAAGTAGGTTGGACGTTGCAAAATTATCACGTGTGTCTTGTAGATATTAGTCCCTGAACCCTAGATCAACCCTCAAAAGGTGAACGACTTGCTTATTTGGGTTGGACGACTCCTCTATAGGCTAAATACCCCTCCAAACCCTAGTCGTCTAGGCTAGGTGATGGTTAGGACCTTCACATTTGAGTTTGTCAAAGATTTGGTCCTTCAAGATGAATAAATAGAGCCCTAGACACAAGATCTACAAAAATCTAAAATAAAACCCCAAAATTATTATTTACAAGTGAGAAAAATAATTTACAAGGGTTAGAAATAATTTACAAAATATTTACAAATTATCTACAATAATTTACAAAAGAAAATATGATCTAATTAGCAAATAATTCATTAATAACCCAAAAATAAATTTAGCAAGATAATTTGATGGAAATAATTTAATTTTAATGCACAAACCCAAACTCTGCAAAACAGATTCGTTAGATAAGCTCAGGGTTCAAACAAGATGCAATCACCTTGAAGTCCACGTACTTGGGTCGTACCCAAGGGTTGAATATTTGAAGATCTCTACACATAAGATAGATTATTAGTCCTAGATCTGAAGTCTAGAGACCTAGAGATACCTACTAAATCTACTAGATTTCAATGTGCTTACTCTAACCCAGTACCCAAAGCAAGATATTTGTGCTAATAGATGATCCAACCACTGGCTATGGAACAATAATCTTCAGTTAACAATTAGAGCGTTAAACTTAATTCAACACATACCATGAATCATCAAGCGAGAAAACACCTAAATTGAAACCCCAAAGTCTTTATTAATGCCAAAATTCCTGCAAATCTTAGCTCAGTACAAAAGATTTTCAACATTGTTGATGTTATAATGAGGAGCTTGAAAGCGTCCTTATATAGAAAAAATGAGAGGGATCAACCCCTCCAAGTGGAAAAACAACTAGTTGCATCAATCCATGGCTTGATCCTATAGGAAAAAATTTGAACCCTTGATTCGTTGGCACAAATCTCTAAAACATTTCGGCCTTCCTTGTTCACTATGCTGGAGCGGTCAAACTTTGACTTCTGGACCATGGAGGGCCCTCAAAAAATCAAATTATCGTTACTTGTGCAGAATAATTCTCTGCTTGGTCCGAAAAATTTGATCTGCTAGGAAAATAGTCTTTTCCACCTCAACAAATCTCTAGACTGGGTCCTTCTACCTTGGAAATGAGGCATTTTATCATTGCCTTGAATTTTTCTTTTGAAAATAGCCTCAAATAATTTTTTGATGAATTTTCCACTTAGAGGGTAATCAATTCTCTTCATTTTATTTTTTTTAGATAATTTTCTAGCTAATTTAATTTTTATTTTTGTTAGAAATTAAAATAAAAAGACTCAAAAGGGGATTAATTATTTTTCCAAGACTCAATAGTGCATCTAAAAATATTTTGGTAATGGTGTTCTAATTATGAGGAACCATTCACCAAAAATATTTCCTAGATAACACTTTTACATCAAAATATTACAATATCAACCCTTAGAAGGGGAAATACTCATAGACTCTTGAGACTCAACCAAATTATGCGACACGACACATGATCTAGTATGAAAAATACATAGAATCAATAAACACTAGGACTCACCTAAGAACTCGTCAATGAGTTCAACCCTAACTTTGGGGTATATTTGGGAGAAAAAATCTGCCAATTATCAATGTTTACAAACACACATAATTTGGGGAGGTTAAAAAAACTCCCTAGGATGAAACCCTTTGAGAAGAATCATAGGCTTACCTAGGTGTTGTTACATGGCTTAATAGTCATACTAGAATCATTTACAATAATTTTGCAAAATTTGGGATTACAATGATGAAATTGACTTAAAAAATTTTGATCCATTGTTATATATCTTGCTTCCTGCACTGCTGACATGTACATGGTCAACAAGTCCTTAATGATGTCACATTTCATGGTTGCCTTAAGTTCATGACAGGAAGGAAAAGGAGGCAGTTGGCACGAAGGATCATGGTCAATGTGTTGTTTTTCCCAATGATCATACTCAGTAGGGGAAAAGACTCATCATCATTCGTGATCGTATGAAAAGGGGTGAGTTAATGGTTCATGGATGACTCGAATATATTCCTAGGATCATAAGGAGGGCTGGGAAAACAAGGCTCCTATCGACATCATCATCATCAGTATCATAGATAGGGTCCTTATCAAAACAATGCCCATCGATTTCCCACTTTCCCTCTTCCATGTGCAAATAATCACTAATGTCAATGTCCAAGGGGCTAGTGGGGTCATCTTTCTCAAGGTCCTTGATATGCACAATATCAGAGACAACATCCTTGAAAAAGATGGGGCTATCTTCAATTCTACTTTCTAAGGAATCCTCTTCTTCATGATCCTCCTTATGTTCAATGAGGGCTTCTCTTGAATATCTAATGCTTGGCAAACTTGTTCCTCAACTTGAAAATGCTCAAGAAAGCTATCAAGGAATGCTTCAATTGTCGAGATGCTCCTAAGCTTGCAATTATATAACCATGAATTATGACCATGGAGGGATCCCATGAACAACATTATGAGGAAATCGTGATGGACCACCTCAACCTTTGAGGCATATGCAGCAAATCCTGCCACATGATCAACTGCAAATAGTGGATCACCATCAAACTTGGGCACCCCACATATGGTAGTCCAGGAGACATGATTAGGGTGTCCAAGGATGCCAGCGATGTCCAAGGTAGGGATTTCATCAAAGTAAGACATCCTATTATTTACACATATCAATCATGTAGGAGTCACTAGGGTGAATTCAAGGATGCCTTAAGAGATGCTTACTTCACCCTACAAGCATTGACTTTGAAGTTCAATGAAGAAATAGGGCTTCGTTCTTCCAATGGAGTCGCTAGATAAGGATTTATATTGTCGTTAAGGAAGAAGGTGATAATTTCATAAAGGTAGACTTGCTTCCTCCCAGCAACGACACCAAAATTGTTGCAACACAATCTAGCAAGGGTCCTAAGAGGGGTACCTGAGGGACAACTACTAGACCAAGTGACAAAAGACAAAGACCCACTGTCACATCAATCAGTGTCCCCTACTCTTTACGGTACTTTAACTGATCGGAGGAGTCCCATTATGGAGGAAATCACTAGAATGATAGTATCAATGATGAGGTATGAAGTGATTTCCAAGGCCCATTCAAAGGAGAGGCTCAACTATGACTTGATGAAGGAAAGGCTCTCCAAGAAAGACCTAAGAGGAGAGTCAAGACCTAGGGCTTTGAATATTCAATAATCATAAGTATATCTAGGACCAAGACCTCCAAAGTGAGGAAAGACTTCTCTAGGTACTTTACAAGATGAGTCTTCTTCAAAATAGGGTTTTTGCTCCACTAGATAAACCTAGAAAGAAACCTATATGATGCCTAGGGTTTATGAGTAGGCATAGGAGGATTCCCTCCAGTGTGGTCACTATGCCAATATAGGTACAAAAAAGGGTCTAAAATGCTCAATTCCTTAAATACCATGTGCAAGAGACCCTTAAGAAGAACACCTATCAAAGACGCTCAAGATGGTTTCCAAAGATGCAACTAGGGCTTGAGTTTTCTCATAAACCAACCGTGGGAATTGCTCCAAATTTGGAGGACCACTAGAGGAGACACCAAATCAGATTCTTGCCAAGTGATTTTGCAAGATACCTCCTCTAATGCAATTCACAAGGAGCCCTAGTTGGACATCTAGGAAAGGGGCTGAAAATTTTGGAGAAAGAAAAGAAAGGTAAGGAGAAGACGACCACCAATTTTGGTTGGATCAGTGCCTAATCCTTGCGCTATTGAGTCTATGTGATTCAAAATTTGGCCGAAGTTGTATTCAAGGGGGCTAAAAAGTGATGCCCTAGCTCTTTAACATTTACCCACCTAAGATCAATGGACTTTCATGGAAGAAAAACAATTTTCAATCCACCAGGAACATTCATCTACTTGTTACGCAATGAGTAACATTTGCAATCAACAATCTAACCTTCTTTCAATAATTTTCAATAAATTAGGGAAAAAAGAACTAGCTAGTTGCAATAATTCCACACATTAGACAATATATCAAAGAAAATCTTCAACAAAAGCAGTTACAAGATAATAAGAGGTATATCCAATCATAGATCAAGAAAGTTGTTATGCTCTTAACCTGCAAAACGATTACCAGAACACCAGATATGCGAAGAAATATACCCAAAACATAGAAATTTAGAATAGTGAGAAACAAGAGCAAGTATTTTATTATTCAGAAAGCAATGTTCACTTTCCTCTTCGAGGGGGCAACCTCCAATAAAGCAGAGTTCGATTACAAAATAAGACACGATGCTCCTCGCAAGGAGTCTCTATACTTTATATATGACTCATACATGCAATACCATGGATCAATACCATGGTTCTTATTAATACCATCCATCTAATACCATGGCCCATTTGCAACTAACTGTGGTCCCGTCATTAATTGCGGGTTAACCACTTACAATTATTAATATGGGCTTTATTGACTCCTTACTTAAGTATAACTATGACTCGATCCTACTACATAAATAAAGGGGTTAGGGTGGGACCCTAACATGCCCTCCCCCTTAAGAATAGCCTTGTCCTCAAGGTTGAAGCTGCAGAAACTGCTGAAGAATAGTGGCTGGTTCCCAGGTTGCATCTTCCGGAGAGGTATCTTTCCACTCGACGAGGACTTCCCTGATCATGCGGCCACGCAAGTGTCGTTCTCGTGTGTCTAGGACCTCTTCAGGTTGGAGCCAGATTGACCCTTCATCCAATTCAGGTAGACTGGTTTGAATTCTGCAGTTGTTCCCAATCACTTTCTTGAGGCATGAGACATGGAAAACTGGATGGATTTTTGCAGTGGGTGGCAAAGCTAGCTTGTAGGCCACTTCTCCAATGCGCTGAAGTACTTGATATGCTCCGTAGAATTTTGGAGATAGTTTATGACAACCCTTGTCTTTGAGTGAAGTTTGCTTATATGGTTGCAGCCTCAAAAAGACATGATCCCCTTCTTGAAATTGGCGCTTTGAGCGATGCTGATCTACCTGTTGCTTCATGCGGTTTTGAGCTTGATGAAGATTCTCTCTAAGATGGGCGAGCATGGTTGTGCGGTTTTGTAGGAGTTGATCCACTACTTGTACCTTTGAGCACCCCTTGATATAAGAAGTAGGGGAAGGAGGGAGTTGACCATAAACTGCTTCATAGGGAGTCACTTTGGTGGTGGCATGATAGTTGGTGTTATACCACCATTCAGCTAGAGGCAACCACTGTACCCATAGATGTTGCTTTTCTGAAGTGAAACACCTAAGGTAGGTTTCCAGACATTTGTTGACGGCTTCAGTTTGACCATCCGTTTGTGGATGATAGGAAGTACTGAGTTTTAGTTGGGTGCCTTGTAGCCTGAAGAGTTCCTGCCAAAAATTACTGGTGAAGATCGGGTCACGATCAGACACAATAGAAGTGGGCATGCCATGCAATTTGAAGATCTGATCCATGAAAGATTGAGCGACCAAAGTCGGTGTAAACGGGTGGGGTAGGGCGCAGAAATGAGCATACTTAGAAAGTTGGTCCACAACCACCATGATGACTGACTTGTTTCCTGACTTTGGAAGACCTGTAATGAAATCCATAGAAACCTCCGTCCATATAGATGCCGGGATGGGCAACGGTTGTAATGTGCTTGGTGCTTTGACTGTCTCCCCTTTGTGGCGTTGACAGACATCGCATTAAGTAAGGATGTCCTTTTTCATGCCTGTCCAAAAAAATGATCTTCTAGTGCGAGCATATGTCTTCTGAAAGCCTGAATGTCCTATAATGGGGGATGAGTGCAATTCTGCCAAAATGCGGCTTTTGAGGGTGGATGTTGGTGATATTACGACTTTGTCCTTGTAGCGAAGAATCTCATCCTGCCACGAGTAGCCCTTGGTGGAATTTGGATCCGCCTGCAATTGAGTAATGAGTTGGGAGAGCCAAGGATGTGAAAACCATTCCCTGCGAGCCTCTTCAATCCATTCTGGAATGGGAAGGGAAATTGCGAGCAGGGTACTTTCCTCCTAAAATTGGCGAGATAATGCATCTACTACACTATTTTCGCGCCCTTTCTTGTAAATGATCTCATAATCATATCCCAGCATTTTGGCGAGCCATGGGGAGGATAGGCATTGCTCCAAAAAATATTTAACACAGTGATGGTTTGTGCGGATTTGGAAACGTCGCCCCAGTAAGTAAGGTCGCCAAGTATCTACTGCATGTAAGATGGCCATCATTTCCTCCTCATAGGTAGATTGTCCCAGATTCTTCCCACTTAGTTGTTGGCTTGTGAAGGCCAAGGATCGACCTTCTTGCATTAAGACCGCCCCAATACCCGTACCCGAAGCATCACATTCAATGACAAAAGATTTGGTGAAATCAGGTAGTGCTAAGACTGGAGTGGAACACATGGCATTTTTGAGAGCTGTAAATGCCTGTTGTGCATCATCATTCCAGAAGAATGAATTTTTCTTGAGGAGTTGAGTGAGGGGCTTCGCAATGCGACCATAATTGCAGACAAATTTGCGATAATAGCCTGTGAGACCCAAAAATCCTCTCAGGCTCTTCAAGGTCTTAGGTTGAGGCCAATCCTGCATTGCCTGGATCTTTTTGGGGTCCACCTTGACACCTTCACGCCCCACAATGTGGCCCAAATACTCAACTTCTTCCATGCCAAAAGAACATTTGGACATCTTAACAAATAATTTATGCTTGCGGAGCAATTGCAAGAGCAGATCTACATGCTGAAGATGTGCGGCCCAAGTGCAACTATAGATGAGGATGTCATCGAAGAAGACAAGGACAAATTTCCTGAGATATGGTTTGAGAAGGTGGTTCATAAGGCTCTGAAAAGTAGATGGGGCATTACAAATACCGAATGGCATGACCAGGAACTCATAATGGCCTTCATGAGTTCTGAAAGCAGTCTTTGGAATGTCGACTTCCTTCATGCGAATTTGGTGGTAGCGTGAGCGAAGATCCAACTTAGTGAAGAATTGAGCCTCATTGAGTTCATCTAGCAAATCATCAACAACCGGGATTTGACTGTCAACTTATTGAGGGCCCTGAAGTTTGGACACATCCGCCATTCCCCATCTTTCTTGAGCACCATGACCACCGGTGATGAATAAGGACTAATGCTGGGACGAATGACACCTGCTTCCAAAAGTTCCTTGATTATTTTTTCTATTTCATTCTTTTGGGTGAATAGATATCTGTATGGGCGCACAATTGGTGGTTGGGCCCCTGGAACCAAGGTGATGCTATGATCATGTTCCCCTCGCGAGGGTGGAAGCTCATGAGGCTTGTCAAAGACTGGCAGATGGTTATTTAAAATTTGTTGTATCTCAGGATGAATCTGCAGAGAATTGGGTTCGACGGCCTGGATGGCATTAAATTGAGCTATAACTCCATGATGGCCCTTTTTTAGCAATTTTTCCATCCTATGTGAGCTGATGATAAAGGGAGCTCCCGCCTGGAGTCCACAGAGGGTATGTGTGGAGTTGTTTTGCTTAAAGCTCATATATAACTCCTGCAAATCCATTGTGATTGGCCCAAGAGTGCAAAGCCATTCAGCATCGAGGACAATGTCGCACCCTCCCATGTGTATGGCAAACATGTGGGTCTTCAACTAATAATCCCCCATTTGAAGTTTGACATTTTCACAGCGGCCGTCACATTTCATTGTTCCCCCATCCGCAATTTGGACTTGGAAGTTAGAAACTGCTCGTACAAAACAATGCACTGCTTCCGCGACTTTTTGATGGATGAAATTATGTGTACTTCCACTATCAATCAAGACTACTACTGGGCGATGTTTAATAAAACCTCTGATTTTGAGAGTTTGAGGTGAAGAAATCCCTGCCAAAGCATGCAGCGAAATAACTGGTTCGTCAGGGACATTGTCCTTCTAGTTGTCCTCTTCTACCTCCTCCGGTTCCTCAAGTGGTGGGGCTTCCTCCGATGAGCTGTAATCAGTGGCATCAATTTGAAAGAATTTGGGCTCCTTGCATTTATGACCTGGGGAGTATTTTTCATCATAGTAGTAACATAATCCCTGCTTTCTTCTTTCGGCCATTTCTGCAGGTGACACCTTTTGAACCTTAAGTGTTTGAGTCGTGCTGTGAGCCTGTGGGGGGCGACCCTTGGCGGTGAAATTTGGGCGAATGGACTGGGCTGCTAACGCACATTCCATGTTACAAACTACCTTGCAAGCCTCCGACCATGTGGGAGGGTGGTGTAGTCAAACGTGGGCTTGTATGGCCTCTTTAAGACCGCTGATAAAACATTCCGTGTAGAACGCATCTAGGAGATCCCTAGTGCGGAAAGCTAAGGCTTCAAAGGCTGTAACATATTCATCCACTGTGCCAGTCTGTCGGAGCTTAGTGAGACGACCCAAAAAAGAAGATTCTTGGTCAAAGCGCTCTGTAAGAGCTTTTTTGAAGGTGGCCCAAGTCATAAAACTTCCATTGCAACGTTGATGCCATTCCCACCATTGCCATCTTTCATTGTCCAAGTACATGCTCCCCACCATAAGCTGAGTCTCATTATCTAAGATGTTATTCAGATTGAAATACTGCTCCATTTGTGCTACCCATGCGGCCGGGTGAGAACCATCAAATTTATGCATATCCAGCTTGGGAGGTCGCGGACAGGATTGTTGGTGGGTGCCCCAGCGGTGAAGAGAGTGGCTAGACTCACCCTCACTATGTCCATTGCCAATATACGCCTCCTCGCGGGCTTCCTCCTTGCCCTTAGAGAGTGTGTCAGTTAGTTTGTCAAGCTGAGCTTGGATGGCTTGCAAGGATTGTTCAAGTTTGTCGATCTTCTCATTGGCCATAGCTTGAGCTCTAGTTTCTACCATGCACCGATCCGATGTACTTGAAATTTGGGACCGCCCGAATTTTTTTCACTAACAATTGAATGGTACCACCTTGCTCAGCTCGTCGTCTTGATTCTTATGGGCTAGATCACCAATAAGCGCCCCGGGGGGTCTCAGACTTTCTTTTTTTTTTTTTTTAAACGGAGTTTTACTCCTTGCTTAGGAATACTGCAGTAGTTGAATCCTCAAAATGTCAATGCTGCCAAAAGTCCTGCGAAAATCACGCCCTGGTATAGGAACCCCACACAACTACTCATATCTGGTGGATCTAAGAGATCTGAATGGTTGATCAGATAGCTCTAATCGGCGGACAGATTGCTGCTGCGGATCTTATGGATCTAATAGATCGGAAAGGCTGGTCTGCTAACTCGGAACTGCGGGACTGATGTCTGCTACTGCTGCAAACCCCCTTGCGAGATCTGATCTGGCAGAGATTATGCATGATCCCAAGATAGAAAAGGGAACTATGGTCTCGAGGAGTGTCAGGTGCTACAGATCGCAATATACATAAGGGTCTGACAGTAGTACTCGGCCCAATGTTTCAGGGCTCTAACTAAGGAGGATCAACCTGCCGACGGTTTATCTATGGCGAGGTTTCAAAGGAGCTAGGGGGCTTCCGATATACCCAGAGGGTACTTGGAAGAGAGTCCGTGCGCGGTTCTGTCTAATGCGCTACTACTCAAAGGGGTACCCACAGGGGTTACAAGGGAGTCCAACAAGTGTGACCACCTCTTGTATTTCCTACGTGCATGCCTCCCCAAATCCGCAGGTTTATGCGCTCAATGACAGATCTCGTGCTTTAAAGACGCCGGAACATGTCTCTAGCCAAAAAAAAATTTGCTAAGAAATGGAGATCCCACCTGCCCTGGAAAGCGCTCTGATACCACTTGTTATGCTCTTAACCTGCAAGACGATTACCAGAACACCAAATATGCGAAGAAATATACCCAGAACATAGAATAGTGAGAAACAAGAGCAAGTATTTTATTATTCAAAAAGCAATGTTCACTTGCCTCTTCGAGGGGGCAACCTCCAATAGAGCAGAGCTCGATTACAAAATAAGACACGATGCTCCTCGCAGGGAGTCTCTATCCTTTATATATGACTCATACATGCAATACCATGGATCAATACCATGGTTCTTATTAATACCATGGCCCATTTGCAACTAACTGTGGTCCCATCATTAATTGCGGGTTAACCACTTACAATTATTAATATGGGCTTTATTGACTCCTTACTTAACTATAACTATGACTCGATCCTACTACATAAATAAGGGGGTTAGGGTGGGACCCTAACAAAAGCGGCTCTGAGAAAGAGCAAGACTTCAGCTTCCAAATATATCGAAATGCATCAAAAGAGATCCAATAGATATCCAAAGAAAAGTGTGAAATTCTTTTTACAAAGAGATCCAACTTCAATGATGATGATGTCTCTCAATGGGAGAGATCTAACTATATATGATCCTCTTTGCCTGGGAGGACATCAGACTAGCACTATGTGTTGATGTCTAGATCCCAAAGTAGAGAGGGTGGCACTGGTCATAGAGCTCTGACCTCGGATACGCACCTATATCCCTGGGTTGGTGGTTAGCAAGTAACCTTGATGGTACCTAGAGAGGCTAAAAGCTTTAGTTCATCCTAAGTCCCACTCGGATAGATTTCCCTGGTTAGGAATCTAGTCTGTGGCATTGCAGTGCCTAAATTGTTGAGAGACCTTGGATAGATTGCCCTAGTCAAGAATCTAGTCCATGGCATTGCGGTGCCTAAACTCTTCATAGTTCACATAGTTGGAGATCTTCCTTGTATATGATGAATACCTCCCTAGTTAAAAGGGAGTGTTGAAAAATGTAACTAGGTTCAGTCTTCATAATTGTATTTGAGTCATAATAAAATGTACTTATGAAAAAGAATGAAAAGAAATTTTTATTATTATTATTATTATGACTTATTAAAGCATGGGTTTCATGCTTGGGTCATCATGTTTTAGGTCAAAGTCCCCATTGAGGACTTCTAGGATTTATTCTAAGTCAATAGAGTCATTGTACATTTAAAGAGACCCTTCTTGGGCTTTTGAATCATGTAAAAAGAATTATTTTTGAGTCAAAAATAAATTATGTCACCTCCACAAGAAGTCGGCCTCAAGAAGGGTAATTCAACCTCACCAAGAGCCTATATATTGAAGCAGTTCGATTCATTTGGAGGAGAATCACTCACACAAGTTCGATCTCCTAGAAGAAGTCGTGAAAAAGTGTGAAGTTGCAGTGAAAGGAGAATTGCAAGATCAAAGGTTTTGGGTTATCTCTCTCTCTCAAACGTGTGATTTTCTGGCCTACGACATCAAGGTCAAAGTTCTATTACGACATCAAGAAGTTTTGTTACGACATCAAGAAGTTTCGTTGCGGCATCAAGTGCTGCTTCAAGGTAGAAGTGTTGCTTCAAGGTAGAAGAAAGTATTGGAACATGATCATTTGTTGAAAAAGTAAAGGGTTGTTTTGGTGTGGAGGAACTCTATGTCTAAGTCAAGAGTTTTGGATTATCTCAGAGAAAACTATTGAAGGAAGAGTTGTTGATTGGGTTTTCCCCAAGATTGGGGTTTTGCTCTGGCTAGCTGCCTACATCTGGTGTCCTTGATCTTCGTGTTATTGTTTTGGTTACTACTTGATGAACTAAGATAAAAGAACATAAGAAAGCTAATAAGAACAGCTTGTTCACCATAGCCATCTATCCTTGCATTAGATCAATTGTAGCTTGTCAACTTTTTTGGCAAATGCTTGCAAGCCAAGGTTAACCTAAGCACTAAGCTTAGCTTTGGGTTCAATTCTAGCCATTCGATAAGCAAGCAAATTGATTTGGGATGTACTCAAATTATGCTCAATATGAACAGCTAATATTTGGCCTAATCTAGAGACTTATGTCCCTTGCCTTTTAGAGCATATGAAAAGTGTCCAGGAAAAGCTTCTATGTATCTCTCAAGGATAGTTAGGTCAGTAGGCTTGCATAGGGGAGGGACCTCCTTGAGCAACTTATCAAACCTCTGTGTGAATTGTTTGACATTCTCATTTTCAGTATCCTTAGCTCCCTGGAACTTATCTAGAGTTGGCTTTCTTTGACTGTGGTCCATCTTTCATAGAATGCTTGGTGGAAAAGGTCATAGTTCTTAACGATACCCCTAGGTAAATCTAGGTACAAATCCCTAGCATTCCCCTCTAAGGACAATGCAAACAACATCCTCTTTCTGGTATCTACCTTCCACCCACAGCCCAATAGCATTCGTGCATGTGTTTTTTTACTATGACCGTATTAGTACCATTGAATTTACGCAACCACTATTCATACTTACCTAGCAATTTGTGAGGAGCATCAAGGAAGCCACTCAAATCCAATGGCTTGAATGCAACAATGGACCATGGTTTGGCCATGGTGTCAGAGGTGGATGTATCCCCAAAGAGACTCCTAACCACAATAGTTTCAGTAGTTGTCTTGCGGGTAGTCTTTTTTTGGAGCTATGGTATCGTTAGACGAACTACTAGGGGAAATATAAGGGTCAAATTTTGGAGTCGCCGAGAAAGAATCTATGTTGTCGTTTATAATCTATTCTCTCCAAAATGTAATGAATCTTATTCTTTGGATTGCAAGGAGGTTGATTTGACTCCTCCCTAGCAACAATGACATAAATTTTGCCTCAAAATATCGCAAGCCTTGTGAGAGGCCTCGCAAGGCCAAACCTTGTTGCAACAATAAGGGAGATTGTCGTTGTCACCTCAACAATCTTCCTCCTACTCTTTGCTGGAATTGCACCACAAGAGAGGCTTCCTAATGATCACCTAAAAGGTATTCTATGTTATATGGCTCAAGGTGATGTAAATATAGACTAGGTAATGATACTCTTCAATGGACAAAGACACAATTCTTTTTGTATAGGAATAGTGTATCATATACCAAGCCCTAAAAGAGGCACATTTCACCTAGGGTTTCAAGATATAGATCAACAAATGAGCTTCTAGGCTCACAAGAACCAAAGAAAGGGTTTGCAGATGATGTAATAAACAAAGAATAAAGCAAACCCTCAAATTAAGCCCAAAGTTGAAACCCCAGCCAAGCTTAGGGTTTTTCTAGGGTGCAAATTACTTAGGGAAGATGATGTCAACCCTTCTAAGGAAAAAATAACCATGTAAAATGTTGGACTTTGGGTGAGATGCCTCAACAAGATTAAGATCAAGAATGTTTAATGTTGGAAATAATACTGAGAGGGGGGGGTGAATCAGTATTATCAAGTTCTTTTAACAAATCTTCCTTATTTATACTTTGAATTATTTTTGCATATCAGTACCATAAAATAATGAGCATGAACAAGAAAAACAGATAGTCACACCAAAGAACACCAGATATAAGGTGGAAACCCAATGTGGGTGAAAACCACCTGCTGCAATATGTCTCTATCTTCTTTCAAATTAGAAACTCCTTTTACAATGATTTTGTACTAGTGCAGTCCTTTACCAGTACACAGGCTGCAACCTGCAAAGAGCTACAACTCTCTCTCGTTTTCCAGTCTTTCCTGGAAGGGAGCTACAACCCCCTACTTCTTTTCTTACAAGGACCACTTTTCATAAATTTTCAAACTAGATCCATAAGCATCAAATGATCATCAAGTACATGTAAATTACACAGTCAACTGCAGCAACCAGATCATCAATAACAAAACTACACCCAGAACACCTTATCAACAGAAAAATTCAGTCAACAGAAGATCTTAAGACAGATACGCAGTTTTTCTTTCTCTGGCCTGCGTCGCTACGCACTTCACCTTCTGCTTCCCTGCGTATACCCGCAGAGAGCCTTCTGCTGCACGGCGTACCCACGCACTTCTTCTTCAATCGCGCTGCGTACTGTTACTGTAGGTACGCACCCAGAGACACTATCGCGCCGCGTACTGCTACTGAAGCCACGCACTCATAGATACTATCGCGCCGCGTACTTTTACTGTGCGTACGCACCTGAACCTCTGTCGCGCTGCGTACCCACGCAGTTCTGCTTCTTCTGCTCTGCGTACCCACGCAGCTCTCCTGTTTCTCCTCTGCGTACCCACGCAGTTCTGCTTCTTCTGCTCTGCGTACCCACGCACTTGCACCGTTAATCACCTGCGTACTTCTGATTAGGGCCGAATTGGCAGTTCACCAGTGTGCCACAGTTAGTCGGATGCCCAGATCTGATCATGCACTCGAGAGATCACCCTTCACAGATTCGCTTTCAACTTCACTTTCATATAGATCAAGCTTTTAAGACAATAACCCAATATTTCAGATCTTAAGATATTCAATTGCAAAAGATACTTAGCCAAGTGATCTCCTTTGCTTTATATAGGCAAGCTCTTCCTAAAGTCATGGATCAATACCATAGATAACCAATACCAGGGGCCCAAAAACATGGGGCTCAATAATAATAATAATATAAAACAATACCACGGGCCAAAACCATAGAATCAAGAGCGGCGGGCTAAATACCACGGGCCAAACATAGGAAACCCCACGTGAACACGCTTCTCTGCCTTGAAGTAAGTGAAACTGGGGGTACGCACCTCCTGAACGGGTGACCTGCGTGTCTGGTCGCAGTCCCTTCACGGTGTACCTGCGTGTACGCATCTTCTGAACTGTTCTCCTGCGTACTTCTTAATTTTCAACATTTTGAGAGCCTGATCAGAGCATTGCCACGGGTGTTGCCATCAAGTACAACATCTGTAACATAGAGCCATACCAGAATCATAATGCCAACAATCTCCCCCTTTGGACTTGATGGCAACCTCAAAATCTTCAGCTTCATTCTCCCCCTTTGACATCAAGGGCAAAGGGTTATGCTCCCCCTAAGAACATGCTCCCCCTGAATATGAACCATGAAAGAGATAGAGACATATTGCAGCTATATTTAGACCAACATCCATGATCTCCTCCTGTACATCCTCCATAATGCCAACAATGCATTATATGCTCCCCCTGAACCTGTGCCATTTTATCTTCAATCAAACCGCAACCCAGCACATGTACGCATATACCCCAGATGAACCTTGCGTACAACCATCAATCAGAAGAGTTTCAATAAGATGATGCATCAACAACCCCCAGCTTTTGCCTGAGGTATTCAAAAGTCTCCCTGGGCAATGGTTTGGTGAGTATATCAGCAACTTGTTCCTTAGAAGGAACATACTCCAACTTGACCTTCTGTTCAAGCACTTGTTCTCGGAGAAAATGATACTTGATTGGTATGTGCTTGGTTTTTGAATGCATGACTGGGTTCTTTGAGATGCTGATTGCACTTGTGTTATCACATAAGATGGAGATAGGTGGTGTACAAGTGATTTGAAAATCCTGCAAGGTCTGCATCATCCAAAGGAGTTGAGTGCAGCAAGATGCAGCAGCGACATATTCCGCTTCAGCTGTAGACAAGGCAATCGAACTCTGTTTCTTGCTGAACCAAGATACTAATCTGGAACCCATAAAGAACGCACCACCACTTGTGCTCTTCCTATCATCCACGCTTCCGGCCCAATCTGCATCTCTATAAGCATGAAGTGTGAGATCTGTATCTCTAGGATACCATAAGCCATAATTTTGTGTCCCTTGAAGATATTTGAAAATTCTCTTCACTGCCTGAAGATGAGTCTCCTTTGGATTTGCCTGAAATCTTCCAACTATTCCTACTGCGTGCATGATGTCCGGTCGGGTACCTGTCAAATAAAGTAGACTTCCAATCATAGATCTGTAGGTTGGTTGATGTACTGCTGCAGATTCATCATTTGCACTGAGGCTACATCCTGTGACCATGGGTGTACATACTGGTTTTGCATCTTCCATGCCATATTTCTTCAAAATCTGTTTGAGATACTTGGTTTGAGACAAAAAGATTCCTCCTCCTTTTTGTTGGATTTGCAAACCAAGGAAATATGTCAGTTCTCCCAGCAAGGACATTTCAAATTCTTTCTGCATGACCACGGCAAAGCTTTGACTCATAGCTTCTTCATTGCTGCCAAAGATAATGTCATCTACATACACAACAAGTATTAGCAATTTGTCATTTTCAACTTTTATATAAAGATTGCTATCTGCTGATCCTTTTGAAAAACCTTGTTGATGAAGATATTTGTCCAAACGATAGTACCAAGCCCTTGGAGCTTGTTTGAGACCATAGAGAGCCTTTTTCAATCTGCATACAAGATTTGGATCATTTCCAAGAATGAACCCATCTGGTTGCTCAATGTATACTTCTTCTTCCAAGTCTCCATTCAGAAAGGCTGATTTCACGTCCATTTGAAATACTTTGAAGTTTTGAAAGCTTGAGAGAGCAAGGAACATTCGGATGGCCTCAAGTCTTGCAACAGGAGCAAAAGGTTCTTCAAAGTCTATTCCTTCTTGCTGGGCATACCCTTTACAAACAAGTCTGGCCTTGTTTCTAATTACTTCTCCATTTTCATTCAATTTATTTTTGAAGACCCATTTTGTTCCGATAACATTCTTATCCTTTGGTCTAGGGACCAGCTCCCAAGTGTTGTTCTTTTCGATCTACTCAAGTTCTTCATCCATTGCTTTCACCCAACATTCATCTTTGCATGCCACTTTCACATTTTGTGGTTCAGTGGAGGAGAGTAATGCCAAATAGCTTGAAGCTTCTGCAACTGTTCTTCTTGTTTGTACACCTGCTTCTTTCTGCCCCACAATCTGAGATTCTGGATGATTCTTCTGAACATATCTGGATGGAGTCTTTTCTTCTATTCTTGTCTGCTCCTCTGGTTCTTCTTGAGGTTCTTCTTCTTCATCATTCTGTCTTTGAGGGTAGCCTTCATCTTCTTCGATGTCTTCATGATGTACTTGCCTAGGAATGTATCCCTTCTCATCAACCACTACATCAATGCTGTCAACAATTCTGCCAAGTCTTTTATTGTAGCATTTGTATGCTTTGCTATGTGGAGAATAACCAAGAAGAATGCCTTCATCTGCTCTAGGTTCAAGTTTGCCAAGTTGCTCATCAGTATTCTTAATATAACATTTGCTCCCAAAGATTTTGAAGTGCTTTACCGAAGGAGTCTCACCACACCAGAGCTCATGAGAGGTTTGAGTGTTGTTCACCCGGACATTTGTTTTGTTGAGAATAACAACCGCAGCATGTGCAACTTCACCCCAGAAAGTTGCGGGAGTTCCCGACTCATCAAGCATAGCACGAGCCATTTGTTGGACTGTTATGTTCATTCTTTCCACAACTCCATTTTGCTGAGGAGTTCTAGCTGTAGAGAATTCTCTTCTTATCCCATGTTCTTCACAGAAATCGAAAAATTCATTTAAGGTAAACTCCCCACCTCTGTCGGATCTGAGGCACTTAATTTTGTATCCTGATTCATTTTCAACCAAGGCTTTGAAGGATTTGAATTTTTCGAATGCTTCATCTTTGTGCTTCATAATTCCTAACCAGAAAAACCTGGAGAAATCATCAATGAATAATATCAAGTATTCTTCTCCTCGAGGTGTCCTTTTCCTGAATGGACCACATGTATCTGTATGAACTAGCTCAAGAGGCATGCTAGCAGATCCTTCCTTCTCTGGAAAGTTAGTTCTGGTTTGCTTTCCAAACTGACATGATTTGCATATGGTGTTGTCTGGAATTTTGATATCTGGAAGATCGCGAACTGCCTGATATCTGCATGCTTTCCTTATTTGTGAAAAGCTTAGATGCCCCAACCTCCGATGCCATAATCAGTGTTCATCATCCTTGCTTAGATAGCATTGTTGTTGTCCTTCTTCAAATATGTATAGATTATTTGGAGTTCTTTTACCTTTGATCACCGTTTTACCTGTATCAAGATCACGAACAAGACATCCATTTGTTCTAAATATCACCTCGGTTCCTTGATCACACATCTGGCTGACACTTAGAAGATTATGTTTCAATCCATCAACATACAAAACATTTCCAGCCTTGACCTTTTCTTTTAACTGAGCAATGCCTTTTCCTTTTATAGTTGCAAGAGTATCATTTCCAAAAGAAACTTTCTTTCCTTTTTCTAGAGCAGAATATGACTCAAGTTTTTCTTTATCACCTGTCATATGCTTCGAACATCCACTGTCAATGTACCATAGATTTTCCTGTCCCTCTGCATAAAATGCTATCCCACATCTTTCTGTTTGTGGTTCCTTTATTCTCCATGTTTTGGTGCTTGAGGCTTGTTCCTTTGTCTGCTGAAACCTACTCCTGCATTCAGAGTCTTCATGACCAAAGTTATTGCAAATAGAACATTCAACTTCATTTTCAAGAGCTGAAAAGTTGTTATAGGTCCCTTTTGTAATCCCGGTCATACTTCTTTGTTTTTGAGCTTCTCTAGTCATGATTGTTTTATATGCAACACATTGAGCTGCTTTGTGACCAAAGTTATGACAAGAGAAACATTGTCCATTGAAGAAACTTCTGCGGTTATCAAATCTACCGGCCAAATGATTGTAATTCTTATTGTCATCCATTCTTGAACCAAATTGAGAAGATTTTACCTGTGGCTGGTTGTAGCTTTTGTTCACCCTTAAGACAGATTGCCCCTGATAGTCTCTGTTTGCAATTCGTCCTTGCTTTACCTAATGGTCTCCATTGTGCTTTTGCTCATTCCTTCTTGCTGCGTCAAGATAACTTTTTGAGGTGGATGCTTGAGAAGTTTCTCCATTATAGCCCAGACCTGTCTTGTTTAGTGGAGAACGCTGTACATTGATAATCTCATCCCAGGTTTCAGATCCTTTGACAAACTTGAGATTAATAGTTTTTGTTTTCTCAATCTCTTTTCTAAGACCAACAATTTCACCTTCTAATTTTTCAAGATGTTTTTCCTTTTCATCAATTTGAAATTGTAGAGTATCAATGATCATATTCTTTTCTTCTATACATCTCTTGAGTCTAGTAATTTCTTCATAAAGGCTATCCACATCTATAGCATCCATATAATCATCATCTTCAAATGCCATTAACAGTTTATAGTCATTACCTCGATCATCTTCATCACTATTTGATAGACCATCACTATCTTCATGAGTGTAGTAGCTTTTCTTATTTGCACTCTGTTTCTTGTTCCATCTAGCAGGTTCTTTTCCTTTATTCTTATAAGGACATTTTGCAGCATAATGACCTACTCTTCCACAAGCAAATCATTTAAAAGGTAACTTACCTCTGAACCTTCCAGAACCCCTTTGAAGATTTCTGACAAAATTTGATTCTTCTTCTTCTTCTTCTGGCACGTGACTTGCTTCATAATAATCTCCTTTGCCTGAAGCCTTGAAAGCAGCTTCTCTTCTGTCTGAAGGACCTCCCTTTCTCATTTCATAAGCAGTTAGAATTCCGTGAAGCTGAGACATAGTAAGAATTCGTAGATTTTCATTTTCTTCTATTGCAGACACTTTAAATTCAAACTTGGGGGACAATGATCTTAGAACTTTTTCAACCACAATAGCCTCTTTTATTTCTTCACTCAAGTTTTTCATGCAATTAACAATCTCATCTACCCGAAGAAAATAGTTAGCCACACTTTCATCATTATACATCCTGAGATTCTCATACTGAATCCTGAGAGTTTGAAGTTTAGCACGCTTTACCTGTTCATCTCCTTCGTAGCTCAAGACAATCTTGTCCCATATTTCTTTTGCGGATTTATATTGCATAACCTTTACAAATTCTGTTTGAGATAAGCATCCCAGCAAAGTATTGACTGCTTTAGCATTTGTTTCATATTTCTTCTTTTCGGCCGTATCTGTAGGAGTAGCTGAAGGAAAAGTGTAGCCTGTATCTATGATATCCCAAACTTCTGTACCAAGAGATTGAAGATAGGCAGTAACTCTTACCTTCCAATAATTGAAGTTTGTCCCATCAAAAATTGGTGGCCTGATTGATGCTTCCCTCTCGTAGTTGCTCATGATGAATGATCTTCCTTCAAGCGATCAAGCTTCTCCGAAGGACCTGCTCTGATACCAATTGTTGGAAATAATACTGAGAGGGGGGGTGAATCAGTATTATCAAGTTCTTTTAACAAATCTTCCTTATTTATACTTTGAATTATTTTTGCATATCAGTACCATAAAATAATGAGCATGAACAAGAAAAACAGATAGTCACACCAAAGAACACCAGATATAAAGTGGAAACCCAATGTCGGTGAAAACCACTAGTTGCAATATGTCTCTATCTTCTTTCAAATTAGAAACTCCTTTTACAATGATTTTGTACTGATGCAGTCCTTTACCAGTACACAGGCTGCAACCTGCAGAGAGCTACAACTCTCTCGTTTTCCAGTCTTTCCTGGAAGGGAGCTACAACCCCCTACTTCTTTTCTTACAAGGACCACTTTTCATAAATTTTCAAACTAGATCCATAAGCATCAAATGATCATCAAGTACATGTAAATTACACAGTCAACTGCAGCAACCACATCATCAATAACAGAACTACACCCAGAACACCTTATCAACAGAAAAATTCAGTCAACAGAAGATCTTAAGACAGATACGCAGTTTTTCTTTCTCTGGCCTGCGTCGCTACGCACTTCACCTTCTGCTTCCCTGCGTATACCCGCAGAGAGCCTTCTGCTGCACGGCATACCCACGCACTTCTTCAATCGCGTTGCGTACTGTTACTGTAGGTACGCATCCAGAGACACTATCGCGCCGCGTACTGCTACTGAAGCCACGCACTCATAGATACTATCGAGCCGCGTACTTTTACTGTGCGTACGCACCTGAACCTCTGTCGCGCTGCATACCCACGCAGTTCTGCTTCTTCTGCTCTGCGTACCCACGCAGCTCTCCTGTTTCTCCTCTGCGTACCCACGCAATTCTTCTTCTTCTGCTCTGCGTACCCACGCACTTGCACCGTTAATCACCTGCGTACTTCTGATTAGGGCCGAATTGGCAGTTCACCAGTGTGCCACAGTTAGTCGGATGCCCAGATCTGATCATGCGCTCGAGAGATCACCCTTCACAGATTCGCTTTCAACTTCACTTTCATATAGATCAAGCTTTTAAGACAATAACCCAATATTTCAGATCTTAAGATATTCAATTGCAAAAGATACTTAGCCAAGTGATCTCCTTTGCTTTATATAGGCAAGCTCCTCCTAAAGTCATGGATCAATACCATAGATAACCAATACCAGGGGCCCAAAAACATGGGGCTCAATAATAATAATAATATAAAACAATACCACGAGCCAAAACCATAGAATCAAGAGCGGCGGGCTAAATACCACGGGCCAAACATAGGAAACCCCACGTGAACACGCTTCTCTGCCTTGAAGTAAGTGAAACTGGGGGTACGCACCTCCTGAACGGGTGACCTGCGTGTCTGGCCGCGGTCCCTTCACGGTGTACCTGCGTGTACGCATCTTCTGAACTGTTCTCCTGCGTACTTCTTAATTTTCAACATTTTGAGAGCCTGATCAGAGCATTGCCACGGGTGTTGCCATCAAGTACAACATCTGTAACATAGAGCCATACCAGAATCATAATGCCAACATTTAACTCCAACATCCACTAGAGGTGCCCTAACTGGATTCATTCCTACAAAAATAGCCTAGTAGGTTGTCTTAAAGGACTTTGAAAAATGAAAGGGAAGAAAATATAGAAGTTTTTGTAGTTTTTAACAAACACAGGGATCCCCAATGCCTATTCCTACTTAGGTGATGGAGTCTTTAGGGATGAATTTAAGAGAAAGTGAATTAATACTTGGAGTAAGGGGGAAGCCTCGGTTTTTAATTGATAAATCCTACCTATTTTCTTTGTGAGGGGAGAAATTAAATAGGGGAAGCTCTCTAAGAGGTCCCCTATGGATTTCAAGGAAGATAAATTTAACAAGCAACAACCAACCAAGATTTTCCATAAAAAATATGCATTTAGACATGGAACAAAAAAACCCAAGCATTAATTAATCACATGAAAAACTATTAAAATTTGCAATTAAACTTACAATTCTTCCATGAAATAGCCTTCTCTGAATTCCAAAAAGACATCTCTAAGACAAAAATCAATTTCCAATAGCAATAGCTCCAAAAAGATCACATCTCCACAACTAGTGACTTACACAATGCTAAGTCAAGCTCTCTAAAGGAGGCCAAAATCCATGAGTGATGATGAAAAATGACATAAGAGTGATCCTCTGTTTATATGTGGTCAATCACTCTTAATTATTAGCATATAAGCCTTGTGAAAAGCTCAATTTTGACTATTCATGAAAATGGGTTAAAAGCCAACCCAATAGCTCAATACAATACAATTTAAGTGACTTATCTTCACTAACTCGACAATTTAATCTCAATTGTCAATCTAGGCCTTAATGAAGTTATAAATTGAGCCTAAAGGAAGAGGCTAAGACACACAATCGTTGTTGAATGCTTGAGCAAGTGAGAAGCTCAACTTGACCAAGGAAATTTAGAAGGATGCCGCGGATATTTTGGGAGGAAATCTAGAGGTCGAACTAGAGGAAGGAGTCCAAGTTTTTGCTAAGGAAACATTTCTTAGGAAACGAGGGGTTTTCTCAAGCTAAACTTATGAGTAAGAGATCGAGTTACACGTCTTATAATTAGCTATAATTTCCTGTGTATCTTTGTAGGTTTGACCCATATATTTCGAGTTAATAAAATTTTCAGAAGGGTCAAGTGGGTGAATTTTTCTATTGTACCTACCATTGATTTCACTTATTTTCATTGCAAATTTTTCTTTCAATTACCAACAAATTTAGCTCTCAAAAGTTTTGAATTTATTTGGTAAAATATTTCTCTGGGTATTGTTAAATTGTTGAGTGATATTAATCAAGGATGATAAGAGTTTAAATTAACATGGTATCGAAGATCTAAAACTCTGACAAGAGAGAGATCACAAATTTGACGATAAAAGATTTTTTGGACAATAGACTTAAAATTATTTATTGTTTTAGTGGCCAAGTCGGTTTGTTTAGTATGGCATCATCGAGTTTGACGTATGAAGACAGGTTCGAGGGGGCCAATATTTTCAGTCCATGGAAGGAACCGATCTCCATTGTTATAAAGGGTGAATGGCGTGTGGGAATTTGCAAGAACAAAAATCCAAGTTCTTACAAACTTTGTCCAAGCAATCGAGCACAAGCTAAAGGATGTGGAGACAAGGATGTTAACTTTCTAATACTAGCCAGATTTATTTTCTCAAGGAAAATTAGTTTATCCCTAGCAATTTATTTATTTACCCAAATGAATACTAAACCACCGAAAAACAAAATCATTGGTAGTTTTAACTTCTAGAATTAAATATATGCAGCAGAAATAAACCAAAGAGATCAATCACACATTGCAAAGTAATTCACCCACAACAATTCTCCGTCATTTAATTATCTAGAAATAATAAATGTTTTGACCTATGGAGATAAAAGGTAAAATACAAAACCAGAACCTATAACACGACTCCCTTAGAATGAATTTGGCCCAAGGAACTTGGCCTCTAGGAAATCAACCTCCAGATGAAATTGGCCTAGGGAGCTCAACCAAATACTCAACCAGCAACTCGACCCGCGTCCTCCTTGATTGCCATTAATATGCATTGGGGAAAACTCAACCCTCCAGCAACACGGCCTCATCCACATAAAATCACTCTCCCTTTGGCAATTCAACCCTGCAATCTCCTCCTACTCGACCTCCTGGATTCCCCCCAATCCACTCGCACTTCTCCTTCTCTGCGCTCTTGGTCCACAGAGCCACTCGCACTTAGAGAAAATCACTTTCTTTGAATGATGGCTCAATCACAAACTTATGCTCCCTTTATAATCTTCATTAAGTCCAAATCCCTAACCCTAATCTCCCTTCTAGAATCACCTTGGAGATTAAGGGTTGAGATTATTTCTAAGTCAAATAATTAAATTACTTATCCTTGGAAAATAACTTAATAGTTCACAATAATTAATTGACTTTAATTATTGTATTTTTCCTAAGTTAGACTTAGGAAAGAAGACATAAATCACTTATTCCACCAAGCAAGCACCTAGAAGAGGCAATTAATGTCTTCCACATGCTAAGACACCAAGCCTATGTAGAAGACCTTTCAAAGCTACCACTAGCTTCAACACTCCCTCCTAGCATGGAAGGGATTCTCCACCACCCCAGCTTATCTTGATAATTCACAAACTTACCTTTCACTAGAGGATAGTGAGAACATCTACCACCTGCTCCTCTATACAAATGTACTGCAATCTCAGAGCACCCCTCTAGACCTTGTCTCTGATGAAGTGATATTTGATCTCACTATGCTTGGACCAGTCATGAAACACAAGATTCTTAGAGAGCTTAATTCAACTGTAATTATCACAATTAATCATTGTTGGCCCCATTTGCAGATCAAATAACCCTGCAAGCATCTTGCAAAGCGACATTGCCTCACAACTTGTCATACTTGCTGCCATGTACTCTGCTCTACTAAACTGAGTGCCACTGATTGTTGCTTCCTATTGAACCATGAGATCATTGCTAATCTAAGCTGAAACAACATCCAGATGTGGACTTTCTATCCACTATACTTCTTGCCCAATCAAAATTTGTGTACCCCTGCAGCTCCACTCCTCCAGCTCTGACATATGCCAGTCCAAAGTTTACTATGCCACGAAGATATCTCAGCATATGCTTCGTTGCCACCCAATGAACCTGTCGACTCCACCATGAACTGGCTAAGTGTGTTTGCAGCAAAACATATATTTGGCCTAGTGTTGCCCAGATACATCAAGGAACCTATTAGCTTCCTATATAGCGTAGGATCCACTAATTCACCTTCAAAAGCGCTCAGCTTCTTCAGGTTAGTAATCATTGGTGTAGACATAGGCCTATAATCCTCCATCCTAAACCTCCTCAGGATCTCAACTACATACTTTCCCTGCCCAAGGAAAATATCTCTTGGTTTTGCCACACCTCCAATCCCAAAAAGTAGTCCATCAAGTCGATGTCCTTCATGTCAAACTCTAAAGCAAGGTTCTCCTTGCACATCTCTATGAACTTCTCTGATCTTATTAAAAAGAAATTGTCCACATGCAATACCTAGATGAGCAATTCACTCTCAACAAGTACATAGTACAAGTTGGGATCTACCACACTCTTAGTGAAGCTCAAACCAAGAAGATATCCATCAATCCTGGCATACCATGCATGTGAAGTCTGCTTCAACCCATAAAGGGCTTTCTTCAACCTATATACATGGGAATCTCTCCCATACACCTCAAAGCCCTCGGAAAGCTCCATATACACCTTCTCCTCAATTACCCCATTGAGGAAAGCAATCTTCACATCCATCTGATGTATCCTCCACCCCATCTCTGAAGCAATGGACATAATTGCTCTAATGGATGCACTTCTAGCGACAGGTGTGAATACCTCCTCGCAGTCCATTGGCTTTATATTGTGACGAACCTCGCTTTATATTGCTCAATATTACCATCGAATGCATCTTTGATCTTATAGATCCATCGAGAAGTGACCACAAACTTTCCCTCCAGTCTCGACACGATGTCCCATACATCATTGCTCATGATGAATCTATACTCCTTTATCATGGCATCTCCCCAGACCGACTCATATATAGCCTCCTCAAAAGTGGAAGGCTCAGGTTCACCAATGCCACTCGTAGTGCCAAATAACTGGAAAATCTTGTCGATGGTCAACTCTACCTAAAGGTGTTGTTAGGAGCCTCCACATGCTCCTCAACATCCCTCAAGGTTTGCTTGACCCATCTCAACCTCCTCTTAGTAGAGCTTGAACGTTTATCTAACTCCTCTAAATCTGTTGACCTTGTCCATGCTATCAGTCGGGGGACAACCTTAGGAGCCTCTCACTCCTAATCCTCTACCATTGTTGGCTCCTTCTCATGAGATCTCCTAAGGGTCTTTCCCTCATCAAAACTGACATACCAACTCAAGATCACCTTCTTTTGTTCTGGAATGTAGACTCAGTAGGTGTTTGATACCTCACAGTAGCCCACAAACACACCCCTCTCAGATAAGGGATCCTGTTTAGTCATTTTCTCTATAGGAACATGTACATAAACTGGACTACTGAATATGTGCAAATGACTCACATCCGGGTTTACTCCTATAAACAACTCCTCAAGAGTCACATCCTCCAACACCTTGTGAGGACTCATGTATTGCACATATATAGTTGTATTAGAGGGCTCCGCCCACAAAGACATAGTCAACTTTTGATCATAGATCAATTCCCTCGCTACCTCCTTAACGGTCCTATTTTTCCTCTCGGCAACTACTCACAGTGCCTTCTACAACATACTTGGCCTTGTCACCAAGCTCACAGTGCCTTCTACTACATACTTGGCCTTGTCACCAAGCTCCACATGTACATCTCTAGGTCCTCTGATCATGTTGGTGAAGATGTCTCGAGATCCCATCATGTGACAAGATGCTCCAATTGTCCACAAACCAAACACCTCTCGTGACGGTTCCAGAAAGGCAAGCTATTGAGGCGAAGCTTTTCTCAAACTTCTCCTCCGTTTCCTCCATCTACGCAGTAGCTATTGTAGCAGTCTTTCCCTTGCGCTTCTTTTTGTTTGGACATTGACTGGAAAAATTCCCAAACTTATGACAAGCAAAACACTTGACATTGCTCATGTCCTTTTCCTTCTTGTTTTGTGAAGATCCTCCTCCACCCTCGTTCTACTAGCCTTCGCTTTGCCCTTTTTCACTTGTGTAGCAAGGGAAATCCCATCCTTTTCTTCACTGCCCTTTCACTGTCCTTCGGTCAATGAGCTTTCCCAGATCTTCTTCTGGGTGAAGTCATCCCATAATCGGCTCCAATCAGGAAAGATGTTGACGAGCAAGAATCATGCATGGTTTCCCCAACCATCACAAGTTCATCACGAGCCTACTAGACCCTCATGAGATAAGATGTCACGGTGTTAGATCTATTCATGTTAATGCTATTTAATTTCTCCCGCAACACCATTTTTTGTTCTCATTTGTACTCCGATAAAGATCGGTTAGAGCTACCCACATCTGTCTTCTGGTGTCCTTCCCTAATATGTGAGGAATTTGTTAATATTTGTAAGGCAATGTTAGGACAATTTTCTTATATAAATCACACAATCATTATTAGCATTAACATTTTTCATCGTGAAGCAATAATAAGAAAATTCATTCATAAGCATGAAAGAGCAATAATAAATCATAGTAGAAATACCAAGAAACCACGAGATAAGAGACACAAAAATTAGGCATGAGGCCAGGACAAAACCCACAAGGGGAAAACCCAGAAAAATCTTCCTTTCGTGAGAGAGAGAGAGAGAGTTCAAGATATATCAGTACATTAAAGACATCATCAAGATAATACCAAACAAATACCCAAGAATAAGAGATATGCCAAGCCTAGTCTTCTTCCTGCAATTTCGGCCTCCTTCCCCCCTCATCTTTTTCGTTGGAGTAAAGCTCGTGAGAAGATAGATCAGTGTGTCCAAATGATGGAGGAAGCCTCTCTTTATATAGACTTTTGTGGGGGCTGAATGGGTGCCTCTTAGGGCCCAATTGACCTAAGACAATTTGAGGCCGACTTGTAAATTTGGAGGGAAAATAATAAATTCAAATTTGCAATTTTCATTTTTTTCTTTTTCTTCCTTTAATTTACATTGATGGAAATATCGACCATGGCTACAATTTTCAACCCTCCCTCTTAGCCAAGGAAATATTTTCATTCCTTGTCATCATAAGGAAAGAAAATAGCATCATAATCCAATTTCAATGCTCCCTCTTAGCTAGAGGGGAATTCTTTTGGTTGCTCCATAGATCTTATCTTGGCTAAACAATGATGTCTCAATCCACAACAGATGAGAGGGGAGATCAATTCACCACAGCCAAGTCCATGGAAGTCATATTTGACCTTGGCAAAGATCTCACACACCTTGTTGGTCTTCAGGTCAAGCTCCATGACCTAAAAGAGTATATCATTGATCTCATCTCAAATGTACATGTCTCAACATAAAGAAAGTTGGTAGTTGCAGCATTATCTAATCTCATCTCAAAAGAATGATCCACAATGACAATTGGGGGATTGATTTACCACAACCAAGTCCATGGCAATCATAAATGACCTTGGTAAAGATTCACACCCTATGTCCACTGACTAACCCTCACCCAACTTGATCCTCAGTGATCAAGTGGTAGAACACCTGCATCAAATACTTAGGGAGATCAATTTACCATAACCAAGTCCATGGTAGTCACGTCCGACATTAGGTAAAGATCACACACACCTAAATCTCCTCACCCACTAGCTAGATGGGTGGAAATCCTGGCAAGCTTAACCAAGTCCATGGCCCTTGGTCAATAAAGACACAAGGTGACTTGTGGGTAGGATGCATACTGGGGCATGTACTTAGCCAAGTCCATGGCTCTAAGGAGTGCCCTCACACCCAGGAGCCTCGTTGCTCAATCCCCCCTCACCAAGTCCATGGCTAATCGAAAGACTTGGAGAGAGCATATGCTCAGTGTTCTTGATCAGCAGTGTTCCCTCACAGGGAGGGATACATTCTCCTGCACTCCAAGCTACTCTCTAAAGAATAAGAACTTCACTTTGGGCAATGGCTTGGTGAGAATGTTTGCAATCTGCTCAAATGTTGAAGCCTCACTATCGGAGCCCCACTCTTCCTCTCTGTACCATATCTCCAATATAGTCGTACATGATCTCGATGTGCTTTGACCTTGATTCTTTGAAGAGCTGATCCTGCTTCGACTGTCACAGTTTATCATGGTTGTATCCAGCACATGATCCAACAGCTCTGCAAGGAGCTACCGCAGCCACAGCTAACCATATTAGCTGCAATATACTCTGCCTCAGTTGCACAGATCTCTGCTTCCTGCTCATCCAGGAAATCATGGCAGATCACAAGCTAGAGCAGCATCCTGATATGTTCTTCTTGTTGGTAACAATCAATCTGCATCTGTATCATGATCACAAATCAGCGATACAACAGAAACATCTACGTCATCTCAGCTATCAACATCCAGCTATTCAGCTTTAGCTGGGGCTTCTTATAGAAGCAAAGAATCCAACCAATAACAAGTGGCTTCTCACAGAAGCAAATATCAGCTCCCTGCTTATCAGCAGAAAAATGTCATAGACGAATCCAAGAGCAAACATCAGCAACCATGGTTGGATCCAGCAGATAATAAGAAGCTTCTCACAGAAGCAAATATTAGAGACCATATCATCAGCAGAAGATCAAATAGCTCAGCAACTAACTTCACAAATCAGCTACATCTCCAGCTTCAAACGAGCTACATGCAGCAGGACCATCCATTTTATTCAGACCAATACAGCACCCAGAAGTCATCTAGTCCAGATAGGGTCAACAATGTCGAGCCAATGAGAGAATAAATCAAGTCAACAACAGAGTCTCACAGATTCTGCAATTTTTTATGAAGTGTTCATGGACTCACAGTCCATTATGTCGGGATCAAGTTCATGGCATACTTTCAGTATCACGAATAATTAGTTTTTGTCAGAAACATGTCACATAGCATGCTCATCTCCAGCAAATTTGGATCAACATCGCTTTTCAAACTTCTAGCCATCTTCATTATGGAAGTCATGACAAACTTCATTTCTTCATGAACAAGGGTTGATCTTATCTGCTCCAGTCCAAAAAATCATCTAGACACGAGTCTTCTTGTCTTTGTTCTTCCATCCTTCTTCATCTGATGCCACAGCCTTGGCAGTGTTCAATACGCACCTGCAATCCTCACTAGGAGGCCATAGAAGAACTACAGCCAAGCACAATACACAAAGACAAGAGGCTCAGAATGAAACAATAATAGAAATAATCAAAAAGGTACTTATCTCTGTGAGCTCGACCCTTGAGGATTCTTAATATTTGTGGCTTCCATAACATAGAGGAGTCTCAACATTCCTCAGACCTATGGACCACTCCTTGACATCAGATGTACCTCTATGTTGATAAAGGCCTGAGATAACAGCCGTGATCACCTTAATTAGGTCAGCCTCTTTACAATGCACTTCAACTACGACTTAATAGAGAGAGAAGGTATGCAAACAAAAGATTAATCCTTCAATTCTTCAACTTAAATTTCCTCTGGGTTTGGTTCATGCTTCAAGGATTATAGTAATTCAATGATATTAGACTATCCATTCCAAACAGATCAGCCATGTCAGCTCTAATGAATGGTGTCTTTCTTCTAGAGCATATCAACTATTGAAAACTCAAATCAATCTTTTAAGCAAACTCAGATTGCTATCATCAAAGATAAAGTGCCTGAGGCACCTCCATGGAGAAGGTGACTCAGCAACTCGCAAGACAGAGATTTCAGATAGCCATTGCAAGGAGAGTTTAGATTTGTTATGGAGGAAGGAAGACTGCTCTTAAGTTTCAATTACGGAGAAGACTTAATGTACCTTCACAGTGTAGTCCTTGCATTAATCACAAAGTTCGCATACAATATAGAAGAACAATGCCATAAAGAGGCTCGCGCATATAAGCTTACAGAGAATACATTCATCAAGAGAATAGCACATGAACCATAGAGATTGCTTGATACAGAACTCAAAAGGTGCCATAGAGCAGTTGCTGGAGAAGCTTGATTCATAAATGATTTTGATTTGCTTGAAATGTCACAAGTCGCTTGAACTATTAAAACCACAGTTCTCCTCATGTAATAGCGGACAATTACAACAGAATTTGAGTCACAGAATTATTTATAACAGAATTTCTCAGAACTTGCATATTACCTCAGAAATGAGACGTTACAGAGAAGAGATTCATTCATAATGAGTCCAGATCATAAGCTACAAAAACTCTGATTGGGTTTTAGCCATACCTCAATGTAGTAATCTCAAATCTGTAAAACTTTTCTTGACGCCACAGGATTTGGTCTAGATTATGGCCTCCACTAGAATCAACACAAATTCTTCGATGATGGTGTGCCACAGAAACGCTTTCACATCATATGAGAACAGGGCATCTTCGTAGAACAGAGATGCCAAAAAAATTCATATGAACCAAATATAGAATTTTGGCTTGAGATCGAATCTCAATTGTTATTGCAATAAGACAGCTCAGATCCATAGAGAAAGCTAGGATGACTCGGCCTATATCACCATAGGATCTCGCTTATCACATACCATAGATGCGACCCTTCATACCACAGAGATAAATATCTCAAGGATGTTCGCACAACAGAGGATGGTCTCGGATATATGCATAGAGAACCTGGCCACAAAGCGCAGACCTTCAAGCAAGAGGAGGACATCAAGAGATCTGGATAGGTGTCTTAATGAAACAATGAACTTCGCCTTTGAGATTAACTTGAGCAAGGCAGAACAGAATATATAAAGGAGCTCAGACAGGCCTTGAATCACTTTGCATCGTCCACAGGGATTCTCATAAGATGCTACAGGATTTCTCATATTTTCAATGTAACTTGATGCCACAGGGATATCAGAAAGGTGCCATAAAGTTCGGATGATAAATTGTGAATAAAAGCTCACACAAATTTACGAATAATACTATAGTTCTCTTAAAGAATAAGCTCACATTTATACTCAGGGAGTTACATTCCTCAGATAAGATTAGGTTCGTACCTCTGTTTTAAGATTCGGCCTTCTCCGTTTTTATTTGAAAGTCCGGAATTTTCACCTCAAGAATCTGAACTTCAGGCCTTCTCACAAGCCCTTATCATTCCTGCACTGAAGCCCTAGCTTATGCAACAGATCAGGGCTCTCGGCCTTCATAGAAAAATCTTAGGGCTTCTTGCAAGGTCTCGGCCCCATCCTAGGGATCACCAAACCTGCAGCTAGAACTTGAGAGGAGTTTACACAAACATAGAACCTCACTGCATAACCATATGTAGACCGAACCTCAATTCAGGATTTTGCATAGATCTCAGAAGTCTTCCTCCAAATTGCTCTTCAATGCCCTCCCAACTCTAATACCATGTTAATATTTTTAGGGCAATGCTAGAACAATTTTCTTCTATAGATCACACAATCATTATTAGCATTAACATTTTTTATCATGAAGCAGTAATAAGAAAAGCCATTCATAAGCATGAAAGAGCAGTAGTAAATCACAGTAGAAACACCAAGAAACCATGAGACAAGAGACACAGAAATTAGGCCTGAGACCAGGGCAAAACCCACAAGGGAAGAACTCAAAAAATTCTTCGTTGTGTGAGAGAGAGGGAGAGAGAGTTCAAGATATAGTAGTACATCAGAGACCTCATCAAGTTAATAGCCAAACAAATAACCAAGAATAAGAGATATGCCAAGCCAAGTCTTCGTCCTGCAATTTCGGCCTCCTCCCTCAACTTTTTCCTTGGAGTACAGCTCATGAGAAGATACATCGATGTGTCAAAATGATGGAGCAAGCCTGTCTTTATACAGAATTTTGTGGGGGTCCAATGGGTGCCTCTTGGGGCCCAACCGAACTAAGACAATTTGAGGCCTACTTGTAAATTTGGAGGGAAAATAATAAATTCAAATTTGCAATTTTTTTTTCTTTTTCCTCCTTTAATTTACATTGATGGAAATGTTGACCATGGCTACAATTTTCAACAAAATTATATGATCCCTCGCACCATCCAAACATTCTTTCATGTCTTTGAGCTTATGCTCCGCTGCAAGGTTCAGATCTGAAGGAACCTGCATGTCTTTGCTTACTAGACCCTAGAGACCATTTATCTTCAGAATCATAGTAATTCGCTCCTTCCAGGGACTGAAATTTGATACCCCGTCCAACCTATCTTCATATCTCAAACTGCTCAATGATGCCATCTCCACAAATTGACCACAGCCACAAAACCCAGCTGCAAAATTTTAAGAAATAATTTTGTGGTTGTAGAAAAGGAAAACTCGTTGCTGCAAACCCTTGTGATCTCATATCTCTCTCTCGGAGTCTTCTAGATAGCTTTGATACCATATTAAATTTCTAATACCAGCCAGATTTATTTTCTCACAATGATTTATTTTGTTCCCAACAATTTATTTATTTACCCAAATATATATTGATCGTCAAAAAATAAAGTCATCAGTATTTTTAACTTCTAGAATTAAATATATGGAGTGGAAATAAACCAGAGAGATCAATCACACATTCCAAAGTAATTCACCCACAACAATTCTCCATCATTCAATTATCAGGAAAATATGGGTTTTTCGACCCACAAAGATACAAGGAAAAATACAAAACCGGAACCTATAACATGGCTTCCTCATAATGAATTTGGCCCAAGGAACTCAGCCTCTAGGAAATCAACCTCCAAATGAAATTGGCCTGGGGAGCTCGGCCAAATACTCAGCCAACAACTGGACCTACGCCCTCCTTGCATGCCACCAATGCGCACTAGGGAAAACTCAACCCTCCAGCAACTCAACCTCCTTCACATAAAATCAATCTCCCTCTAGCAACTCAGCCCTGCAATCTCCTCCTACTCGACCTCCTGGATTCACCCCAATCCACTCGCACTTCTCCTTCTCAATGCTCCTGGTCCACAGATCCACTCGCACTTAGAGAAAAACAGTTTCTTGGAATGATGACTCAATCACACACTTGTGTCTTCACCTCCTCGCTAGGCTCCCTTTATAATCTTCACTAAGTCCAAATCCCTAACCCTAATCTCCATTCTAGAATCACCTTGGAGATTAATGGTTGAGATTATTTCGAAGTCACTCAAATAATTAAATTATTTATCCTTAGAAATGACTTAATAGTTGACAATAATCAATTGTCTTTAATTATTGTACTTTTCCCAAGTTAGACTTAAGAAAGAAGATATAAATCACTTACTCCACCAAGCAAGCACCTAAAAGAGGCAAATAATGTCTTCCACATGCTAAGACACCAAGCCTATGTAAAAGACCTTCTGAAGCTACCACTAGATTCAACAAAGGGGATTTATTTTGGATGGTGTGAAGGATCATGTGATCCCAAACATAACAAGGAAGGACATAGCACACAAGTTGTGACGACCTTCACTAGTTTATACCAAAGTACTAACAAGAATAGAAAGATGGCACTACAAGATAAGCTAAACAGTATTCACATGAACAAATCTAAGATTGTGACCTCATATCTCAACAAGATTCAGCAAGATTGTGATGAGCTATCAACTGTGGGAGAAGTTGTGAATGATTCTGAGCTTATAAAAGTAGCTCTAAAGGATTGTGTTAAGCAATGGTCTACCTTTGTGGAGGGGATCCTTGCTAGACAGCAGCATCCAAATTAGAGCCTATTGTGGGACAACTTTACCCAAAATGAGATTTGGGAAATTTCTATCATTGGTGGACAGTACAAGGGTGGAAATGTGGACCTTGCTCTTGTTGGGAAAGTAAACAAGAGAAAGGGCAAAGCCAAGTAGAACCAAGGTGGAGGAGGAACTTCATAGGGTAAGAAGGAGAAGGACATGAGCAAAGTCAAGTGCTTTGCATGTCACAAGTTTGGTCATTATGCCAAACAATGTCCAAACAAGAAGGGCAAAGGGAAAACTTCTACAACAGTTGCAACACAAATGGATGAGCTTTCTGAGAAGTTTGAAAGGGAGGCGTGTGTAGGATTAGGGAGAGTAACATATATCTATTGAGAGGATAGCCTGTGAAGGACATGGTGCATGATAGTGACAACCAAAGTGAGCTTTGGCACAAGAAGATACAACATCTACACTACAAGGCTTTACCACTATTGCAGAAGATGTTCACTAGTTTCTCAAAGATCAAGGTGGAGCAAGAGGGCGTGTGTAAAGGATGTGCAGTTGGAAAGCATGCCAAGGCAACCCTTCCTCATAGTGAGACCAAGTCCAGGGGAGTGTTGGACTTGGTGCATTCAAATGTATGTGGTCCTATATCAATGGAGTCAATCTCGAAGCAACTAGTTTGTGGCCTTCATAGATGAATATTCCAAGAGGACTTAGATCTACTTCCTGAAGACCAAGGATAAGTTCTTCAGTCGGTTCCAAAACTTCAAAGCTCTTATGAAGAACCAGACTAGGAAGAAGATCAAGGTGTTGAGATTAGATAATGAGGGTGAATATTCCTCTAATGGGTTCAAGGGCTTTTACAAGGAGGTAGGAATCAAGAGAGAACTCATAGTGCTTTACAACCCTCAGTAGAGTGGGGTCACGAAAAGGAAGAACAAGACCATAGTTGGAACATTGAAAGCAATGATCCATGATTAGAACTTACCTGTGTTCTTGTGGGCAAAGGCTTACAATACAGTTGTTTACTTGCAGAACAGGAGTCCTCATAGGGTAGTGGAGGAGAAGACTATTTAAGAGGCTTTTATAGGAGTGAACTATGAAACCAGAGGTAAGCCACCTACCTGTATTTGGCAGTCCATCTTTTGTCCATATTCCTTCATAGAGGACAAACGTGGAGCCTTCTTTTCAAACAGGGATCTTTGTGGGCTACAGTGAGGTCTCAAAGGCTTACAAGGTCTACATTCCAAGACAGAGGACAGTCATCATTAGTCAGGATGTCAGATTCAAGGAGGGTAGGACCTTTAGGAGGCCTCATAGCACAAAGAAGGTGGTGGTCGAGGAGAGGGAGCAAGAGCATCCGATGGTTGAGGAGTATATAACAACACCAACAGTAGGGATACAACCTTCAGTCCAGGGGTAGGAGTGAGATCTTCCTTCTAGTTCTACTAGGAGGAGGCCAAGATGGTTCAAGCAAACATTAAGAGATACAAAGGAGCATGTGGAGGCTCCTAACAAGATGTTTCACTTTCGACAAAGTAGACCACCAGCTAGATTTTCCAACTATATGGCCTTGTTGAGCAACATTAGTGATTCTGAGCCTTCTACTTTTGAGGAAGCAACAAATCAGCAAGTTTGCAGGGATTCCATGGTAGAAGAGTACAGCTCCATCATGAGGAACGATGTGTGGGACATACTACCAAGGCCAGAGGGAAAGTTTGTGGTCACTTTTCGATGGATCTATAAGATCAAGCATGTAGTAGATGGCAATGTCGAGAAGTAAAAGGTGAGGTTTCTGTCAAGAGGGTTCTCCCTGAAGGAGGGAGTGGACTGCAAGGAGACCTTCGCAATTGTCGCTAGATATACTTCTATCAGGGCGGTCATATCTGTTGCCTCATAGATGGGTTGGAGGATACATCAGATGGATGTGAAGACTACCTTCCTCAATGGGGTGATTGAGGAGGTGTAAGTTGAGCAACCTCGAGGATTTGAGGGGAATGGGAGGGGGTCCCATGTATGTAGATTGAAGAATGCCCTTTACAGCCTGAAGCAGGCTCCTACTTCAAGATCAATGGGTACCTTCTTGGTTTGGACTTCACCAAGAGTGAGGCGGCCTCCTACTTGTATTATGTATTGGTTGAGGATGAGTTGCTTATCTTGGTGCTGTAAGTGGATGATATATTCTTGACAGAATCGAAGAGGCTCATTGGGATGTGCAAGGAGGACCTTGAATCTAAGTTTAAGATGAAGGACATTGAGCTTATGCACTACTTTTTGGGATTGGACGTGTGGCAGTTGCCAAGAGAGATCTTCCTTAGGCAAGGCAAGTGTGCAGTTGAGATCCTAAGGAGATTCAGGATGAAGGATTGCAAGCTTATGTCCACACCTATAATCATCAATTTGAGGAAGATTGATGCTTCCAAGAGTGAGTTGGTGGATCCGACCTTGTACAGGCAACTTATTGGGCCTTTGATGTATGTGGTCAACACGAGGCTAGGTATTTTCTTTGCATTGAGTACACTCAACCAGTTTATGGTGGAGCCAAGGCAGGTTGATTGGGTGGTAGCGAAAAATGTGTTGAGGTACCTTTGTGGTACAATAGACTTTGGTTTAAGGTATATCAAAGTTGGTGGAGTATAGTTGCAACTTATTGGAACCTTGATGCATGTGGTCAACACTAGGCTAGATATTTGCTTTGCAATGAACATGCTCAACTAGTTTATGGTGGAGCCAAGGCATGTTCATTGGGTGGCAGAAAAGCATGTGTTGAGGTACCTTCATGGTACAGTAGACTTTGGGATGAGGTATGTTAGACTTGGAGTATAGCTACAATGATGCATACATTTTGATTGGGCAGGGAGCGCAGTTGATAGGAAACCCACTTATGGATGTTGTTTAAGCTTGGCGTGACCTGTAGTCTCGTGGTTCAGCATGAAGTAGCACTTAGCTCAGTAGAGGCTGAGTACATGGCAGCGAGTCTAGCAAGTTATTAGGCCATCTTGCTTCGCAAGATCCTCACAGGTTTATTTGATCTTGAGATGGGACCAACTGTGATACATTATGATAACCAAAGTTGCACCAACCTTTCGAAGAATCCAGTGTTCCATAATAAGTCCAAGCACAAAGAGATCAAGTACTATTTCATCAGAGACATGGTCTAGAGAGGTGTTGTGAGATCGCAGTATATACCCACAAGGGAGCAAGTTGCGACATGCAACGTATGCATGAAGGTTGCATAAGATATAAGACATGCATGACAGGCAAGCTACTTATAACTTCTTTCTTATGTTTAGGAAAAGAAGGCCTAAGAAAAGTTACTTAAGTGACTTATCTTTAGTAACTCGACAATTTAATCTTAGCCATCAATCTAGGCCTTAATGAAGTTATAAATTAAGCTTAAGGGAAGAGGCTACGACACACAATCATTGTTAAGCGCTTAGGCAAGTGATTTGTTGAGTAAGAAGGCTCGACATGACCAAGGAGATTCATGAGGATGCTGAGGAGATTTCGAGAGGACATCTAGAGGTCAAATTGGAGGAAAGAGTTCGAGTTCTTGTTGAGGCCGAATTTCTCACACAACGAGGGGTTTTCTCATGCTGAATTTCTCAATAAGAGGTCGAGTTCTAGGTCTTCTTATCAGCGATAATTTCTTATGTATTTCTCTGTAGGTTTAACCCATCTTTTTCGAGTTTATAAAATTTTCACAATGGTTTTGTGGGTGAATTTTTCTACTATATTTGTCACTGATTTTTCACTTATTTGCAATGCAAATTTACCTACTAATTATCAATGAAATTAGTTTTCAGCAGTTCTGAAATTTATTTTGTAAAATATTTTTCTAGGTATTGTTAAATTGCTAAATGAAATTAAATCAAGGCTAATAAGAATTTAAATTAACATGCATCTCCAATCATCATACTCAACCGAGTGATTGAGGGGAAGCCCTCAAAACAAGCCTCAAAATGTCTCCACATGTCAAAATCCAACTCTAGTTGCCCTACATCATCCCCAATGAGGCCATCAAGACAATGTGGTGCAATCTCTCTAAAGTGTTGGGGTTCCATGAGGTGGTACAAGCCCTCCCTAGTCATCCTAGGGATGATTATCTTAATCTAGACTCTGGATCAAGCCATGCCCATCAAATAGTGTCAAGGCTAGCCTAGGGGCATATTGATTCCATTGGGTACATCATCAAGAATCTCCAACACTAAGCAAAGTGAGCTCAGTGTTTCAGCATCTAAGGGTGCTCTAAGGTGTCAATCAACTATTGGAATCATTAAAGTACTCAACGCTCTACTATGGAAGGGCAATGTTGCATCTGCAAGGTCACCATTGTTCTCCAAAAGTGTAGTACAACTTGGGCATCATGTGGAGTGAAAGCATGGAATGTGTGCCCTCAAGGCCTTTGCTGCTCCATGAAGGACCACCTCACAAAACCATCTCAAACTCAAGTGAAGTAACCATCCATTAAAGACAATGACCATAGATGCATCATAGTGGACCATACTTGATTGTTGAAGGATTAGTAAGACTTCAAATCGATATCACCTTCAAATATCTAACTAGACCAAGTCGCATAAACGTAATCCCTATCGTGTTAGGGGTGGCTAGATGGTCAACCCTATTAGGTGCTTCCAACCCCTAAGGGGAGATAACTTGTCCAAGGTCAACCCTTCAATTCATAGGTGCTTATGGTAGTGGTGGCAATAGAGAGGAGAGGTCACACGGTTAGGTGCCATGGTCATGGGACCAACTAATGGAGGTCCATCATCTCGAATGTAGTATGGAGGGAGCAATCATGGAGGCATGAGTTACCCCTTTCCTCAACCTGCTTTTTCCACCCCTCTGGTGCGCCTTTTACTTCTTTTTTATGATGCTTTGATAAGGAGCATAGATTAGGTATCCAAGCTTACTTTTGGTGATGTAGCATTTATTTACCCTGTAGAATTTCCACGAAATTCTGATCTGCTAATATGAATAATCTGAAAACAATTTTTCTTTTCACATAGACTCAGAATTTCTCTACCAAATAGTAGCAAAATAGAACAGAAATAAAAGACACAATTTCACACAATAAACAACACAATTTTCTAGGGAACCCAACTAGGAAGACCCTTGCTTGCTTCATAATTTTATTGAGGAAAACTTAGCAATATATCTCATACAAATACAAGGTTGTTTCAATCTAAAAATACAATGATTCTCTTGCATGTCCTGGGCCTAAAACCCCTGCTTGATCCCTGATCTTCTTCCTCCTTGTATGTGCGCTAGAGGCTTCGATTTCCTTGCGCAATTCCTTAGGAAATAGCCTCCTATTTCCTAGCACAACCTGAGATCCTATTAATTAGGGAATTTCCCTATTTCACTCCAAGAGGAAATTGCTCTCCACAATAACTCGCAGCACAAGGAAACTCCTTGGACCTTTCTTCACAAGCTCACACAAAAAATTATGATCCAATCAGTGTTGCGGGGGAGCGCCCCCCCCCTCGAACCCGCTCCCGAAGCGCGCTCCGGGCGGGAGCGGCTCGGGAGCGCGCTCCCAAAATCGCTCCCGGACGGGAGCGATTTTTGGGAGCGCGCTCCCGTAAAAAAATTTGCGCTCCCTGGTCTGTGAGGGAGCGCTTCAGGGAGCGATCGCTCCCGCGCTCTCGGAGCGTCTTTTAATGCCCGGGAGCGATCGGGGAGCGATCGCTCCCTGATAGCTCTCGGGCATTAAAAGACGCTCCGGGAGCGGTCCGGCGGAAAAAAAAAAATCCGCCGGACCCGAAAATTAAAAAAAAATTTAGAAATTTTTTTTTTGTTTATAAGCCCAATGGGCCAAAAAAAAATCATTTCAACTTCATTGAGCTTGAGAGTGAGAGCTGAGCAAGGGCAAAGGAGCAAGGAGCAAGAGCTGAGGAGCAAGGAGCCAGAGCTGAGGAGCGAGGAGCAAGTGCCAAGGAGCGAGGAGCAAGCCTGCAGAGGTAAGTAACTTAATCATTTAGTTAGTTTAGTTGGTTAGGTAGTTAATTTGGTTAGTTTAATTTATCTGTTTGAGTTTAAAGCTCATTAATTTAAATTAAATCAATAAATTAAATGAATTAATCCCAATAAACTAAATTAATTTGCAGATTCAAGACTCAAACCCTACAAACATCAAACACCATGGACCTGGGGATATTTATTGGCATTTTCCTCTTCCTGGTCCCTTTTATGGTTATTATGGTGGTGGAGAGTAGGAAACGGAGGGGGCCTCAAACTGAAGAAGTGGATGAAGAAGCCGGAGGAAGTCAAATGGGTGAAAACCCCAGTGAGGAGGAGGTGGAGGAGGGTGAACATGAGGGTCAAAAAACTAAACAAGACCAAACTCCATTGTGGAAATATGTTCACAGGGCTGAAACAGGGAGAGGGGGTGGAACCACTAAATTTCATTGCCCCCATTGCAACACTGACTACACAGGCTCATACACCCGTGCTAGAAGACACCTCTGCAGGAAAAGGCCATGGGATGGAGAGAAACAAATAGGAATCAAAACTTGTGACAAGGTGTCAACAGCAGATAGAGCCAAATACATAAAGGAAGAGGAGGACGCCCAATACAAAACAAAAAGATCAAGGGGTTTCTTTGAACCAATCTCACCATCACAAAGAACTCCTTCAGCATCCTCCCAAGGCAGTGGATATGGACATGGAGGCACAGGGTCATCATCTTTAAGGCGTAGAACCATATCAGATTTCCTTGATGAGGGGTGTAGGAATGATGTGGATTCAAAAGTTTACAGGTTCCTCTATGCATGTGGGATACCATTCAATGTTCTACGCTCACCTTATTGGCACGAAATGGTTTCTGCCATAAATGATGCCCCTAAAGGATACAAGAGCCCTGGGTATGACAAGGCAAGAACTGTTGGCCTTGATCATGAAAAAGCAAAAATATCACAGTCTTTGAATAAAATGACAAGTTCTTGGACTGATAATGGGGTGTCCATTGTATCTGATGGATGGACAAATGTAAAAGGCAAGCCATTGATAAGTGTTCTTGCTGTGTCCCGAAGTGGTCCCATCTTTCTAGTTGCACATGATTACTCAGACAAGTTCAAGACCGCTATCAACATTGCAGAAGCATTGCTTGAAACAATTGAGTGTATTGGCCCATACAATGTCATCCAAGTCATCACTGATAATGCTCCTAATTGTAAGGCAGCGGGAGCAATTATTGAGGATAAATACTCGAACATATTTTGGTCTGGATGTTTGGTTCACACATTGAACCTTCTGTTGCATGATATTGTCAAAAACAAAAATGAACAATACCAATGGATTGGTGATTTGTACAAGAAAGGAAAAAAAATGATAAAATTTATTACAAATCATAGCAATACCCATGGCCTTTTCCGCAGTCACTCGAGATTGGAGTTGCTGAAGATTGCGAGGACTAGATTTGGTAGCTATTACCTCACCTTCAGGCGCCTTTTGAAGGTAAGAGAGGCATTAGCTAGCATGGTATCAAGTCCACATTGGCAGGTGTTAAAGGAAAGGGCTACAAATGTAGCTGACATGGCAGGTTTTGAAACGGTGGAGGAGGCCGCTCTTGATGGGCAGTTTTGGACAACTGTGAGACAGGTATTGGATTTCACCAAGCCAATTTATAACATGATTTGGTTTGCAGATACAGACAAACCAGTGATTGGCGAGGTGTATGAGCAAATGGATACCATGTTGGGGGAAATAAAAGACATTGTTCATAATAAAGATCCCAACTTGTACAAACTGATTCATGATTGTGTGTGTGAACGGTGGAATAGGCTTAACCTTCCACTACATTGCTTGGCGTATATCCTTACGCCAAAATACTACTCAGAATCTTGGTTGGGCAAACCTGCAGCAGGGGGTGGTGTTAGGACCAAACCCCATTTAGATCAAGAGGTAACTAGAGGATATCTGGAAGCATTAGAAAAGTTGGTGCCTGACAGGGAGTAATGTGCAGTTGTGCGCCTTGAAATAGGCAGATACTTCAGTGGCAGTGGTTTGTATGGTAACTTCCATGCAATGGACGACAAAGATAAATTTGATTCTCTCACATGGTGGGAAACATATGGCGGCCACGGACTTTTGCCAAAATTGGCAAAAAAAGTTCTTTCACAAGTTGTAAATTCTTCTTCTGCAGAGAGGTGTTGGAGCACCTACAGTTATATACATAATGTGAAAAGAAACAGGCTCAACGAAAACCGAGCAGAAAGCTTGGTTTATGTGCACTACAATTTGAGGTTGTTGAGCCATTACTGTGATCGGGCTAATGAAGATCCCACATATAAAATTTGGGACAATCACACTGAGGACGACAATTTGGAGGATGGCATTGTACATATGGAAGAACTAGAAGAGGAGCTTGTACGGGATGAACATGAAGCAGCTGCAGCAGCCATGCCACCTCCACCTCCACCATCCAGTAGCAGTTCTCGGGGCCCGAGTCTTGTTCCATTGCTGTCGCCACCTCCATCGACACCCTCGCGTGGAAGCTCTAGTTCTGGTCGTCGGTCTGTGCGGGAGACTCCTAGAAGACCACCACGACCTACTTATACTCCTGGGGACTCTCGTGGCAAGGGCCACTTGTAGATTTACAGTTTACTTGTCTTTTTTAGTTTCTATTAGACTTTAGTTTTCATAACTGTTGAGTTTTGAGTCCTTGACTCTTGACTCTTGACTCTTTCATATCATTATGACATTATGATATTTTTTGTAAACATTATATCACTGTGACAATGAAAATTTGAAGTTTGAAGTTGGGCCTTGGCAATTATAACTCATTGGTAATGATTGTGAATTATGAATATGATGCTTTGTGAAAGACTAAAGTTGTTTCATTTCATCTCATTATTCATGTTTCATTTTATAAATTTTTAACATTTCATATCATGTTAACAGTTAGAAGTTAGGACTTAGAAATATCTTCGATATTACTTCTTGTAATGGTTAAACTTGGCTTACAAGTACAACTTGTTACTTTGGTGATCAATGACGATAAATGTTATTGAATTTTCAATTCTGAAAGCTTTCAACTTCAATGTATCAACTTCATGTTATGTTGCAGTTGTAATATGTATTTTACTAACTTGTGGACATGGTTGATGACGATTATAATTTCTAGATGATTGATGTGATATATGGTTCAATGATCAATTTATGTTTTTTTATGTTTTTTATGTCTATTTCATCATTCTACATGTTTTTGTTGACATATATGTATCAAAATTAAAAAATATAAAAAATATATATATTTTTAAAAAATCGCTCCCCGATTCGCTCCCAAACCGGGAGCTTCTGAAAATGGTCGCTCCCGCTCCCGCTTCCGCTCCTGCTCCCCGCTCCCGCTCCCGCTCCCAAGTAACATTGGATCCAATTGTGTGCCTTCAATCTCCTTATAAGCTCTTCGATTAGGCTATATTGTTAGTGAGTTTCTAAATTAGGAAGTTGAACTAGAGCTTTTCTAGTTAACAAAAGTAAACACAACTAGTTAACTGGATTCTCCTAAAATTGAGGAGGCTAACTCCACTTGTTCTTTCAGTTCCTAATTTAACTCACACTAGAGGACAAATAACTCGATCCTCCACAAATTCGCACTAGTCAAATTGCTTCTTGAACTCGTCCACATCACTAGAACTCATGCATGATTAAGAAGATCAGAAAATCGATTCCTTGAATTAAGGCACGAATCAAGGATTAAGGCACGAATCAAGGAATCCATTCATACGCTACTTTTCAACACTCCATCTTAGCTAGGAAGGAATTTTGTACAACTCCTAACTTATCTCTGTGATGAACAAAACTGCTTCTTGTGAATGCCTTGATCAAGATTTTGTTGTCTACTCTCCTAGTGGAATGTACGTAGCTTCACCAACCCCTTATTCACGCAATCTCTAAGATGGTGATACTTGATCTCGATATGCTTTGAGCAATCATGAAACATTGGGTTTTCAGACAGCTTAATGCAACTCTAATTATCACAATGTATCATGGTAGGATCCATCCTATGTTTGAAAAGTCCCACAAGCAACTTCCTCATCCAAATAGCCTCACAACAGAGTAGCAACCATGTACTCGGCTCGGCCTCTGTTGAACTGAGTGCAACTGATCTCCGCTTCCTATTGTACCAAGAAATAGTTGTTGACCCAATGTTGAAGATGCCACCTGAAGTACTCTTCATGTCGATGGAGCTCCCTGCCCAATCTGCATATATGAAGCCCTCAAGCCTCACTCCATCAACCTGTCTATACCATAAAACATAGATCGTTGTGAATCTGAGGTATCTCAACACATGTTTTGCAGCAACCCAATGCACTATGGTCGGTTCCACCATGAACTGACTCAGCTGGTTGACAACAAAACAAATATCAGGTCGTGTGTTCACCAAGTACATCAACGACCTAATGAGTTGCCTGTATAATGTAGGATCCACTCGCTCTCTTCTGCTAGCATCCACCTTCCTCCAGTTTGTGACTAGAGGTGTGACCATGGCCCTGCAATCCTACATATGAAATCTCTGGAGAATCTTTGTTGTGTACTTGCCTTGTCCCATGAAGATCTCACCATCACCCTGCCAAACCTCCAAGCCAAGGAAATAGTGCATAAGCCCCATATCCTTCATCTCAAACTCCCTTGCAAGGTCCTCCTTGCAATCCTAGATCAAGCTCTCATCTCCAATCAGTATAAGATCGTTGACATAGAGAACTAGAATGAGCGGAAGTCCTCCAACCATAATGTAGTACAAGTTGGGATCCACCTCACTCTTAATGAAGCCCAATCCTCAAAGGTAGTTGTCAATCTGAGTGTACCATGCTCTCGGAGCCTGCTTGAGCCCATAAAAATTTCTCTTCAGCCTACACGCATATGTGTCTCTGTTGAACTACTCGAATCCTTCTAATTGCTCCATATAGATCTCCTCCTCAACCACTCCACTGAGGAAGGTTCTCTTCACATCCATCTAGTGGATCTTCCACCCCATCTATGTTGCAAGTACCAGAATAGTCCTGATGGACGAATATTGTGCTATTAGGCAAAAATCTCCTCATAATCTATGCCCTCAATTTGTGAGAGGCCCTTGGCCATAAACCTATCCCTGAACTTCTCCAAACTCCCATCTGCTCCATGTTTTAGCTTGTACACCCATCTTGATCCAACTATTGATTTCCCCTCAAGTCATGGACAATATCCTAGACATCATTCTTCATGATAGAGGAATAATCCTCCACCATGGCATCCTGCCAAACCTTCTGAGGTGTTGCATCCTTATAAGAAGAAGGCTCAGTGTCCACTAACTCTGTCATCAATGCCATATAACATATGTTCCTTTGTGGTTGTTTACTCTACCTAAACATGGTGCTAGGTGCCTTGCCCTACTCCTAAGCCCCATGAATCAACCTCTCAGCCACTTGGCCTTCTTCTTCCCTGTGGTGGGTGGCTCTGGTTGATTTTTCTGCTCTCGGCCTAGTTTCTCCTCCTCATCCTACTGCAAATCCTGCTGCGCTACCCTCTTACCACTAGATTGTGATTGTGGCTGACTCTGAGGTGTTGGTTGTGACTCTTGTTTGGGAGCAAGTAACTCCTCAAGTACTGCAATCTGCTCATGCTCCAAGGAAACTCTCAGAGCTTGATCCTCCTGGAATCTCACATCTCGCCTGAGAACTGTCTTCCTAAGTCCTGGAAGATACACCCTATATGCCTGAGATGTCTCACTATACCCCACAAAGATACCCTTCTCTGTTGTGGCATCCAACTTCTTCCTATTATCTTTGGACACATGACAGTAGACCTTTGTGCCAAAGATCTGGAAGTGTGAAACATCAGGCTTCTTGCCTGTGAAAGCCTCCTCTGGTGTAACTCATCCAAGCACCCTATGTGGACTCTTGTTCTGCAGAAATATAGCAGTGTTGCATGCTTCTGCTCGCAAGGACCTAGGCAGATCCTGATCATGCAACATAGCCCTAGCTTCTCCAACAATGCTCTTGTTCTTCTGCTCAGCACCCCATTCTACTGAAGGTTATGAGGTGTTGTCAACTCTCTCCTAATACCTTCTTTTGCACAAAACCCTTTGAAGGCATCAGAGATATATTCTCCACCATTGTCACTTCTCATTGCCTTGATTTTCTTCCCGATCTGCTTTTCTACCAAGGCCTTAAACTCCATGAACTCGTCTAAGACCTCATCTTTCTTTTTCATAAAATAAATCCAAGTTTTCCGAGAAAAAACATCAATGAAAGTAACATAATACATTTGTCTGATCAGTGATGGATAAGAAAAAGGCCCACACACATCTGAATGCACCAGCTCCAAAATCCCTTTAGCTCTGCTATCTTGACCATGGAAAGAAGACTTGGCATACTTGCCAAGCGTGCATCCCCTGCACTCTCCACTCTTGTCAAGGCCTCCTGTTGGTAATGTTGTGGCAATCTGCTGAAGAATCATCAACGCCCCATGATGTAAGTGCCCCATGCACCTATGCCAAAGTTCACCAACATCTTCACAACCTACCTTGCTCTCAAGGTTGCATCTATCTGTACCTGCAACTTGTAGAGGTTCTTCACCCTCACACCTATCTGCTTCATTACTTTTGAAGCTAGATGCTTGAGGTAAGCCTTACCTCTGTTGAAGATGACATCATACTCTTTGTCCTCAAGGATAACTACTAAAACCGGGTTCTTCTTCAGCCTTGGAACATGGAGAACATCTTTGAGATGAAGAGGATTACTTGACTCCCTCTCAAAGCTAACAGTACCAACTCCCTTGGTAGCATACTTGCCATTATCTCCAAGCTTGATATTTATCTACATATCCTTCTCATCCTGCTGGCTAAAATACTCCCTGTTCCCATTCATATGGAAAGAGGCTCCTAAATCAATATATCACGTACTGCTCCCTACTGAGCTTGCCATGCAAGCTATCAATGAGAAATTCTTTTCAAACTAAGAGGCAAACTCATCTACCTAAACTGATGCAGCTACATGCTCCTTATTTGACCCCTTCTTCTTCCGGTTAGGACACTTAGCAGCATAGTGTCCAAAAGTATGGCAATGGAAGCAATTGATCTTACTCAGATTTGACTTCTTCTTGTCACCCTTTTGATTGTTCTCACTCTTCCCTTTGCCTTCTTGCCTTTGGTTAGCAGCATAGTGTCCAAAAGTATGGCAATGGAAGCAATTGATCTTACTCAGATTTGACTTCTTCTTGTCACCCTTTTGATTGTTCTCACTCTTCCCTTTGTCTTTCTTGCCTTTGGCTTTACTTGCAAGAGCAAGATTTCCTCCTCCTCCTCCACTACTACTAGAAGTCTTGATTAGTCTGAGCTGCAATCCTACTCTCTCAATCCCAATCTTGTGTGAGTTGTCATCTTTCAAACTTGAATACTATGTGCTAGTCGATTCCTGTTCACTGCTCTGATACCATGTAAAATTTCCACGAAATTCTGATCTGCTAATATGAACAATCTAAAAACAATTTTTCTTTTCACATAGACTCAGAATTTCTCTACCAAATAGCAGCGAAATAGAACAGAAATAAAAGACACAATTTCACACAATAAACAACATAATTTTTCTAGGGAACCCAACTGGGAAAACCCTCGCTTGCTTCAGAATTTTATTGAGGAAAACTGAGCAATAGATCTCATACAAATACAAGCTTGTTTCAATCTGAAAATACAATGATTCTCCTACCTGTCCTAGGCCTGAAACCCCTGCTTGATCCCTGATCTTCTTCCTCCTTGTATGTGCACTAGAGGCTCCGATTTCCTTGCGCAATTCCTTACGAAATAGCCTCCTATTTCCTAGCGTAGCCCAAGCTCCTATTAAATAGGGAATTTCCCTATTTCTATGCGCACTCCAAGAGGAAATTGCTCTCCACAATAACTCACAAAAGAAAACTCCTTGGCAACTTTCTTCACAAGCTCACACAAAAAAATATAATCCGATTGTGTGCCTTTGATCTCCTTATAAGATCTTCAGTTAGGCTATTGTTAGTGAGTTTCTAAATTAGCAACTAGAACTAGAGCTTTTCTAGTTAATAAAAGTCAACACAACTAGTTAACTAGATCCTCCTAAAATTTAGGAGGCTAACTCCACTTGTTCCTTCAATTCCTAATTTAACTCACACTAGAGGACAGATAACTCGATCCTCCACAAATTCGCACTAGACAAACTGCTTCTTGAACTCGTCCACATCATTGGAACTCGTGCATGATTAAGAAGATCAAAAAATTGATTCCTTGAATTAAGGCACAAATCAAGGAATCCATTGCTACGCTACTTTTCAACATAGCCTTTAAGGATGAGTTGGTTTCTCGCTCATCAAGATTGGGACATGCAAGGGTTCCTTTATTATATGATGGAGCATATAGTGCTCAAGATCCAAGTGATGGCTAATGAGACGGATAGAGCTCTTGCTAGGCTATTTCCCACACACTAATTATTGTCCTAGCCATCTTTGGCATTTTATCTTTTCTTTTCTTTTTTGTGGCCATCTTATGCTTTTATCTTTCTTTTAGTTGCATCAACCTCTAGGGCAAAGTTTTCCAGCCCTGACTCAAGGATGTGGATATGAGGGTGCCAAATCCCAATGAACCAATGACAACAAACCCAAAGAATGGATGTGACATCAAGGGAATGATAAAAGGTGTTAAGTATGGAATGGTTATGGACATGCTACTTCAATCCAAGTTTCCCAAATAGTGCCCCTCCTATAACCCTAAGGCCGTAGAGGCAATCCCACTAGACTAGGGCTAAATACTAATCCTTGGTAAGGTGAAAGAACAAGTTTACAGTCAAGATCGGTCAATCATCCAAATCACCCATTTATCCATGTTACAATGCCCAAAACATTAAGTACAAGCACTTGATTGCAAAATGGTTAAATAACTTGTTGAGTGGTAACCCACATTCCTTTAAGAGGAATGCCAAATGGTTAGAGTCGTATGAAGGTGCAAATGGCGAAGGAATGTGGCATATCATCATAATTTACAATGTATAGAGCTACCTAGTTGGATGTCCAAGATAGGAGAAAAAAAAAATCTCATGTGGAGTTACCCACTTTTGGTGGATAACAAAGATACAAAATTCTAATTTCTCCATGTGAAATCCAATGAGGTTGGAACCACTCTCAAACATCCTAAAACAATTAATGATAATGTTTAAAAATTTACGTATTAATTTTCACTTTAATAAGTTAATATTACCATTAATTACAAAGCATTAGTAGGGCCCTAGTTTTGAGTATTAGGATGCCCCACTCATATTAGGTAACTCCTCAAATGAACTATGTTTATTCATTTAGATTGTTCATAGTTATATACATGAGGGAGTGACTCTTGGGTTTCACCTTCCGATGACTCTTCCTTTTCCATTATTTATTATTTACATTATTTATAATTGTTCACCCAATCCCCATGATTAGGCGTTAACATTCCCCCCCCCCCCAAATCTGAAGGAATGTTGGTCAGTCCAAGCATCGTTCTAAATCTTTCAAGTTTTTCTCTTCCAAGCGCTTTGGTGAAGATGTATGAAATCTTCTCATTAGTGGAACAATGGCGTAGATGGATTGTCTTGGCCTCAACATGATGTCGAATCAGATGGTATTTTGTATTGATGTGCTTCGTTCGATCATGGAACTTTGGGTTCTTGGCCAAATTATTGCAGAGGTGTTGTCAATCATGAGTGGAGTTGAATTTACTTGTTTTACCTACAAATTTTCCAAAATTTTCCTGAGCCACACAATTTCTTTTGTTGCCTCAGCTGCTACCACATAGTGCGCCTCTGTTGTGGAATCTACTGGAACTGATTGTTTGTGTGATCTCCAAGGAGACAGCTCCTGATCCAAGACTCATAGGATAACCAGAAACAGATATCTCAATTTCTTTGTCTCCATCGAAATCTGAATCAGAGTATCCAATCAAGCTAAAGTCGTCCACCTGTGTATACTTGAGTCCAAAGTCTTGAGTTCCCTTCAAGTACTTTAGAACTCTTTTTGCAACAGACCAATGTCCCTCACAAGGCTTTTGCATAAACCTGGAGAGGATCCTAACAACAAACGAAATGTCTGGTCTGGTGGTAGTCAAGTAGTTGAGACTTCCTACAAGCTGTCTATACTTTGTTGCATCCTCAAATTCTTTTCCTTCAGCAGATGTGAGCTTTAAGTTTTGTTCCATTGGAGTAGTTAGAGGATTGCACTCAGCCATGCCAAACCTGTTCAACAAATCTCCAATGTACTTCTTTTGAAAAAGGAATATAGATTTCGGGTGTTGAGTTACTTCAATACCAAGATAGTAATGAACATAGCCCAAATCAGTCATTTCAAAACCTTTCCTCAATTCCTTCTTTATGGATGCAATGTAGCTCTCATTGATCCCTGTCATCAAAAAATCATCTACATATACCACAAGATATACAACTGTTTTGCCAACTTTCTTGACAAACAAAGTTGCATCATCAAGATCATAATGTTTGAGATTGAGTTTCAGAAGATGCTCAATTAACTTTTCATACCAAGCCCGCAGTGCTTGCTTGAGGCCATACAAAGATTTCACAAGTTTGCATACTTTATGTTCATGTCCTTTCATAGCAAATCCTTCGGGTTGGGACATAAAAACATTCTCTTTTAGATCTCCATTTAAGAAAGCAGTTTTTACATCCATTTGATGGACTTTCCAGCCATTCTGAACTATTAGGGCAAAAAGTGTCCAGATGGTAGCCCATTTTGTTGTGGGGGCAAATGTCTCCTCATAATCGACCCCTTCCTTCTGTGCAAAACCTTTTGCCACAAGCCTGGCTTTATGCTTGTCAAGTGAACCATCAACTTTATACTTGTTCTTGTAGACCCACTTGCAGCCAATTGGTTTGGTTCTCAATGGAGGCTCAACCAGCTTCCAAGTGCCATTCTTTGTCAAGGCATCATACTCCTTTTGCATCGCTTCTTTCCATTCATCATCAGAAGCGACTTTTTTGAAGGAAGTTGGTTCAAAATTTGTAGACAAATTCAATTCACAATCATAAGAAACGTCCATATCAACAAGTGAATCAGAATCATCTACATCACCTCCATTTTGCCTGGTTGAATTTCTTGTTCCTATCTTTACAACCTCATCAGGATGAACACTTTCAAGTGTCTTTGTCAACCACTTTGGGGGACCTTTCTGAGATGGTCCAGGCTGCTCAGTTGATTGAGTTTGGACTGAATCAAGATTGAGTCTTCCAATTCTGTCAATCACATCACTCAAAACGGTTGATCCAGTATAAGAATCCCCCCTTCAAGATGTGGAATTTGATTATCAAATTCTTGAGATGATTTTGCATTTGCGAATCTATCCAACCAATCAAGTTGTCACTCAACAACATTGTTGGCTTTGGAAGATTCAAGAAAGATTACATCTCTAGATACAACAAACTTTTTATTAACTTCATCATAGAGACGGTATGCTTTGGAGGTATTTGAATACCCCAAGAAGATACTCTTATGACTCCTTGCACCAAGTTTGTTTCTATGTACCTTTGGTATCAAGGCATAACAGGTGGAACCAAAGACCCTGAGATGCTTTACCGAAGGAATGTGCCCATACCACATTTCATAAGGAGTCTTGTTTCTAATAGTATTAGATGGACATCTCTTCTTTACATATACAGCACATAGAACTGCATCAACCCAAAACATCAATTTTGCATTCTTGAAAAACATCATGGAGCGCACCATATTTAAGATTGTCCTATTCATTCTTTCAGTTTGCGAATCTATCCAAGCGATCAAGTTGTCGCTCAACAACATTGTCGGCTTTGGAAGATTCAAAAAAGATTACATCTCTAGATACAACAAACTTTTTATTAACTTCATCATAGAGACTGTATGCTTTGGAGGTATTTGAATACCCCAAGAAGATACACTTATGACTCCTTGCACCAAGTTTGTTTCTATGTACCTTTGGTATCAAGGCATAACAGGTGGAACCAAAGACCGTGAGATGTTTTACCGAAGGAATGTGCCCATACCACATTTCATAAGGAGTCTTGTTTCTAATAGCATTAGATGGACATCTATTCTTTACATATACAACACATAGAACTGCATTAGCCCAAAACATCAATTTTATATTCTTGAAAAACATCATGGAGCGCACCATATTTAAGATTGTCCTATTCATTCTTTCAGCTACTCCGTTCTATTGGGGATTATAAGGCACAATTGTTTGATGTTTGATCCCATGTTGGCGAAGATAGTTTTCAAATTCATTTGAAGTGTATTCTTTTCCATTATCAATGCGAATAGAGCCAATAGGAGATTGTGCATCATTTTCAATCCATGTATGAAAGTTCCTAAATCTTTGAAAAGCATCAGATTTGTTCTTCAATAAATAAAGCCAACACATTCTTGTGTAATCATCAATAAATGCCATCATATATTTATTTCCATTTGCAGAAGGAACAGGCATTGGACCACATAAATCTAAATGAGTGAGTTCAAGTTTTCTATGTGTTCTAGAATGTGAATCATGAAAAGATTGCTTGCTATGCTTTCCCAGAATGCAAGCATCACATTGCTTAAGTTTCCTAGGAATTGTAGGCAAACCAGTAACACCATTTTTCTTCAACAAGCGAAGGTTGTCATAGTTCAAGTGTCCAAATCTAGCATGCCATAATAAACTTGATGGAAATGTACCTTCATCATAATGAGAATTGTATGAGAAATTTTGTGCACTAGAAAAGGTACCTTGCAGCTTGAGAAGCCTTTCTTCTTCTATCCCCGTCATGACAAGTGAGTGATCTGATGCTTTTCTTACCTCAACCTTGTCATCAAACATATGAATGGAGTGTCCTTGCTGGCGATTGTGGACCACGGACAATAAGTTTCTCCTCAGTTGGGAGATATAAAACATCATGCAGAAAAACGCTTCGAAGACCAGGCAATTTGAGCCTGATTGTGCCAAGCCCTGATGGCTTGAGTTTTGATTTGTCTGCAAAGTATACTGCTCCATCAACATTGTCAGTGAATTCTTCAAAAAAATCTCTTCTAAAAGTCATGTTGCAAGTTGCTCATGAATCAAGCAACCAATCATTTTTCCAAGAAGCAAGTGAAGCATTAAACAAGTCTTCATTTACTCCAATATTACAATGTGCCACAACATAGTGAGCGGATTCACGTGCTTCACCCTTCTCTTTGTCATTAGGTTTACCTTTGGGTTGATTTCTTTCCTGCTCAATTATGTCCCAAGGCAACTTGCTTGTGGATGCATCATGTGATCCATCTCTATTGCAACGTATGCAATGCAAATCTGACTTTTCTTCTTGAGAGTGTTTGCCCCCCCCTCCTTTGAAATTTCTTCTTCCTCTTCCTCTTCGACCACCTCTTCCTCTGGAAGAATCTTGAGCAAGATTCTTTTCTCTGTGTGCAAGACACAGCCTCTTTAGAAGACTGAGGAGTTGTCTTCTTCCCAAAAGTTCTCTCTCTCAGCAAATTTATTCACAAGGGAGTCAAAGGTAATTTCTTTGAGGTTTCCATTTGCTTGCAATGACCTGAGATAATTTGAATAAGTGAGATAAAGTGCCTTAACAAAAGCTATCAGAGGAATGTCTCGTTCAACATTAGTGACTTTGATATCATAAATAATAGATTTTACTTTTGATGCAAGAGCAAGAGGATCATCATTTTGTAATTCAAGGTTGAACAATTTAATCATGAATTGAACAACTTCAAGCGCAGAGTGTGAGTCATAGAGTTCCTTCAATTTTTGTAAGGCTTCAAAAGCATTTGGAAATGGCGAAATATGGCGACTCACCTCTTCATTTACGGATGCTGCAATGAAGGCATAAGCCTTGTTGTTCTTATTTTCCCAAATGGTGAATTCCTTGTCTGAGGTAGGCTTTTCTGGTTCTTTGTCTCCTTCTCCAACACACACTCCTTTACACAGCTCATTAAAAATGAGAGTGTGTTTGATTTTCTATGACCACTCCCACAATAGATATCAATGAATGCATTGTAAAATCTGTGTACTATAAAAAAATCTTCCAATGCAAATATATTAAATTGTACTTCTGATAGTAATATGTATAAAAATTGCACTTTGATATATCAAACAGAGGTATTATGTGGGGGAGGTGATTTATGGGGGAGGTGGTTTATGGGGGAGGAGGGTGTATATGGGGTAGGTTACACCAAAAGACAGCGTTAAAGTCACAGCGTTATGGCGATCGGCCTTTACGGCACGAAAGTACAGTGGTATGGAGTGGTATGGAGTTAACGTAGAGCGGTGGAGTGGGACTCTAGACAGCATAAACTGGTTTTTTTTTATTGATAACATGGTATGCATATAATGTTTTAACGCAGAGTGGAGAGCGGATTTGTATGAGCCGACAGCGGAGAGCGGAGAGCAGATTTGTATGTTATCATTGGCCAAAGGGGTGGTACTACCATTCGATCAATCCACACGACACAATGACAATGTCGATAATACAGTCATGGAGGTTTAACTGATACTAGAGCAGAGCCACGAAAACTTGTTGGGCCCACAGCACCACAATGGCACCATGCTTCCGTTGCGCCACGATTCCATTGCACCGATACCGATGAGGCGATGCAACAATAACACAATACAACTGATGGGGAGAGTGGTGGAATGCCAGAACAATGGTGTTTCAGTCATGCCACTTTTTGAGCACAAACAAGGAGTGGTGCGATACATAGTTGAACGGTAACATAAAAATTAACACAGTCTACGCCATTAAATCAACACACAATAATGCAACACCGTAACATGGAGATAATACACAGTTACCTATGCCATTTAACAAAACAAACTTTAGGCTTACCACTCTTTTGTTGCGTAATAGTCACGGAGGTTATGTATAAACTTGATACAACACAGTGCTTCCAAGCATCGCAATAACCAGTATTGCTTGCCAGTCTCCCAAAACATCGAAAACAACCCCAAAAAATAGAATGAGGAGGCAACAAAAACAATAAAAAAAAAATTAAACTGCAAGACAAAGGTGACAGTTCTGCAGAAATATGCAGAACATGGGCTTCAGGAGTTACAAGGGTAGGAAGGGAGCCAAAAATTGTGGTTGGGACCTCAGCTCTAATACCATGTCAGGCCAGGAGGTAACTCCTCAAATGAACTATGTTTATTCATTTAGATTGTTCATAGTTATATACATGAGGGAGTGACTCTTGGGTTTCACCATCCGACGCCTCCTCCTTTTCCATTATTTATTATTTACATTATTTACAATTGTTCACCCAATCCCCATGATTAGGTGTCAACAGTTTTTTCTTTTAATTTGAGTAACAAGGATCCTTAATCTCATCATACGATGTCGTATGGAACCGGTCGGTTCAGTGAAATAAAAGGTCAGTTCGGCCAACGGACCAGACGATTCCATACAAGAACTAGTTGGTTCCCTACCAAACTGACCTTTTCCAGTTTCGTGCAACCAATTGGACCGGTTTTGCAAACAAACTAATCAAACCTGCCAGTTCCAATCTAGCGCTAAATCTTGATAACACTGGATGATACCAAGTATGATAAATATAGAGATATCTATTAATATGTTGAAAATAAGTGAATCGGTTGAACTACACATAGTTTTGTTCCTCTGATTCAATATTTGTTAAATTGTGCAACTAGGGCCAAATTCCACCCTTGGACAACTCATTTGATGGAGATAATTATTGCATTGAATTCCTCTTTTCGAGAGGACCAAAATTGACCTAAGGTTCACTAAGTTTGGACAAGGAGAAATATGTTTTTTAAGTCAAGCCCACACATGCGCAATTTGTCAAGGTTGGCTTGAGGTCAAGTTGGACAAATTAACCCTCCCCCCATGCATATAAATAGAAGAGACCTCCATCCTCATTTGGCACATTCATCACACAATGTATTCTTCTCTCTCCTTCATTTATTGGGTCATATAGATTGCAGGGCAGTGTTTCTTCTTCACACGTGAGATTTTTAGAGGCATCTTTGATTGTTTGGGTTGACTTTCTACAACAAGACCGTTTGACCTTGTTTGACAAAGTTTCCGTCATTGGTTTGACTCCATTTGACCACCAAAAATTCGATCTTGGAAGGTTGAGTTGTTAAGCACAAAAATCAAGGAAATCTAGGCACTTTGACCAGTGTTGACTTCAAGGTTGACTACTATTTTGACCACAGAAAATTATAGCAGACTTTCTCTCTTTTGACCGAGTTTGACTAGACTCTGGAGGACCATTTTGGGTTGACTTTGACGAGCAAGGAAAACTGAGTTTGACTACCCTCAAGAAGGACTCTTTCATTGTTGTGTTGACCACCGTTGACTTTTTGGTTAGGGCTGTTTGACTATTATTGTCTGGAAGCACAATACTGTTCTTTTGACAGGGTTGTTTTGGACAATGTTTTGGATCATCTTTTTGTCAAGTCAACTTTGACTTTGACTTCATCATTGTACATTATTGGATTCTCTCTCTACTAAACAATTGATAATAGATAAAAAGAAGGATTAAAGGTTTCCCCTCGTGTGGTTTTTTCCCTAACATCAGCCAAATATTGGTGTTTTCTTGTCTTGGCTTGTCTTCTGCATTTTACTATTTATGTATTAGAGCCCAGGTGAGGACAAGCCCAAGCAAGAGAGAAAAGCAATCACTAAGATATTTGTTGGACAAAGAATATTTGATAAAGTCTCCATGCCCTCTACATCTTACTTCAAGACTGAGGACAAGCTAAATGACAAATCTATCTATCATGCATAGAAGATGACTTTGGACCTAACTTTGGAGGAGCATGAAGTATTAGACTATGTGCAAGGAAAAGTAGTTGAGCCTTCTTCAAATGCACCTGTTGCTGCTAGAACGAAATATAGAAAAGGTGAGGTCAAAGCTAAGAAAAATATAATTGACTCCATTCAAAAGCTAGTTGTCTATATTTCTGATTTGGGAACTTCTAATGTAATGTATGATAAGTTGGTTGGGATGTTCAAAGCGAACAATGCAAATCAAATCCTCTTTCTCAAAAACAAGTTGAAGGATATCGAGATGGATAAAGGGAAGTCTATCCAATCCTACTCCATGAGAATAATTCAAATCAAGAATGACTTGTTATCTATTGGAGAAGTTATTTCTGACAAAGAGCTCACTCTCATTTCTCTTGGAAGGCTTCCAAGACCATGGGATGTATTTGTCACCACCATTCTCAACAATGACAGGATACCTGGTTTCTAAGATTTATTGGCTAGATGCACTCAAGAGGAGACAAGGATGATGGAGAGAGATAAATCCAAAATTGGAAATGAACCTACTGCTTTCTCTGCCCATGCAAAGAAGAAGAATGATGATGATCCAAGAAGACAGAGTCTAGGATCTAAGAAGGGATTCAAAGGAAGAAAAGGAAGATGCTATAATTGTAACAAGTTTGGTCACTATGCTAAAGAGTGCCCTCACAAGAAGAATCCTCCAAGGGATGATAATAACAATAACAACAATTACAAAAGCAATGGCAATCAAAGGACCAACAGGTTCAACAACAAAGGAAAGATAAATGCTCCAGTTGCTCAAGATGGAAATGGTTGACCTCCCAAAAGGACAATATAACAGGTATGATGAAAGTAATGTTGTAGAAAAACAAGATGAGTTTTACCTTATTTTTGCTCTATCTACTGCCTCTCCTCCAAATACTTTGGATCATTAGTTGATTTATAATGGAACCTCAAGGCATTTCATTAGATACAAGGAGGTCCTCTCAAATTTAGTTGAAAAGAAAACTAATCTAAAGATTATACTTGGAGATATGACACCTACCCTGCGAAAGGGATATGAACTATCACTCCTCACTTGAATCATGATGAAACCATTCATCTACAAGTAGTGTATGTGCCCGACTTGAAGAAGAGCATGGTGTCTATTTCTGTGATATCATGGAAGACAAAGGCTTCAAGGTAGCATTCCCTGATGGAAAGGTACGTATTTGGCATAGAAACCCTATATATGCATTTACTCTTGGATTTAGGGTTGATGGTCTCCATCAAGTTGCTGGAATTCCTTTAGGAGATTTAGCAAGTGATACTTCTCTTCAATGTGAGCTATGGCACCGGAGATTTTCACACTTACATTACAAAGCCTTACCTGGGGTAAGGAAGATGGTCACAGGAATGCCCGAATTTAATATGAACCATAAAGGAGTCTATCAGGGATGTGCGGTTGGGAAACATACAAAGGGACCATTCCCTTCTATTGAAAGAAAGACAACTAATATTCTTCAATTGGTCCATTCTGACCTATCTAGTGCCTTTCCCATAACCTCATTGGGAGGATACACATATTATGCAATCTTTGTGGATAACTTCTCACACAAAACATGGATCTATTTATTGAAGAGGAAGGATGAAGTGTTCAAATGGTTACGTTCTTTCAAAACAATGGTGGAGAATCAAACAAGGAAGAAAATCAAAACGTTGAGGACCAACAATGGAACCGAATATGAATCAAATGAATTCAATGATTTTTGCAAAGAGGTTGGCATTAAGAAGGAGACAGTTGTTCCATACACTCCTGAGCAGAATGGTGTCGTTGAAAGAAATAATCGAACAATCATGGAAGACACTTGTGCCATGATCTATGATCAAGGTCTACCGAAATTCTTATGGGGAGAAGTTGCCAACACTACCATATATGTTCAAAATAGGAGCCTGCATCAAGCGTTGGATTTCAAGACACCTGAAGAAGTATTCACTGATAAGAAACCTAATGTTTCTCATTTTAGAATTTTGGGATGTCGTGTATATTTTCATGTGCCTAAAGAGAAAAGGAATAAGTTGGAAGCTTCCGAGAAGAAAGGTATATTCATCGGCTGCAATGAAAATTCAAAGGCATATAGAATCTATGTACCTAGTCAAAGAGATGTGGAAGTACGCAAAGATGTTACCTTTGATGAAAACTGTTAGGAAACCAGCTCACAAAAAGATAGATCAACACCTTATAATTCAACCTCTTCGAGGGGGCAACCTCCTTTACATTACACAAATGAACAATTCTTGGATGATACAAATGACAAGACCTCCTTTCTATATATAGGAGTCTAAGGGGTCATAATATAATTAGAGTCGACATAACAATAATAATGTAAAGGCACAATAATAACAATAGTGGGCTTCTATGGGGCACAATAATAACAATATGGGGACTACATGCGTACAACAATATAATAAGGGGTTTGTACTAATAACAATAAGGGGTTACACTAGTAGTATAGGGGCCCAACATGCCCCTCTCCTTCAAAAAGTGTTGTCCTCAACGCTTGAGTAGTTCTTGATGCTTCTGTATAAGATTCTTGTCCTCCCATGTGGAATCTTCAGCGGGTAAGTTCTTCCATTTGATGAGATACTTTGAAATTGATCGATTTTGTAGTTGTCAGGTTCTTGTTTCTATGACTGCTCCAGGTTCCAATATGATTTTTCCTTCCTCTTCAAGTTCTGGCAATATTGTTTGAATTGGGATATTCTGCAACTTTTGAATGAGTGGCCACACTTCTTTGTCCTTCTTCCATTCATCCCTTGCTTCGTTTATCCAATTTGGTTGGATAATAGAAATAGCACAAAACAATGCTTCCACATCCTCATCCTTTCTTAAGAGTGCATCTGCAACAAAAAATTTCTTCCCTTTTCTGTAGATGATGTCAAAGTCATAACCCAACATATTTGTGACCCATTTTTTATGTTCTTCTAATGATAATATTTGTTCTAAAATGTATTTAAGACTATCATGATCCATTTTTACCTTGAAGTGTCTTCCCATTGGGTAAGGTCGCCATTTCTTAAGTGCATGTAGTATTGCCAACATTTCCTTCTCATAAATAGCTTGCTTGAGATGTAACCGTAAAAATACCCAATCAACTACATCAAAAAAATTTCACTGCGATGTTGATCTACCTGTTTTTTCATTCGATTCTGCACCAAAGTGGCATTATCCTTTAAAAGTTGGAGAACTTGTTGTTGATGCTCGATGTGATCTTTCACTGCTTGAACCTTTTTCTTCTTGATATGTCCTTTTATCTTTAGAGTTTGAGGAGTGGTAATTTCTTCCAATCCTTTACAAGATATAGTCGGATTCATTTCTTGATGTTTGATGTGATCTTTCACTTCTTGAACATTTTTCTTCTTGATATGTCCTATCTTGATAGTTTGAGTGGTAATTCTGACCAATGAATTACAAGATATGGTTGGATTCATTTCTTCTTTCTCGATGTGATCTTTCACTTCTTAAACCTTTTTCTTCTTGAAATGTCCTTCTATCTTGAGAGTTTGAGGAGTGGTAATTCTTGCCAATGCTTTACAAGATATGGTCAGATTCATTTCTTCTTTCTCTGGGGTTGGTTCCTCGTGTATATACTCTTATTTTGATGTTTCTTGATCTTTTCTTCCTCCTCTTCATAATCTATGTAAAATAATTTATTCTCATCACACTTATGACCTTTAGTGCATTTGCTATCACAATTGTAACAAAGCCCTTTTTCTCTTTTCTCTTCCAATTGTTGTGGTGTAACCCTTGTAGGTTGTGGAAGGCTAGGAGAAACAACACTTCCATTATTATAGTTGTGAGAGGTAGACTTCCTTGTTGCCATAATTTTACTTTCCACTATGTAACAAAGCACTTTTACTATTTCCAATTGTTGTGGTGTTGCTCTAAAGAAGGTGTTGCTCTTTGTATCCTCATAATGTGCTATCATTTCCTCCATAAAAATTGACCACGTAACAAGTTGTTTACAAGAACAAAGCCTTTTATACCATAAAAATTGATCCGGTTCTAAATATGAAGATGCAATACATACCTTTTGTAACAGTGGTACACCATGTAGATCAAATTATTGCTCCCATCTGAAGTATCCAATTTACCAGATCCTTGCCATCAAACTTCCTCATATCGCCTTTTCTTGATTTTAGGAGCTTGATTTTGAAACGACTATAACTCTGTAATTTTGGTTCTTCCAGTTCTGAAATTGCGACCTACAGTAGCCCTCTATGTCCTCTTTCCAATGCCACCAGTCTGATCCAAATTGGATCCTCCAAGGAAGAGTTATGTCAAATCTCCCACGGTGACCTAATTATAGACTAGTTCAATAGAGCAAACTTGTGCGACGTGCCACATGCCATTGTTTCGACCTTTGGATCTGAAACATGTATACAAGTAACTACAGTCTGTCCTCGTTCTGTAACTTCTTACGAAATTTCAATCTGATGCTCAAAGCAAAAGTTATGACTATTTTCCCCAAGTCACCTGTTTGGAATGTAATTCGGGAGTCTGCAAAAAGGCCAACTTCCTCAGATCATATCTCCGCAAATATAGCACCAAAAGCTCTGAAATTTGGACCTGAGGTTCAGTGCGATTTCGTCTCAAATGGGTTTTTTTTTGCTTCTGAAACGTCGCAAAAAAAAAAAATTATAGCAAAAATGCCACGATGACCTATTTGGAGCAGCGAAACCCTAGAATCCAAAACTCTGATACCAAATGTTATGAAACCAACTCACAAAAATATAGAAAAGAGAGATAAACGCCTTAAAATTCAGCCTCTTCGAGGGGGAAACCTCCTTTACATTACACAAATGAACAATTCTTGGATGATACAAATGACAAGACCTCCTTTCTATATATAGAAGTCTAAGGGGTCATAATATAATCAGAGCCGACATAACAATAATAATGTAAGGGCAGAATAATAACAATAATGGGCTTCTATGGGGCACACTAATAACAATAGGGGGCTTCTATGGGGACTACATGGGTACAACAATATAATAAGGGGGTTGTACTAATAACAATAAGGGGTTACACTAGTGGTATAGGGGCCTAACAAAAACACTACCCTTGGGAGAGCCAGAGATCTCCCCATCTCAAGGAAGGACGATGATGTTGTTACCAAATCACAAGAGGAACCTCTGATGGATGAGCCTATGCCCGATATTGATGGCCCGATGGATCCTATTGATCCCCCTCTTGATGGTCCCTCAACCTCAAGGAAAAGACCATTATGGTTCAAAGATACTCTCGAAGATACTAAAAGACATGCTTCTCCAAGAACGGCATTTCGCGAAAGTTCGCGAAAGTAAGAAGCCTAACATGTATCAAGGGTACTTGGCTACCATGAGTACCATTATTCAAGTTGAACCTTACACGATTGAAGAAGTTGTAAAACACTAAGAATGGAAAGATGCGATGAGTGAGGAATATGAATCGATCACGAAAAATGATGTCTAGGACGTGGTGCCTAGACCCAAGGCCAAGTCTGCGGTCACTTCTAAATGGATCTACAAGATATAACATGGAGTTAATGGAAGTGTTGAAAAGTATAAGGCCAAGTTCGTAGCTCGTGGTTTCTCTCAAAAGGAAGGAGTAGACTATGATGAAATATTTGCACCAGTTGCTCTATATACCATTATCCGATCTATTCTTGCTCTCGCTGCCAATTACGGATGGAGCCTACATCATATGGACGTCAAGACTGCTTTCTTGCATGGCTCATTTAAGGATGAAGTCTACTTGGAATAACCTCAGGGGTTTGAAGTCCAAGATAGAAGGACGCATCTCTGTCAGCTGAAGAAAGCTATCTATGGGTTGAAGCAAGCCCCCAGGGCTTGGTACGAAGGACTGACAGTTATGTCGTGACGCTGGGATTTACTAGAAGCTACACTAATCCAAATCTAAAAAGGACATGCCTCTTATTTTAGTCCTTTAGTTGATGAATTCTTTCTAATTGGTGCAGACCCTCTCATTTATAAATGCAAGAGGGAGTTGACTTCTGAATTAACTAGGACTGATGCATAGAGGTCTGGCAAAATCTAGGTGAGATTTTCTTATTCAAGGGAAATACATTGTGAAGTTGTTAGAAAGATGTGGGATGGCGGAATGCAAGTCTGTGACTACTCCGATGGAATTAAACTTCAAGAAGCTATGTGGAAGTGTTGTTGGGCCCGAATTGGCAAACCCTTCTAAATACACAACTTGTGGGGGCCCTAATGTTCTTGGTAAACTCTCGACCGGACATATACTTCGCTATAAATACTAAGTAAATTTATGGTTGAGCCTCATCACATACATTGAGTAGCTGTAAAGAATCTCTTAAGATATCTTCGTATCACTATCAACTATGGACTAAGATACACTTCCGAGAATTTGAGGCTACATGCATATTCTGATGTTGATTGGGTTGGCAATGTGGTGGATAGAAAAAGCACGTCAAGATGTTGCTTCTTTTTGGGATCTGCTTCAATTTCATGGATGAGTAGGAAGCAGAAATCAGTTGCTCAAAGCACCGCTGAGGCAAAATATATTATTGCAGCTAGTATGGCCTGTTGTGAAGTTGTTTGGTAGAGGAAGCTCTTTAGTGAGCTATCTGAGCACGTGTTGGATACCACCTTTATCTATTGTGACAATCAAAGTGGGATTCGCCTTTCAAAGAATCTTGTGTTTCACAACCGCTCCAAGCATTTTGATATCAAGTACCACTTTATCCGAGATATGGTACAATGGGGAGCAATAAGGCTCCAACACAGCAAGACGGATGAACAAATTATTGACATCCTCACGAAGACTCTTGATAAAGTCAAGTTCATTGCCTTCAGAGAGAGGCTACGAATCGTGAAAGGACCCTCCCATGAGGGTTCCACTTGAGTGGTTCACCTTCCCCTATAGGTATGTTGTGTATAGGGTGAGTGGTTCACCTTCCCTTGTGATACCCCATGATGATATGTGTGAGCATAGGGTCAGTGGTTCACATTCCCCTATAGTTGATGATATATGCATAAGATGAGTGGCTCAGCTTCTCCTGTGGCATATGAGCAGGATGAGTGGTTTACCTTCTCCTATGGCATATGAGCAAGATGATTGGTTCACCTTCTCCTGCAGATGCCCCAACATACATCCTACCCTTGCAGTTTGGAACGCTTGGGAAGTACTTCTCATCTGGCCAATGAGTTGGGAAAATAGGATAGGGACCATAGCACTACTGATGGACGCATCATGTACAACCATACTCCCTATGTCTAAGATGCACGATGTTCAACAACTTGATCATTCAGGATCGAGTCCGATTAGGGTTCTACCCCTGGTTATGTGCACTGACTCTCAAAATCCTTCTTCTTATCTATATCAATCTTCAGCAGAGATGAGGCGAGATGCAGAGATGGTACATGATGACACAATGACATGATGATGGTCAACTATTGGCAAGTAGAATTCTCCCTAGTTGAGAGGGAGTGTTAAATTGTGCAACTAGGGCTAAATTCCACTTTGGACAGCTCATTTGATGGAGATAATTAATGCATTGAATATCTCTTTCCGAGAGGACCAAAATTGACCTAAGGTTCACTAAATTTGGACAAGGAAAAATATGTTTTTTAAGTCAAGCCCACATATGTGCAATTTGTCAAGGTCGGCTTCGGGTCAAGTTGGACAAAGTGACCCTCCTCCAATGCATATAAATAGAAGAGACCTTCATCCTCATTTGGCACATTCAACACACAACATATTCTTGTCTCTCCTTCATTGATTGGGTCATACAGATTGCAGGGCAGCATTTCTTCTTCACACATGCGAGACTTTTAGAGGCATCTTTGACCCTTTGGGTTGACTTTCTGCAGCCGGAACATTTGACCTTGTTTGACCGAGTTTCTTTCATTGGTTTGACTTCATTTGACCACCAAAAATTCGATCTTGGAAGGCCGAGTTTCTGAGCACAGAAATTGAGGAAATCTGGGCACTTTGACCAGCGTAGACTTCAGAGTTGACTGCTGTTTTGAACGCAGAAAATTACAGCAGCCTTTCTCTCTCTTTTGTACAAGTTTGACTGGACTTTGGAGGACTGGTTTGGGCTAACTTTGACCAGCAAGGAAGGCTGAGTTTGACTGCCCTTGACCGAGCTCAAGGAGGACTCTCTTGCTGCTGCATTGACCATCATTGACTTTCTGGTTAGGGCTGTTTCACTGCTGTTGTCTGGAAGCAGAATACTGCTGTTTTGACAGGGCTGTTTTGGACAGTGTTTTGGATCATCTTTTTGTCAGCAGAGAGAGAATCCAATAATAGATAAGAAGGAGGATTAAGGGTTTCCCCCTTGTGGGTTTTTTTCCCTGGCATTAGCCAAATATTGGTGTTCTCTTGTCTTGGCTTGTCTTCTCATTTTACTATTTATGTTCTATCTACAGTCACTGTCAATGTGATTAATGGTTATGTGATTGCTATTGGAAATTATCATTGGGCTAAAAAAAGGATATTGAAGTAATTGTTGCAAGCATAGAAAATCCCATTGTTATCTAAAATTAACAATACTGAAAGAATTATATTAACAAGGAAATGAAAATGTGAATAGAAGCCCCAATGCTAAAGTCGAAAAAAGGAGAATAAATTTCACTTTGTTTTCTTCGTACAAAATCTCAATAACCATAACCTTTATCCCTAATAAAGGTGAATAATACTAAGAGTTGGTACACTGCAAGTTCAGATTAATATTTTTAGTTACACTTCATGTGTGATACAGAGTATTTTTAGTATCAAACACATCTTGTGTGCTTGTTTTCATATACTTAAATGGTACCCAATCAAACAGAGAAAGTAGAAATAATGGCTTTCCTCAGATCTCTGGAATGACAGAGGACTTTCAACATCCAAGGAGAACTACCACATGCAATGGAAAAACGATGCTGAAGAGCATGACTAAGAAACTTTATATTTTTCGTAAGTTATTTGAACATGTTAGTTCTTCAAATCCAATGCAAGTCAAGCAGGTCAGAAACTTTTCATTTTTTTATGCAGACTGCAGACTTTCAGTCACAATCTCTGAACTACATGAAACATAAAATGCAATGGAAAACAAGAGAGGTTCCAGGGAAAATAAATTGTAAACATGATGTTGTAAATGCAGGACTATGTTCAATTCTCAAAAAGATTCAAATATGGAAAACCAAAATCAAAAGATCCACACCTGTTAATCAGCTGGAACAACCAATATTGACCAAAATTTTAGTATGTTTTCAAACTGTGAAATGGAAAAAGTTGACTACTTTTCAGAGAAAAAGGGATCTGCTTTCATCAAGATTGCAATTTCTACTTATGTTTCCGATGATAGATCTCAGTTCTAAATTTGAACTTGTCAAATTAGAAAAGACAAAAAGGCTCCTTATTTAAATGTGAACCTTGGAATTATATAATGGCAAATAGGCTTTAGCATAATGCATATGCAATGGTCTTGTAATGACAGGTACAAGGTTCATAGATAAATGGTTCTAAATTAAAGTATGAACTTAAGACTTCCCATCCCATCACATTTAGAGCTCTATAACTGCAAATAAAATAAAAATAAATGTGATTTTTGGCTCTCACAAAACACAAAAGATACCATTGTTTTTGCCTGTCAAAGTAGGCTGGACAACAACATGCATTGTAATGACGCTATCAGAGCATTCACCGATAGGGACCACCCTAGAGTCTGCAAGTGTCTTGTTGTTTTCCAAAATTTTCCCAGCATTGATGAGCTTCATGTCATTGATTGTTTTTGGAACATTTTCATTCCCTGCAATGTGTAGCGGATATATTAGAGACATTAAAGATGTTCAATATAAATTTCATCTTAATTGAATCATGCAAAAGTCAGGGAGAAAACAAAGAAGCAATAAAAGAATAATAACTAAGACAGATGTGCTGTAGCTCATGTCCAGACACTGCTGGAAAGAAACTGACATATATTGTAGGTTAAAAAAAAAAGAGTAGCCCCAAGGGTCAGTACAATCAGTTGAACCATCCATCCAAGGCATATTGCAAACAGGGAGACCATAGGTCATAGGTTCAAAACAAGTTGAGTCCCTTGGGGATATCAACCACTATTGTGACTGGCAGTTAAGCTGCCCTCCACCAGTTATTCCAGGGAAGAGAGAGGGTATCCAGTGAAGCTTTCCTTAGAAAAAAGAATGATTTCTAGGCTAAGTCACCTGATTGCAGTTCGAGTTTGAGTTCAAATTCGGCAATTTTGAAATTCAAAAATTTGGCAATAGAAGTTTTGGTAATAAAATTCAGCATTAAATTTGACATACTACAGAATTTGAAAAATAATATATATATATATATATATATATATATATATATATATGTTCATTAAACACATGATACAAATGAAAATAGCATGTCAACATAATTAGACATATATTTTTAAAAACACACCATCTTGTTCAAAATTTAAAAAGATGTTCATGAAAATGTGTAGGCTATAGTAGCTGTTATGCAAAATAGTTCTGAAGTTCCTGCATGTATGTTTGTTGTCAGTGCTTAATCTAAAGGGAAACAATCCAGAGTTACTCCGGGTCTTCAATCATGATGCTGATGTCATCCACTGTTCCATCAAGGGCATGAAACTGGAACATCAAATATGAGGGTTTGTCTTTGTCAAGTAATCTTCAGCAACATTGTGGTAGCCTCTATATTTCAAGTATAGATCAGATGTTTGGATTCCGGTAATATACACCATATGGCATAGTGTACATTATAATAATAAACATTCAAAGTTAAGTTGTTTTCAATACAGTTTATTTGTCCAGTGCCCATAAATCTTTTTCTCATATGACTTTGTGTATATAAAGTTTTGTTGACGCATATTCTGAGTTGTGACACAATAAATAATGTCTGAATGTTTGTGTATAGTATTTATTATGCGATTCTGTATTAGATTAAATTGATTGTAAATGTACCATCCCAATTGGGTATATAATTATTATAGCTGTACCATATAAAGTAAGAACCTTTTTTATCATCTGAAGCAGTAATAATAATGTCAGGTCTTGCATTATTATATTTTCAGAGAACAATATCATATTGTGTTTCAACTCGCAGGTTGACCCAGGTAAGAAAACAAAGACACAGCTCATGGCGGAGTAATCTGTATTTAATGTATATCGATGACTCTAATTGCTGCTAGCGCAGAACCAGAACTTCAAGATCCTGAGGATCAATTTGTCCACAATGTAGACCAGCATTTGTCTATGATAATTCATGTTGATCCATCAACTACTTCCATGTCAGCTAAGATACCGCATTCTGCAGCAGCTTCTTCTTACATGTCTACAGATTAGCTGTGGGTTTTTACTCCCTTGAACCTTGGAGCCTGCTAGAATCATATGCAGAGCAGCATAGGTCTGAGGAAATGAACATGATGCTGGGGAGGAAGAAGAATGTTATATACGGACTCCAGAGGGAGGGAAATTCAGATCTACATGGCACTCATCCTATGGCTATTCTAAAAATTTAATAATTTCTTATAAGTATGGACTAAATCATATTTAGATGAATTTAATTCATTTTGGAATTCACCTTCAGATTTGCCAAACTCAAATTAATTTATCCGATTTCCTTTGAAATTTGGCGAATTTCGAATTTTTTCCTTGAAACCAAATGCAGTAATTTAGTTTAGGACTAATGATAAAAACATGCACATGTAAATTGTTGGAAAGCTGCATCTTCCTCATAGAAGAAAAGAATTGAAGCAGAAAACTTTCTAAAAGCATAGATGTTTACAAGCGCCAGAAACAAACAATATCCAACTTGTAAATGGCTGTAACATTCTTGGATTGATCTCAATCTTGATAATTCAAAATGTTTTGAACAATATATTTAAAACTAACTTGGCAACTTCCAGGATCTTTGGAATCCATGGCACATTTTGAAATTTGGATGACTATAATGTATTGACCAAAAGGTTTTTCCGATCAACAATATACAATATTAATGTCAACCTACAATTTCTCAAATGACATCAGCACTGGAAGGATTTCTTCTCCTGGAGTATTATCTACTTTTTATAGGGTCACCCTTTGGGTTCTCATTTTTTTCTATTTTATCATCTATAATTTAGTTCTTTCCTTACTGTATGTTAGATTTTGAACGTTTAAAAAATGCTATACACACTCATTATTGCTGTTGTCAAATGACCTACTTTGGTCACCCATGAACACTAATTTTAATTTCATTTCATCTCAATACATCAAACCAACATGAATCTCACCATGGAATCACCTCTGGACTTGATGAATAAAATATGTCCTTTGTGTCCTGCTTTTCAATTTCCTACTTCAAGATTCTTCCAACCTTTAAATTATCATCAGTGAAGAATTTCTGCTGTGTCTGGTCCCCCAATGTATAACACAGAAAATTTTGGTGAGAGATATCAAGTTTTAACCTTTTGGTTAAGATGTGCAAATATATCTATAATCAGAATTGAAAATTCAACTATCAAACTATGTATACCACAGGGTTTAAACTTTAAACAAGTAATTCACCAACCTATATCTTGTAGTCGGATTCACTTTTTAAACCATATTAAAAAAGTTTTAGAGGAGAATGATGCAGGACTTCTTCGATAAATTAAGCAATATATTAGCCATTCATACAAATCTTTACAAAAGAAATAAAATTAATTTTTCCAAGTTATATTAGATGAGTACATGAAATCCATCTAATAAATTCCATGGATCACTCATGCCCTATGTTACCAAAAATGGCATGAACCAGTACCGCATTTGGAAGAATTATACCAAGAAAAGGACGTTCAAAAGTTAGCATTGTTGATTTTTCAGGATTTCTTGGAGTGATAACTAGTTCCAATGATTCTTGAACCATTTCATCTTATACCAGATTAAGTAATTATACAAGAAAATCAACAATAGTAGAAACAATAATGACAGTAGAATCATGAAGAGACAGTCAAACACAAGAGACACAAAATTTACACTGGGAAAACCCCAGCAACCTTTTCTTGGAGAAATTTATCCATTCAACAAGGAATACAATCTGAATTTTCCAGTCAAATCAAATCAAACTGACCAGTAACCAAACCCAGGTCAAACCTGGTCAAACTGCCCATGAATAGCCTTAGAAATTCAGTCAGCTGTGCCTCAGAAATTTCAGCCTGCCACAGAGAATTTGTCCTTCAATTCTTCCCACAGATTCGCCCTTTTTGGTAGCCTCAGATTCGTCCTTTAAGAATCCTGAAATTCTGCCTCAGATAATCCGAATTAGCTTCAGATGTGATCCTCAATTTTCTGCCCAAATGAGGAGGATGAATGGCCTACTTATAGTGGTCGAATGTGCCCAAGTGTGTGACTGTTGGGCTGAGCCAACATGAACAGATTGGGTCTGAGTTTACATTTTGGAGGCAAAAAGTTATAATTTGAAAATTCAAATTTTACTTCTTTTAAAGCCAACTTGAAGTACAATTCATATTTGTCATTTTGGAGGGCTGAGACAAATCATGAAGACCGACCTAACTTCAACACTCCCTCTTAGCTAGGGAGGTATTCATAATGACTTATTATTCCAAGAAAAGGTTGAATGAGCTCAGCTATGTTGATGAATACATCCACCACATGTTCAACACTAGAACCATGAGGAACTAGTCACCCACTAGTCCTAGGGTCACCAACTCAACAAGTCATCACTTCCCTGACCCATGGTGAAACCTGGAGCCCATTTACTATTCCCACATGTCATCACATTTCATTGAATGGTAAATCCCTGCCTGATGCTATAAGGCACAAGCTCAACCCACTAGCCAAACCCCATGGCAATATGGTCAGAACCCTGCTGATTAGGGGAGCAATCCAAGTCTTAATGCTAATAGGGCCTGTTATCGCACAGAATATCTAGGCACTACAACAACGACTCAGATCGGGGGCTATCACTCTGATCCCCAATCTCTCTGTTTAAGCTGTCTCCCTACAACGCTAAGGGGGGTGGACCCTAAGGAAAAGTGGAATGAAGAAGAACTAGTTGGGAACCAGCCAGTTCGGGAGACACAGTGAAGCGATCAAGTACTTGATTAAGATTTAGCAAGACTTATAGGATTTGATTAGATTTTAAACGATTGATACCAGTGCCTTATGGAGTCAACAATCTTGCTAGGGAAATTAAGACCAAGTAATCGATTAGCAACTGCTACTTAGATGAATGACTATTTCACATGAAATGCAAATCCTAAAACTAATGCGTTATGCAAGAATCTTGGTTAATTTTAGTTAAATGCCTATTTAAATGTGAACCCTTCAATCCTTTCTGTGTTGAGCCTGATTTCATATTAATTGGCAGAGAGAAGATCAGGGGAAGCACACTAAGGTGTGATTAACGATACCTCTCCTGAAATTCTAACATACCCGGTGCCTCCAGCGCTGCAGAAAATTGTGGCTCTGACGACTACAAGGTCATCGTTTTAAGTACTATTACAACAAGCTTCTCAAGAAAAGACGGATGGATATCTATCTGTCTATCGACCAAGCTTATGCTTGGAAGTAATTTTTATCTATGCAAAGTTAACTTATATGCAAATGCACCGGAAGATGAGATGAAGTTAAACTCGAGAATGAGAAAACACTTATGCCGCAAAATCCCTCAATTACCCAAATGAAATGCTTGCATTTTTTTAGATGAAGACTTAGAAAATAAACTCTTGAAGATATTATAGTTAAAACACCAGCGTATTTCAAATCTTCTTGATAAAATTTAGCTAAAAGAGAACAAAAACAACTTTGTAATTCAATATCAATGTCAACAAACGCTCAAAAAAAAATACTCAGTCTATGAAACAAATGTTAAGTTTAGGTATGTTCTATGCTTAGAGCAATTTATTTCAATTTTCACATTTAACTCAATACCTTTTCCAGATTAGCAATCACATCAACATTGAAGTAAATTGTAGATAGAACATAAACATAAATTGCAGAAGACAAGCCAAGACAAGAGGACACAAGATGTGGTGCTAGCCAAGGACAAACGCCAATGTGGGGAAACCCTTGATCAATTCTTCTTATATGTTCTTCAATAGTTCAGCACAGAGAGAGAGAGAGATAGTATGTTTACAACAGAAGTCAACACTTTGACTTATCTAGATAAGAGCATAGATCATCTCTAAGAAGATGATACATGAGATCAGTTGAAGACATGTTGCTTCAACTGATTCTCCAAGGTGACTCCACCTATCGTTGTGTTGCATTTCGTCATCATGTTGCACCTCACCACACTGCACCATGCTGCACCCATCATCACTATGCTGCATCTCATCACGCTTCATTAATCATGACTGCACCCATCACTGTACTGCATTATGTGCCATTGCTACACCATGTTGTCTTACTAACCTATGCTCTGGTTGTACCTTGCTTGCTTGTTGTCCCTAGCATGCTTGTTGTCCTTAACATGCTTGTTATTGCATGCTAGCTGTAACATTGCATGCTTAGTGTACTTGCTGCTAAGTACCATACAACTATCCCATTGTTAATTAGTTGTCTCTTGCATGCTGTTCTCCTTTGGAGACATATGCTCAGGCTATTTCGACAGTTTCGGCAATTTCGGATGTTCTCGATAGTTCCGACAATTCCGGCTATTCCCAGCAATTTTGGCTTTTCCCGACAGTTCCGGCAATTCCGGGTATTCCCAGCAGTTCCGGCTTTTCTCAGCAGTTCTGGCTTCTGCCCACTGCGTCAGCTTTCCCCACAATTCCGGCAGTTCCGGCTATTCCCAACAGTTCCGTCAATTCCGACTATTCCTGGCAGTTCCAGCAGTTTCGGCTATTCCCGGTAGTTCCGGCAATTCCGGCTATTCCCGGCACTTCCGTCAATTCCAACTATTCCCGGCAGTTCCAGCAATTCCGGCAATTCCCAACAGTTCCGGCAGTTTCGGCTATTCCTAGCAGTTCCGGCAGTTCCCGGCAATTCTGGCTATTCCCTGCAGTTCCCGGCAGTTCCGGCTATTCCCGGCAATTCCCGGCAGTTCCGGCTATTCCCGGCTATTCCCAGCAGTTCTGGCAGTTCCGGCAATTTTCGGCAATTCTGGCAATTCCGACAATTTCGGCTATTCCCGGCAGTTTCAACAGTTCCAGCAGTTCCTAGCAATTCCGGCAGTTTCGGCAATTCCAACTATTCCCGACAGTTCCGGCTATTCCGGCTATTCTCGGCAATTCCGGCTATTCCCGGCAAATCCGGTTTTTGCCTGCAGTTCCAATTTTTCCCAACAGTTCCGGCTTCTGCCCTCTGCGTCAGCTTTCCCAGCTGTTTCGACAGTTCCCAACAGTTCAAGCTTCTAGCAGTTTCGACTATTCCCGACTTCTGCCCTGATTAGGGCAACGTTATCCCTTAGGATCTCTCCTCCTACTAAAACCCAAAGACAAATAGAGAGAAAGAGATCCTAAGTGTGTTGAAATGACTTGAAGGCCACCTCTATTTATACTAAAACGTTGAGCACAAGTGGGGTTTATTTGGTCGGTGGCAGACCTTGACGAATTGTCCCATAACACAAATAAATTCATATCTCCATGAATACTTATCGGGATTGGATGATCTTTAGATCAATCCTACAGCTCTCGATGAGAGGGATCCAAGAAAAATATCAGCTTCCATTAATAAGATAACCCACATGGAGTTTGGCCCTAGTTGCCAATTTTAACAACAAAGGAAATGCATTTTATCACAATTCCATGACAGAGTACTTTAATTTTCAGAAATTAATTTTTCGGGCAGTAGCAAGAAAAACTTTATGACAACAGCAATATGACAATGAAAACAGTAAGCTATCAATGATATCTTTATGCCAAAAATTTACCGAAATTTTTCCAAACTTGCCCACATGAATTATCAAAAAGTTTTCAGCCTGTTATGATGTGATTTCCGAAATTATATCAGATCTGATATACTTATTGCAGCCAACAATTAAAACATGAAATAAGCCTAATGATGAATGCCCAACTCAAGAAATTAATTCCTTAATGTATTAGACAACTTAAGAACTGATTTTAAGCTAACTCACATGAAATTTTTCCACTGTTATATTTCAAACTTAAGAAACAGAATTATTCAGAGATAACAATGATCCAAAATGTAGATCTAGGCCAAATTCTTGATACACATCAAACATAAATGACTTATTAATGTATTTAGCAATTTTTTAATTAATTTCAAACCACTTAGATGTGTTTTTTACCACTATTAGAAAGGTATATAACTGTTGTAGCAAACAATGAGGAAAAAGAGGGTTTAGAGATCAAACCCTTAGGCCCTAGGCCTTGAAGATCACTTGCCCAAGTTGCCAAAAAAAAAAATTCAACATCTGAAACACAAATTTTTACCAAATTTTCTGCAAAAAAAACCACCAATGATTAGCTTCAGAAAATTAAATATTCAGATCAGAAATGGAGCAAGGGAATCTAAGGCCAATGAGAGCTAGCACTAGGCCCAATAGAACTAGCGTTGGGCTAGGAGAAGGCAGATCTGGGCTTAGGAGCCCCAAAACTTGAAACCCTTGTTCTGAAAAAAATTATTTTGCTTCAGATCTTCAAATTTATTGCAAAATCTTTAATGGCTGGCCTTGTAAAAAGATTTGGGATAAGATATTGCCTTCCAGGGCCTAGATCTGTCTCAAAACCCCCAGATCTGCTTGAAAAATCTCAGATCTGAAGATTTACTTGGTTGATTTCTCAGATCTATTCCTGCAAACAATCTTTGAGCCCAAATCTTGCCCTCCAGGGTCTAGATCTAGCTCAAATCTGAAGATTTACTTGGTTGATTTCTCAGATCTATTCCTGCAAACAATCTTTGAGCCCAGATCTTGCCCTCCAGGGTCTAGATCTAGCTCAGATCTGAAGATTTACTTAGTTGATTTCTCATATCTATTCCTGCAAACAATCTTTGAGCCCAGATCTTGCCCTCCAAGGTCTAGATCTAGCTCAGATCTAAAGATTTTCTTGGCTAATTTCTCAGATCTATTCCTGCACAAGTGAAAAGAGAAAAACCCAATACCCAATATGTACAAAATTAGAGAAAATCCAAAAGACCCAAGTGTTAAAATTCAAAATTATGTTACAAAATTTCAGATCTACACAACTAATTTACAAATCTATACAAATAATTTACAGATCTATCAGATCTTAGGAGTATGAGTCCAACTCCGCTCCCAGATCTGATAATCTAAGGCTCTTAATAGCCAGATCTATCAAAATTTCCACAAAATATTTAAAAGATTTTGAAATTTTAGAGAGGTACTAGCCCAAAAACACCCTGTAGAAAAAAAGATTATCGTTAGATAAATCCTGAGGCTTATATGAAGTAGGCTCTTCAGAAAATATGTGTTGAGAGTTGGTTGGTCCAACCGAAGACTATCCCCAAACGCTCAATGAGAACCTGAGAGATCTTCTGCAAACACTAGATCAACCATCAAATCAAGTAGAGAAATAGAACAACAATAAAATTATGAAGAAATAGAGATACCTGCTACTTCAATCAAAATTTAAAATGTTACCCTAGATCCAACAAACTGAATAAGATACATGTATTCAGATTATTCTAAGAGAGTTATTGATTGATAGTTTTCACATAATATTAAGCAGAAATTAAACAATGTTACCATAAATTCATGAAGAGGAACACTACAGCACGTTGAAACCCCAAAGACTTTTGCATTAATTCAAAAAAGTATACAAGAGAGCTTGAGAGCTTAGTACACGATTCAAAGATCGAATGATCTCAACTGACCTCCTATTTAAAGATAAATCTTCCAACGGCTAGTTCGAATAATCATTGTCAAAGTAATCTCAACCGTTGATGAGGATCAAAATTTCTTTTAATCTCATCCGTTGAAATTTTAATTATTGATGAAATTTCGAATTTTTCAATTAAATGCATTTTAATTAATTCAAAAATTAAATTTTTGAATTAATTTCCTCAAAATTTTGACGTTGACTTAACCCCAAGGACCAAAGGCTTAAAATTTAGCAAAATAATCAATTAACCTTATAGTCCCTGGACCTCTTAAAACTTAATTTTTAAAGGACCCACAAATTTTGTCTTTGGAAAATTTAAATTTACCTAAGACCTATAATTAATTAAATTTCTGGATTAGGATTTTAATTAATTTTGGCCAGAAAATTTAATTAATTAACCTATGAGGGGATAAATTATTTTTCTAACCCTCAAGACACTTTACATCATGATTTTCACATTTTTTATATCTCTAGGGGGAAAACCCATTTGCAAAAGACCCTCATAGACTACCCCGTTCTGCAACACGAATATAATCTAGCAAATAAGCAATTTGTAATAAAATAACCTAACCAAATAGTTAGGATTATCCCCAAATCACTTTTACATAGACTCAATCTAGAACACTAAGACTCCCCTAAGATCCCAGTGACAAAATCCATTCCGGCTTTGGGGTAAGGCTGAAGGAAAACTCTGTCGACCATCCGAGAATGGATCAGTGAAACAAAAAACCTCCCGGAATGTAGATCGTCACCAGAAAAGTAGGTTTACCTAGGTGATTACATACACGACACGGATCTGCTGAGATTATTTACATTATACACATGCAGACTGGGTTTACATTATAAGATGATCCTCAAGTTGATGATAATAGTTGGATGGCAAGAACACATCGATCAAGCGCTATCCCTTTTGCGAAAAAAGGGGGTGTACTACTATGGGTCGTTGACACATAGTGGTCAATAGGGCCAATCTCTCCAACCATAAACCATGTTTTCCCAATCAAACCCCATGATCTAAGAGACCAATCCACACCTCAATGCTTATAGGGCCAATCTCTCCAACCATAAACCATGGTTTCTTGGTTAAACCCCATGACCTAAGAGAGCAATCTAGGCCTCGATGCTTATAGGGCCAGTCTCCTCAACCAAACTCCATGGCTTTCAAGTCAAACCCCATGACCAAGGGAGTAAATCCGCCCATAGCTGCTACAACATCAACACACCCTCTAACCAAGGGCAACATTCTCAATCACTCCAAGCTTGTCCCAAAATTACACCAACTTCATCTAGGGACAGAGGCTTTATGAGAATGTCAGCAACCTGCTCGATCATAGAAATACATAAGAGCCTCACTGCTCCACATGCTTTAACTTGTCATCATGATCATCTCCGCACTCGATCAAACAATCTTGAAGCTACCCTATTTCACACAACTTGCCAAGCAACCTATAGTATACTCTATTTCAGTAGTGTTGTCAGCGTCCTGCTCATCATAGCAGCTTCCGAAGTTGAATCTGTGAATCCTAGCAATTGTACTCAACACATGCCTTGGCTCAATCGTAAATTGACTAGCTTGCTTCACTAGATCCATTACCATAGTTTCTTTCTGGTCATCTTGGTGATTCTATCTCAACGGAAAATCTTTTTGCCATTGTTGCTACCTCTGACACATGAATCCTTCAGATTTTGTTGGCTAACCTACTTTTTCTGAACTAGGAGCCTTTCCAGCATGATTTGAGATATCTGTACAATTTTTTTCCCTCTTGAACATGAATCACTCCAGGGAGAATACTCTTGTCACACATTTTACTTCGTTCTTCCAATACTTTCATCTACTACCAGAGCCTTGGTGGCCTTCACAATGTACCTGCAATCCTCACTAGGAGGCCATGGAAGAAAGATTACAACCCAGCGAAAGAAACAAAGGCAAGAGGCTAAGTAATAGTAAAACAAAAACAATAATAATCAAGGAAGAAAGATATAGATACTTATCTTTTGAGGATTGAGGGGAATTTGTCAATTACCTCTTGATCCTTTCCATCTTGTAGAAATCATCCATATGCAAAACTCTTCATCCTTTCTTTCCTTTACTAGGGTTTCTTCATGAAGTGGAATCATCAATCTAGGTCCAGCTCTAGTGTTTGGACTTTCCTCAAACTGTTTAGTCAATTTTAGCAATGAAAAGCAATTACTTATCAAAAATGTTCACTAGAAGTATGCAAAACCAACTCAGCACTTTCTTGACAGATCTAGGTCTGAGATCCTCCGTAGTTGAGTATGAAGCAAATATTTAGACCAAGATACAAATCAAGGAGGGAATGATATTCCAACGCCCTCTATAACATTATACACAAGAACTTGTTCCAACAATGAGCAAAGTTCTAAACTTCCTTCAGAATCAATAGCAAATTTTGTCCACAGATCTTGTTCATAGAGATGGTTGCTCTCGGCCCTTTCAAATTAAGTAGCTTTGTTTCTTCAAAACTATTATAGTAAGGACCAACGTTTTAAAACTCCGACTCCGACTCCGACTCGGCCGAGGGTCAACTCCGACTCTGACTCCGACTCGGTATCGACTCGGCCGGCTCGATTTCAATGACTCGGTCGTTGTAAAAAATACATTAAATATTTATTTTTTATAAAAACACATAATTTTAAAGATTTTCGTTCATGTTTCCAAACACACAGCATTATAATATAGATAGAAGACAACATATGATCAAAGTAGGCTCATGAATATATCCTTTATATCAAAATGGCACCCAGTGCACTGTCCAATACATACACGATGATGATATAGAGATCAAAACAAAAACACATAACCAAGGAGGCTATATAACAAAAGTCTGTGACCAGTACTATTGGCTACTGCTAGAGTTGCCAACATCATCTGGCTGAGTGTTACTTGGGAGCGGGAGCAAAAGTGGGGAGCGAGAGCGAAAATGGGAGCGGGAGTGACATTTTCAGAAGCTCCTGGTTTGGGAGCGAATCCCAGAGGAGTTCGACAACCAATGTCACTAACATCAAGGTACATAGAGGGATTGGTGCTCTTGATTAAATACAAGTTCCATACCCTAATACATGACAAAATTCAATGGAAACATTGCAATCCTCCAATCCTGAAATCCTGAAAAACTGATAAGTCTGCTGGATTTTGAATGAAATCTAAAATTATACTTTCTCCATATGAAATCCAATGAGGCCGGAACCACTCTCAAACATTCTGAGTCATTTCATGGTAAGTGACATTCTCCTTAATCTTCATTTTCATCCTTTTACTTTAAGAATTTAACATTACCATGAAATTTGAATAGCATATCAATACTAGGAGAAAGGAATGGACCCCAAATAGCATTTAACTAATTTAGAAAACACCTTGGAGTCCCCAACACTCAGCTAACAGTTAAAAATTTTAAAAAAATATGAAAAATCACATTTTTTGGGGTTACAGGCCACATTCATTGACTCGGCCGAGTTATTGCAGAACCGGCCGGGTTGACAGAGTCATGACTGACTCGGCCTCCCGTTCTGATTTTCCTGCCGGGTCACAAAAAATCCCAATGACTCGGATCAACTCGGCCGTTTTTAAAAACATTGGTAAGGACGGTATTCAATTCTGGAAATGACTCGGCCTTTCAAGTATCTTGGCCTCTTCAAAACCATTGCAACAGCAGTAATAATTTATTCTCGTCCTTCAAGAAAATTTCGATCTCCAAGACTGATGAGGAACTTGGCCTCTTTTGCATTGTGAATGCCCTTTTTACAAAAATGAACTGTATCCCTTAACAAATCAAGACACTTGGAAGTTGGGCCAAGTGGATTCAATGTTCAATCTATCTCAAAGGTTGAATAACTTCTCCAAAGGATTATCATGGAAACAAAGTCTTCATGGCTCAGGCAGCCCTATATTGTTCAATGACAATATTGCTTGTATATGTTCATTCCATTGTCCTTCTTAACTCCCTTTGGCTCAGAGTGGAACTTCCTTGGTGGATAAATCAGTGATGTATCAAATTAACCATAGTTCTAAAACTATGCCATACAAGTAATGGCACCAAATTTCACCCAATACAATCATAATCACAGCAATACAACGCAAGGCATCATTGACTGGAAACCCTTAGTCATGGCATTAGAGACTTAGAACTCTGCAATTCCAAGGCAGCACCCTATCGAACACATATCAAAGGAAATGTCCTACACAGGTCACTAATTTCAACCCACATCAAACTCCAGGAAGCCAAATATTCTTGACACACTTGGTCCATCTCTCTTATCCGTCCTTATCTTAATATAATCCAAATACAAGGCTTATGAGGAAATTCATTACTTCTTTCAATACCAAGGTGGCTTACATGCTACAAAGATCTTATCTTTCTACGAGTAACATAGAGTCCCCATTTTAGCAAGCTATTCTTTGCATACATGTCACGTAGACAAACTTTAGAGGGAGTTGACTTTATGTTTTCACCAAGCCTAACTTACCAAATCAATACTGCATAAAATCATTCACCTTGATCTTGAACTAAGGCCCTTTTTTTGGATTTTACTAGGCCTGCAACCTAGTCCTGAGGCTCGTCGCCCCCCTGTAACTAGCCCTGAGGCCTTTTGACCCTTTGCAACTGAGATCTTCTGTTAAAATTGACAACTAGGGCCAAACTCCATATGGGTCACCTTATTTATGGCAGCAGATATTTTTCTTGGATTCCTCCCTCCGAGAGGTGTAGGATTGATTAAAAGATCATCCGATTCCGACATGTATTTATGGAGATATGAATTTATTTGTATTATTAAAAATTTGTCAAGGTCAACCAGTAAGCAAATTACCCCCAACGCAACCTCAATGTTGCATTTAAATAGAGGAGACCTCAAGTCATTTGAGAGACGCATCATCTCATGATCTCTCTCCACTGGGTTGGGTTTGTCTTTTCTCTAGGAAGACGTAGTGGAAAGAGTCATCAAAGAAAGCCCTAGCCGCAGATCTAGCCGCATTCATGAAGAAGAGAGATCTAGCCGCAGTCTAAAGAAGCCTCTTATACGCAGCAAAAGGAGTCCTTAATCCGTAGTCAAGTGGAGACCTGTCCGCTGTCAAGAGGAGCTCCAATACGCAGCAAAAGGGAGCCCTAATCCGTTGTCAAAAGGAGGCCCTAATCCGTAGTCAAGAGGCCCTAGCCGCAGTCAAAAGGAAGGCCCTAAACTGCAGTCAAGAAGAGCCCTAATCCACAGCAAGGAGGAGGCCTAATTCGCAGCAAAGAGAGGCTTGATCCGTGGCAAAGAAAGAGCCTTAACATGCCTAAAAGGACAGCATAGAAATTTGGTTTGCTGTAGGTGACAGCATGGTGAAAGAAGCCATCTAAGACATGCCTTAAGGACTGTTTGCAAGGTTGGTAAGCCACAGTCATAAAGTGAAGAAATGCGTTGAAGAGATCTGCCCTATAGGCTCAGAACAGATCAGCGTAGGGCTAGATACATATGCAGATTGGGTGCTAGAAAGTGTTGACAGCAAGCCAAGTTCTTGTAGGCTAGATACTGTTGCATTGATGGTGTTTGTAAGCTATTTGATGGAGGACCGTAGGCCTAACTTGTTGTTGGGCTAGGCCACAGGCCATAGCCAGCAGCAAAGGTTGTTCTAAGGGTTGCATTAAGGATATCAAGCCAGACTTGGACAGCGTGGCAATGGTGGAGTCTCACCTTGGTGCACCGCAGCCTTTGAAGACCTGTATTGTTGACTACATGGAGGATGAGAGTTGAAGATTGTTGCCCTAACCAGTAATGCAAAAAACCACAGTGCTAACATGTTGCAATTGTGTTATGTGAAAGGGCTACTAGATTGATTAACTCCTAAAGGGTATGCTTCAACACTCTTAGTGATTGGTTGAAGATTGTCATAAGAGACCATGTCCTTCAAGGTTGCATCAAGTGCCCTAATTAGAACAGTCATCATTAGTAGAATGATATCAGTATTATGAGTAGCATTTGAGTGCATTGAGCTTACTGTTGAAGGCCGATGTTGTTTGGGTTTAACCAAGCCACTTAGAGGAAGATTACTATCATGTTTGACCAGCATTGACTTCTCTGGTCAAGGCCTTACTGTTGCTGTCATAAAATATCAGTTTTGTATATTTGTACTCTTTCTCTTTCTATTGAACTACTGAAAAATATAAGAAGAATTGATCAAGGGTTTCCCCACATTGGGGTTGTTAAAATTTGGGTACCAGAGGACAAGTGGTTCTCTAAGGCTTTGATCTTTGCCCTAGGAAAAAGTGTCCAAATTTATTTGTACTTTTCTCCTAAAGTGACTTTATAAGTGGTAAAGTCAATTTAATTTAAAAGTAACTTTATAAGTGATAAAATTACATTCGAATTTAAAGGTGACTTTATTTAAGTCAATGAAGAATTAGAAAGTCAAAAAGTGACTATGGAAATAAAAGGCTAAGTGGGTCTTTCTTTAAGTGGGTGAGTTAAAAAAAAATAGAAAGTGAGAATTAAATGCATGTTTATTCTCATCCCTAGATCTAAATGGATCTCAGCCATTAGATCTTAGGGTATCCCATAAGGTCATTTAGAGAGTAAAAGGAGAAGAGAAAAAGATCAATTCATTCATTCATGAGCATTTGAGAGAGAGAAGAGAGAGCAAGGAAAAACTTTCTGAGCAATGAGGAAGTGAAGAAGAGCAGCAAGAAGACATTTCAACGAATTTGGGCAACAACATTTATTGGCATGCATCCCAAGGCAAAACCGTATAGCAAGAAAAAAAGCACAAAAATCAAGGAAGAGGGACAGCAGCAAGGGCACGATTTTCGAGGCAATCGTACTGCTGAAATCCGTATAGTTCGTACAGCAAGTTCTTGGCACATTTTTCGAGGCATGTCATACATCATTTAATGTTGTTTTATCGCTGGAAATTTTCTTGTTTTGGCTATTTGCTTATTAGCATGATTTTCGAGGTGGAGTTCAACCACGGAAATCGAGCTAAGTTGTAATTTGTGGTTGCTAAAATTTTTACTGTGTATTTCAGTTTCTCTGTAAAAGCATTTTCAAAAATAAAGAAAAGCTCTCACACTGGTTTTCCCAAGAGTTGTAGGGGGTTTTCCCAGGGTCACATTGACCAAAAATCATTGTGTTATTTTCTGTGTGTGGCTATCATAATTTTGTTGTGTTTTATTTCTGCAATTTCAACAGTTGTAAAATCTCTAAATTTGTGTTTTCAGAAAATATTGTCATTTCCTGATTTTTTTGAATTTTTATCATGTTTGAATTTAAAACTAAATGCATGGAGTGATAAGGAAAACTGATAACCGAAGTGGCAGTTGAAATTTCTTCATGGTATCAAAGCTTGGTTGGCTGGAAAGTGTAGTTTGGGACAGCAAAGTGAAAATTACAGCAAACTGATTTTTAGACAGAAAACATAAACCTTTACCAGAGAATTGAAAATTTCAGTTTGGTAGGACAGTGAAACATGTCTTTGGGTTTGAGAGTTAAAGACATGTTGGATGGGCAGAACAACTACAGTGCATGGAAGGATAGAATCCAGAGCATCTTTAAGGAAGCATAAGTCAGAGGCATTATGGTAAATACCACACAAAACCCAGTAGTAGTACCTGATGACCCTATACAATTGGAAGAGTTTAATAAAAAGAATGCTAAGGCAAAAATATTGATTCCAGAAGGAATCAAAGATCATGTCATTCCTCATGTGAGAGGAAAGACTTATGCACATGAGATGTGGACAGCCTTGACTAGTCTTTACCAGAGCCCAAATGAAAACAGGAAAATGGTCCTAAAGGAGAAACTGAAGGCCATTAAAATGGCTAAAACTGACAGTGCTACAACATACCTCACAAAGATCACTTCAGTGAAAGATGAGTTGGCAGCCGTAGGTGAGATCATTGCACCCACTGAGTTTGTGAGGATTGCTTTGAATGGTCTTCCCAAGACTTGGGAAAATTTTGTGGATGGCATTATTGCACAAGAAAACCTTCCCGATTGGGAGAGGTTGTGGGATGATTGCATTCAAAATGAAATCAGAAAAAATCGTCTTGGGGGAGCTAAACAGGTGGAGGAAGATGACAATGTGGCATTGTTAGCAAAAGGAAAGAAAGGCAGAGTAAAGAAGAAAGCTTCCAACAGTGGAGGCAAAGGTAAAGGCAAGCAGCAGAACAAGGAGAAGGACGATTCCAAAGTCAAATGTTGGAATTGTCAAAAGTTAGGACACTATGTTGTTGTGTGTCCAGAGAAGAAGAACAAGAAAGGGAGAGACAAACCCATCGCAGCTTCTGTAGAGATAGAGAGCTTCTAAGAGAGCTTTGATCGGGAGTTTGGGTTCATAGCTTGTGAGGCCACTAGTGCAGGATCACCTGCCATACAAGTTCAAAGGGAGTGTGCACTCCCCGCTACTCGCAGAGCATCTTCTAGCATTTGGTATGTTGACAATGGCGCTTCTCGCCACATGACAGGAGTCAGAGAGTACTTCTCAGAACTTTCAAAGGATGATACTAATATGGAGGTAGTACTTGGTGATGACAACATGGTTAGAGCAGTCGATGTGGGGACATTGACATTTGATAGGGGACCCAAACCTCCCTTGAAAGTGTCAGATGTTCTATATGTGCCTGGAATGAAGAAGAACCTAATATTTGTCTTAGCACTTGAGGACAGAGGGTATGATGTGTTGTTCAGCAGAGGTAAGGTGCTTATATATCCTAGGGGAACTCCAGCCTCTTCAGCTAGAGTGATTGGTGTGCGCCATGCCAAGGTGTACAAGTTCTCATTCCAGCCCCTGATGGCATTGAGTAGTAGCACCCGAGACAGGACCAACAACAGATCTAGCAGTTCAGAGTTGTGTGAGATTTGGCACCACAAGATGGGGCACATGTATCATGGGGCCTTGAGTACATTGCAGGAGATCATCACTGGTGTGCCAGATTCCAGTTCTGATCACCTTGATGTATGCAGAGGATGTGCTATGTGGAAGTTTGCCAAATCCCCTTTTGTCAGATGTCTCATGTATCCTTAAGTGGCTATGAGTACTATGTTTTATTCATTGATGACCACTCCAGGAAGTCCTGGATTTATTTTTTGAAGACCAAGAGAGAGGTCTTCAAGTGGTTTCAAGAGTTCAAGGCTCTTGTGGAGACCCAGATAGGTAGGAAGATCAAGGTCCTCAGGTCGAACAATGGAGGGGAGTATACCCTTGGTGAGTTTGTTGATTTTTGTGCTAAGGCAGGCATTAGGAGGGAGTTCACAGTTCCTTACAACCCCCAGCAGAATGGGGTTGCGAAGAGGAAGAACAGATCCATTGTAGGGGCTACCAAAACCATGCTTCATGATCAGGGGTTACCTTTATTTTGTGCGCAGAGGCCTGCAACACTGTTGTGTACTTGCAGAACAAGAGTCCACATCGTGCCTTGGGGAATGTGACTCCGGAGGAGGGCTTTTCTGGGAAGAAGCTTGATGTTGGGCACTTTCGTATCTTTGGGTGCCTTACATATTCCTATGTCCCCAAGGAGAACATGACCAAGCTAGAGCCCACTACAGACAAGGCCATCTTTGTGGGTTATAGGGAGACCTCGAAAGCTTATCGGATTTATATTCCTGCGCAGAGGAAAGTGGTTGTCAGGCGGGATGTGAAGTTCGAGGAGGAGAGAGCCTTCAGGGGGTCACGGGAGTTAGAGCATCCAGAGTCCCCAGACCCTCAGGAGCAGCTGAGTTAGTCACAGGGATCAAGTGGTTAGGGATCAGGAGGTACATCGAATACAGTGTCAGGTCCATCAATGAGCAGTGGTTCTCAGAGTTAGGTGGGTGGTTCTTCAAGCAGCATGCAGGGTAGTCCACTAATGGACAGTTCGCACGGTACTTCGGCATCTACAGGCACTGATTCAGGCACGAGGTCAGTTGGCAAGCTTTCACAAGTTCAAACTTCTGATGTTGATGAGGATCCTTTCACTCCAATGGGAGAAGTATGCTCAGGGAAGAGGAAGCCCAAGTGGCTTCAAGATACCTTGCGCGAGGCCACATCAGGTGCTGGGCCAAAGAGACAGGTTAGAGAGAGTAAACCACCTGAGCGGTTTTGTAGTTACATGGCGTTGGTAACAAGCATTGTTGACTCTGAGCCTTCTAGTTATGAGGACACAGCCAGCCAACAGGTCTGGAGAGAGGCCATGATGAAGGAGTATTCTAAGTTCTTCTATTATCAAGAACGATGTTTGGGAGGTAGTGTTGAGGCCTGAAGGTAAATCAGTTGTAACTTCCAGATGGCTCTACATGATAAAGCATGTTGCATATGGCAGCATCGAGAAGTTCAAGGCTCGATTTGTGGCGAGAGGGTTCTCACAGGTAAAGGGAGTTGACTATGAGGAGACGTTCGCTCTCGTAGCTCGGTATGCATCTATTCGCTCCATTATATCGATTGCAGCAGAGATGGGTTGGAAGATCCACCAAATGGATGTGAAGACCGCATTTCTCAATGGCTTCATTCAAGAGGAGGTTTATATTGAGCAGTGGCAGGGCTTTAAGGTGCATGGGAAGGAGTCCCATGTATGCAGATTGAAAAAGGCACTATATGGCCTGAAACAAGCTCCTAGAGCTTGGCACTCAAGGATTGATATATACTTGCAGCAGTTGGGTTTCACAAAGAGTGAATTTGATCCGAACCTATACTTCATTGTGGTGGGTGAGGAGTCTCTCATTCTGGTGTTGTATTTTGATGACTTGATAATCACTGGTGCAAAGAGACTCATTGAGGGTTGCAAGAGATATCTTGCTTCAGAGTTTGAGATGAAAGATATCAGCTTGATGCATTATTTTCTAGGATTGGAGGTGTGGCAGGAGGAGTGGCATTTCTCCCTCGGACAAGGGAAGTACATTGTGGATATTCTTAGCAGATTTCACATGGAGGACTGCAAACCCATGTCTACGCCTATGATCACTAACTGGAAGAAGCTTCACGCTTCTGATTCCGAGTTGGTGGATCCTACTCTATACAGACAGTTGATTGGTAAATTGATGTATTTGATCAACACTCGACTAGATATATGTTTTGCAGTTAACACTATGAGTCAGTTCATGTGTGAGCCCAGAAGAGTGCACTAGGTGGCTGCAAAACACATTCTTCGTTACTTGCAGGGGACTGTGGATTTTGGTCTGGATTGTAGACAGGGTGATGGAGTGAGAGTCGCAGGGTACACGGATTCAGATTGGGCAAGTTGTGCTTCAGATAGGAAGAGTACTACCGGGTGTTGTTTTGGGTTGAGTTTGGCAATTGTGTCGTGGATCAGCCGGAAACAACAGTCAGTTGTATATGGCTGCTAGTTTGGCTAGTTGTGAGGCCATATGGCTTCGCAAGATGTTGTTTGGTCTATTTGGTCAGGGATTGAGACCTTCAGTAATTTACTGTGATAATCAGAGTTGCATAAAACTCACGGAGAATCCAGTTTTTCATGACAGGTCAAAGCATATTGAGATCAAGTATCACTTCATTAGAGACTATGTCAAAAAGGGAGCTATCAAGCTTGAGTACATTTCCACAAATGAGCAGGTAGCAGACATTTTCACCAAAGCCTTACCACGGAGCAAGCATGTCTACTTCACAGACAAAGATGGGAGTGGTGAGGAACACTTTCCTCGGTAAGGAGTGTTAAAATTTGGGTACCAAAGGGCAAGTGGGTCCCTATGGCTTTGACCTTTGGCCTAGGGAAAAGTGTCCAAATTTATTTGTACTTTTCTCCTAAAGTGACTTTATAAGTGGTAAAGTCAATTTAATTTAAAAGTGACTTTATAAGTGGTAAAGTTAAATTCTAATTTAGAGATGACTTTATTAAAGTCAATGAAGAATTAGAAAGTGAAAAAATGACTATGGAAATGGCTCTTTATTTAAAGTGAGTGAGTTAAAAAAAATAGTAAGTGACAATTAAATGCACATTTATTCTCATCCCTAGATCTAAATGAATCTCAGTCATTAGATCTTAGGGTAACCCAAAAAGCCATTTTGAGAGTAAAAGGACAAGAGAAGATAAAAAGATCAATTCATTTTTTCATGAGCATTTGAGAGAAAGAGAAGAGAAAGCAAGGAGAAAATTTCTGAACAATGAGGAAATGAAGGAGAGCAGCAAGAAAGCATTTCAGCAAATCTGGGCAACAGCATTTATTGGCATGCATCCCAAGGTAAAACCGTATAGCAGGAGAAAGGCAAAAAAATCGAGGAAGAGGGACAGCTACAAGGGCACGAATTTCGAAGCATATTTGGGCACAATTTTCAAGGCAATCGTACTACTAAAATCCCTACGATCCATATAGCAAGTTCTGGGCATGTTTTTTGAGGCAGGTCGTACAACATTTAATGTTGTGTTATTGCTGGAAAATTTTATGTTTTGGTTGTTCACTGATTGGCACGATTTTCGAGGTGGAGTTCAAGCACGGAAATCGAGTTAAGTTGTAATTTGTGGTTGCTGGAATTTTTACTATGTATTTCAGTTTCTCTGTAAAAGCATTTTCACTGTTCAGAAATAAAAAAGAGCTCTCAAATTGGTTTTCCCCAAGAGTTGTAGGGGGTTTTTCCAGGGTCACATTGTCCAAAAATCACCATTATTTTCTGTGTGGGCTGTCATAATTTTGCTGTGTTTTATTTCTACAATTTCAACAGTTATGAAATCTCTAAATTTGTGTTTTCTGAAAATATTGTCATTTCCAGATTTTTAGAATTTTTATCATGCTTGGATTTAAAACTAAATGCATGGAGTGATAAAGAAAACTGATAACCGGAGTGGGGGTTGAAATTTCTTCAAGGGTTTGACCTTGGCTAGTGCCACATCTTGTGTCCTCTTGTCTTCGCTTGTCTTCTACTGTTTATGTTTATGTTCTATCCGCATTTTACTATCATGCTAATGTGATTGCTAAACTGGACATTGATCTTGGGCTGACAAGAAAATTGAAGTAAATTGCTCTTGAGCATAGAAGATACCAAAAATTAACATCTTATCATCTTTCTGAGGCTTCTTCCCACGATTCTTGGCCCTGTACCAAGGCTGCAGCCTTCTTTTATGCTTCTGTTCATGGGATTTAGGTCATCGAGAGGATTCGGCCCTATACTCCAGCAAATAGTCTTTCCTTTCAATCAATCTTGTTTTCAAAACCATTTTTCTCTTTAGCAGCTATTACACCATGGCTCTAATACCATGTTGATTTTTCATGATTTCCTAGAGTGATAATTACTTCCAATGATTCTTAAACCAAAACAACTTATACCACACTCATTATTAAGTAATTATACAAGAAAATCATCAATAGTAAAAGCAATAATGACAGTAGAATCATGGAGAGACAGCCAAACACGAGACACAATTTACCCTGGGAAAACCCCAAACCAAGGGAAAACTCCAGCAACCTTTTCTTAGAGAAATTTTTCCATTCAACAAGGAATACAAAATGAATATTCCAATCAAATCAGATAAAACTGACCAGTAACCAAACCCAGGTCAAACCTGGTCAAACTGCCCATGAATAACCTCAGAAATTTCGGCCTGCCACAGACAATTTGTCCTTCAATTCTTCCCATGGATTCGTCCTTTAAGAGTCCCGAAATTCTGCCTCAGGTAATCTGAATTAGCCTCAGATGTGATCCGAAAATTTATGCCTAAATGGGGAGGACGAATGGCCTATTTATAGTGGTCGAATGTGCCCAAGTGTAATGACCGTTGGGCCAAGCTGACATGAACAGATTGGGGCCGACTTTACATTTTGGAGGCAAAAATTCATAATTTGAAAAATCAAATTTTACTTCTTTTAAAGCCGACTTGAAGTACAATTCATATTTGTCACTTTCAAGGGCTAAGACAAATTATGAAGACCAACTTTAGCTACAAAAATTCAACAAGCATCAGTCCAGGTCACAACCATACAAAATGGCCAGAGATTTCTCCAGGCCCATTTTGAGTCAGTTTCTTGTTAAAGAAACATGTTCGTCCCTTGAGAAATGGCCAAGAAGCAACAGGATCTTTTGGCTCAGAAATGGCTGATTCAGTCATTTCTCAGGGAGAGTGTAGCTTCAAAATGAACAGCCAAAAAAGGAAAAAGAAGAAAAAAAAAAAGGCCCTCCTGATATAAACACTCTGGTTGGTTCATTCCTCACTAGGCAAAAGTGAGATTTGAGTATTTTAAGAACACCTGTTTCTTGGGTTGAGTGACGCACTTTGTATTGGCAGATCTGCGGCTGCAAATTTGTCATGCCAGAGTATTCTTGGAGCTGGACACATTCAAATCACATACTGGATGATTCACCATCAAACTAGAGAGAACTGTTCAGATTTGAGCTTGGATGTTTGAGGTATAATCTTCTGGTTGATTTTTCTCTTCATTATTTCAGTTTTATTCAAGCCCTGTGGCTGGAGTGGGTGCAAATACATAAGGCTGACTGCCCAATGTAATAAGTTGGCTCCCATGTGTGAGGGCTAACACCCACCAAATAGTACAAATGAAGCAACTTTAGAATTAAAGGTAGAATTAAAATAAGGTAAACACTCCAGATGGATTGACCATATATAGAAGACATTCTGTAATTACTACTGTACATCCAAAGTTCTGTATTTCACCGCTTAGGAGCAAGGAATTTCAACCCTTTACAGTTGATATTCTCTCCCTCAAATTAGTGTTTTAAGTCTAAAACTACCAAGAATCTACCTAAATTTACTTGCCCAAACTTCAGAAACATGTGTAAGCTGCATTCCAGCATTTCTTGTGGATCAAAGTTGTAAAATCAGTTTAATCACCAGAGTACCTCAGCTGGTTCCAACCAGCCTTGGTGAACCTGATATCTAGTTTCGAAGGATTTTGAGCCCAGCTTCACCAGTAAGGGTTGATACAGGATGTCATTGTCATATTTAAAATTCAAAAGTAATTGGATGGCTTTATGTAGTGTAAATCAGATATGTTCTTTGAATACAAAGACAACGATATATTGGAAAGAGCTTTGAAGACTTGGGGTAGATCCTGAGAAGTTACGAGTCGTTTGCATTCATCTGAGTTCAGAATGGTGTAACGTTCACATGTGGCTATGGCCATCTCATATTGTGTCATTATCAGCATTTGGTTAGGCAGTAACGATGGCTAGTCATCATTTACTGTAATACAATGATACAGTTCAGGCCAATGATACAGTTAAGGGCTCAATAACCCTCTTGGCCCACTTATGCAGGACCCATAACACCTCTTGGGAAAATGCCCGACTTGAGTTGTGTAAAGTACACAACTCAAACCTCATTTATAAATCATCTCTTCTGATCACTGAGCTAAGGCTCTCTAATACTAGTGTTTTAAGCCCAAAGGCAACTATCTTTGGCATTCTGCTTAATAAGATAAAAGTGCCTTCACACAACAGAGACAAATATGTCTATAAAATATAATGCTTTATTGGACAATCGATAAGGTTGATAAGACGATTTCAATGAGGATAGCCCTAAGTATAAATATATTCCAAGGGGTATCTCTATGATTAGTTATGCCTTGTGACTATTTAGGCAACTTTATCGCATATTTAATATAGGGTTATTACTATTTATTACTACTCCTATTTGGATATTACTTTACTATTTTATTTTATGATTTATAACCATTATATTTCATCATTCTTCAAAACATTTTGTCCTCATAGTGTTGATAAAAAATTACTTGCAACATTTTTGTAATGTTCATCCATTGAAACCCAAGACCCGAAAGAGCACATGGAACCCAATAACCACTAAAGTGACATTGAGATCCAAATAGAAAATGAGACAGGGACTGAAATTGAGAATGGTCACAAGTGCAAGAAGATGAGGGTGAACCATTCAATAATCAAAGTCCTTAGATTTGAGAGGACGGGCTGACAAAGAAGTTGCAAGGGAGTTTGTTATAGTGAGGGATGCCTCCTTCACAATGTCCTTCAATGCTTGAGATGCTCCATACTCACTTGGGGGAGACAGAAGTATGTTCACACTATGTTAGTTCTTGAATTTTGGTTAAAAAGGTGAGAACTCCAACACTCCAAAACATGTATCCCTAAATTCCAAATGTCTAGTGTGATTCAGTGTTGCAATAAACCCCCCCTCCCCCATATCAAAAGCCCGAAACGCAATCTGTATGGATCTGTGAGCGATCTGCCCTCTGAAACGCGTTTGGGAAATTCCGAAATGCAGATCGGGCTAAAAAACGGTTCCTGCCATTTTGAAACCATACGGCCCGATCCCCGAAACTTGTTTCGTATGGCAGATCGGTCGTACGATCCGCGGTGGTTCCGGGTCAGATCCATACGGATCATGACCGCTTCGCCGGGACGCCGGCCGTGCGGGCCACAGTGGCCTTTTTTTTAATTTTTTTCATTTCTTTTGTTTTTCTTTGTTTGGGGTGGGTCCAACTTGGGTTAGGGTGAGGAGTGAAGGGATTAAAAGGCCCTTTCATCTCTCATTTGCTCACTTTTATTTTATGAGAGCTTGGAGAAGAGAGAAGAGAGGAGAAAGAGAGAAGAACTTGGAGGAGTGAAGAAGGAAGAGCTAGGAGAAGGAGGAGGAACTTGGAGGAGTAAAGAAGGGCTTCCATCTACAAGAGCTAAAGAGGTAAGTGCAAACCCCAAAATCCCTCATTTTTTTGTCATTGTTTTTTGTATTTTTCTCCTCCTCGTACTATTTCCCATTCTTTCTACTTGTTCATTTAATTGCAGGTTGTCCACCATCTATATCCATATTCCAAGATGGTGTTCTTTTGGCTTCTATGTATCATTCCACTTTTGGTTTTAATGATGGCAAGGGGGAGTAGGAATAGAAGGGAAGAAGAACAAGAGGATAGTGGTCCCCATATGAGTGACCCAATGTATGATGAGGACGAAGGGTTTGAAGAGGAAGGGGATGAACTTGAAGGAAACACTGAAACACTAAAGGGGAAAGCTACATTAACACCGTTGTGGAACTATGTGACCAAACTTGAAGGGGGAAAGGGTGGTGGAAGCTACAAATTTTTGTGCCCTCATGGTTGTCATGGAGGAAAACCATTTAGTGGTTCATATACCCGTGTGAGGAGGCATCTTTGTAGGGTGATGGACAGTGATGATAAAAAGGGTGTTGTGGGGATACAAATTTGCCCAAACATTTCAGCTGAACAAAAAAGAAAATACATCCAAATACCATAGGTTGCACAACAAAAAAGCAAGAAACAAAAAACTCAGTCTGAATAAAGTGCAACCTCTAGATTTGGTAGCTCATCTCCTCATGGTACTTCTACAAGCTCTGGAGGTAAAAGATTGTGGATGGAAAGATAGTCTGATTTCTTTGTGCTTGCGGTGTACCATTCAATGTGCTTTGCTTTCCCTATTGGCATGAAATGGTAAAGGCCATCAATGAAGCCCCAAAAGGATACAATTCCCCCAACTATGAGAAAGCTAGAACAGTGTTATTAGAAAGAGAAAAAGCAAAGGTTCAAAGAGCTTTGACACATTTTACAAATGAGTGGGTAGATTGTGGGGTCTCCATTGTATCAAATGGGTGGGCAAATATTAGAAACCAACATTTGATAAATTTTCTTAATGTCTCTGCTAGTGGTGCAGCATTTATTACATGTCATGACTCCTCCTCCATCAGTGCATCTTCCCAAAACATTGCAGATCTCCTATTGCAATCAATCAGAGATGTTGGTCTGAATAATGTGGTTCAGGTGATCACAAATAATGCAGCAAATTGTAAGGCAGCAAGAAAAGTTATTGAGTGTACTCATCCACACATCTTTTGGTCTGGGTGCCTGGTTCACGCATTGAACCTTTTGATGCATGATATTGTGAAGCATAAAGAATGTGAGTGGATTAATGAGCTTTACAGGAGAGGGAAGCAACTCATTAGATTTATCACAGGGCATACAAGGGTAAACTACTTCTATGGCACTAACTCCAAGTTGCGGTTGCTTAAACTTACAAAAACAAGATTTGCAAGTTATTCCCTCACCTTTAGGCGGCTAGTGAAGGTGAGACAAACTTTAACTAATATGGTGACTGTTGAATCATGGGAGGAAATTAACATTGACAGAGATGGTGCTAATGTAGCCAAGGACACTATTCTTGACATGTACTTTTGGTCACAGGTTAAATATGTTTTGCAAATCACCAAACCAATTTATTACATGATCAAGTTTGGAGATTCAGATCGACCAATAATTGGGGAGGTGTATGAGCAGATGGATAGCATGTTGGCGCAGATTAAAGACATTGTTGAGCCTAGAGATATCACCTTGTACAATTATATTCGTGCAGAGATGGAAAACCGATCGGAAATGCTAAATGTTCCATTGCATGCATTAGCATATGTTTTGACACCTAAATACTATCATTCATCATGGCTTTCAACACCAACACCTGGGGGGAGCAGGAGAAAACCACACCTAGATCAAGAGGTTCACAAAAAATATATGATTACATTGAGTAAATTAGTCCCTGATGAGGAGGAGGCTGCCATGGTATGGAGACAGTTGAGCAACTATACGCATAGCACTGATCCATTTGGGAGCATGCATGCACTTAGAGATCGAGAGACTTTTTCTTCTCTTGAGTGGTGGAACATGCATGGAGGTGCTACTCCACTTCTACAGACTTTGGCATTGTGAGTGCTATCACAGGTGGTAAACATTTCTTCTGCAAAGAGGTGTTGGAGCTCTTATTCTTTCATCCACAGTGTTAAAAGGAACAAATTGAGTTTAGAGCGGGCAGAGAGCTTGGTTTATGTTCATTACAACTTGCGATTGTTATCCCATTATTGTGATGATGCAAAGACTAATAAAGACCTTAAGGTTTGGGACAGGAATCTAGAGGAGCCCAATTTGGAGGATGGAGTGTTGCAATTAGAGCAATTAGAGGATGCTCTTATCCAGGTATGTCCATTGTGGTATGAATTTTGCTTATAAAGCATTTCTCTAATTCCTGTTTTTAATTTTTTTTGTTAACTAGTGGTTTTTTTTGTATGAATTTTTTGAGCAATTCCAGGATGATGATGATCGAGTTGAGATGCCACCCCCATCTGGTCCCTTGGTTCCCAGGTTCCATGGTTCAACACCAACAGCAGGGGCTTCATCTTCATCAGTTTCAATACCACTCCCACAACTTCCACAGGCACCTTCTTCATTGCCACCACGTGGAGGCCCACCGCCACGTTCTCTTCGTGGTGGAAGGAGGAGGATCAGTAGATATATTCATAATTTACTGTTTTGTCATAGATTAATCATTAGACTTGTCGGCTTGTTGTGAATTTGAACCTTTTTGTTTTGGCATTGACCAAGTGGCCTATTTTGTAAACATTATTATTTGAATTTTGGACATGACAAATGTTGACAGTTGCTCACTTGCAAGATAATATGCTCTATGTTTTATGTTTTATAATATGCTTAAAAATTTGGTGTATGTTTGTAATTGCTAGAATATAGATGGTTGATGCTCGAATAATCAATCATTGATGTACAATGGAATCATGGATGCCATATCTACCTTGATTTATGTAAAAATATGCATGTTTTCTTGTCTTCTAAAACTAATTTGGTATTTGGGATGGATGTTTGTTTTGAATATAAATGCAAAAAAAATATAATATATATATAGATAGATAGATAGAGTAGACGCTTCCGAGACGCTTCGCTTCCTAGATTTTTGGAAAATGACGCTTCTGCGTCCCTGCTTCCAAAAAACGTCCCCGTTTCGTCCCCGCTTCGTTCAACGTTGGTGTGATTATGTCGTGAATTATTTAGCACAAAAAAAGGTGCTTCAAAGCACTTGAGGCTAATGATTTTACTAGTATAGCAAGACTAGTGTAGTTTTTCACAATTGATAGCTACTTCTAATGATATAACCAGTCCTTTCTTTTTATTCAAATGATCAAGTAGCTATACATGAAAATCTTCAACCATTCATTTCATCAATAGAGCAGTAAAGAGATCACAATAGACAAGAGACACCAAGAATTAGGCTCACAACCATGGCAAAACCCACAAGGGGAAAACCCAATCAATCTTTCCTTATGAGAAAGAGAATTTTGTTCATCAATAGTACATCAAGAATATTCCAACAAGATTCCAAATTTGACCTCAAAATGTCCAAGTCAAAACCAGTCAAAGATGAGAGAGATATTCAACTTCTGGTCAAAGTCAAGTTTGCAACAATAAGGGCCAAATTTCAGCCTATGCAAAATAGTCAAGCCTCAATCAACAAATCCCTGAAATCTTTGGTCAAAAGCCTTAGTCGAACCCTGCAGTCAACTCCAGTCAACGAGCCTGAATTATGGATAGAACTTCAGTCAAACCAGGTCAATGACCATCTGCAATTTTTGGCCTCCTTCAACAGTGAAAAACTCGAACAAAACAGAACCAAACCATCCCAAGTCAATGAAAGTGAAACAGATAAAAATGTGTTGGTCAATGCAAAGAAGAAAGGCTCCTTCGACTCCTTCATATCTGTGAGATACTCCTGCAAATTTAGCTCGAATTGATGTGTGATGTGATGGTGCAAATGAGGTTCAACGATGCCATATTTATGTGTTGGAGGAGGTGCCATTTCATACATGTGAGGCCGACATGTACTTCTTGAGGCCGACTTGGTCAAAGTCAAAATTTTGAATTTTCTCCATCGCTTGCCAATGAAAATGCCGACCACAGCTACCCAATTTTTCAACACTCCCTCTTCCCTAGGAAGGTACTTTTCATTCTCTCTCAGGATCGATCTTCCCGAACAAGCATAGGTTTCACAGTCCACGGCCTAAGGAAGAGATCACAATTACAAGTTTGTCTCTTTGTCAAGATGAATCTTTCTGACCAATCCATAGGTCTCGCATCCACATCCTAAGGGAAAGATCACAAGTCTCATCATAAGGAAAGATACATAGCATCCAACTCATCCCAATACATCTCCCCGACCACAAGATCTCGTAGCACACAGCCTAAGGAAGGAATCACCATCTCAATGCATCTCCCCGACCACAACGTCTCACAGCACACAGCCTAAGGAATCACCATCTCAATGAATCTCCCTGACGACAAGGTCTCGCAGCGCACAGCCTAAGGGAGGAATAGCCATCTCAATGCATCTCCCTGACCACAAGGTCTCACAGGACATAACCTAAGGGAGGAATCATCAAATCAAAGCATTTCCCCAACCACAAGGTCTCACAACACAAAACCTAAGGGAGGAATAGCCATCTCAATGCATCTCCTTGACCACAAGGTCTCACAGGACATAGCCTAAGGGAGGAATCATCAAACCAAAGCATTTCCCAAACCACAAGGTCTCACAACACATAGCCTAAGGGAGGAATCATCAAATCAAAGTCCCTGACAATACAGGTCCTAAGGGTGTGACAATCCTCCTGGCTAATCCTCTGCCTAAGGAAGATTGTCCATCATATGATGTTATGCAATCAATGCTCCCTCTCTCTCGGAGAAGGGTTCTCAACAACTCCAATTTGTTCTCTAAAATAAGCAAACTTTATCCAAGACAAGAACTTTGTTAACACATCAACAACCTGCTCATCAATAGTTAAATATTCGAGTTTCACATCTCCCCTTTGGACAATATTTTAGATGTATTGATACTTGAGCTCAATGTGCTTCAACCTATAATGGATCACCAAGTTTTGGGAGAGCTTTACACAGCTTTGATTATCACAATATATAATTGTTGATTCCAACACTTGGTCAAACAAGTCGGCAAACAATTTTCGAAGCCACACAACTTCACAACAGGCAGAACATGCAACAATGTACTCCGCTTCAGTCGTACTTAGAGCAATAGCCCAATCAGCGTCAGTGAAACCATACAACTACCATTCCCCACTAGAACCATATCTCAAACCATACTCAATAGTGCCATGCAAGTATCTCAATGTATGCTTTGCTGCAACCCAATGCACATGTTGAGGCTCAACCAAGAATTGGCTCAAAGTGATTACAGCATAACAAATATCAAGTCTAGTGTTCACAAGATAATTCAACAAGCCAATCAGCTTGTCATACATAGACGGATCAATCAAATCAGAGTCACAATCCCGAATCTTCTTCAAATTCGTCACCATCGGAGTATCCATGGACTTGCAGTCCATCATGCCAAACCTCTTAAGAGTCAAAATAGTGCATTTGCCTTGGCCAACAAAGATTCCATCAGGTTTTTTCCATTCCAATCCCAAATACTAGTACATCAGACCAAGATCCTTCATTTCAAATTCAAACACCAACTCCCTCTTACACTAGACAATCAGCACTTTGACCCCTGTCAAAAACAAGTCATTTATTGACATATAAGTTCGGATTAGCATCACTCTTCTTGAAACCAAGCTTCAACAAATAACCATCAATGCGGCAATACCACACACGAGGGGCCTGCTTCAGCCCATACAGGGCTTTCTTCAATTTGTAAACATGTCTTTCTCTAGCATGGAACTCAAACCCTTGAGGTTGTTCAATATAGACTTCCTCTTCAATGACCCCATTCAAAAAAGAAGTTTTGACATCCATTTGATGTAATTTCTAACTTGCAGTAGAAGCAAGAGAAATGATAGATCTAAAAGATGCATAGCTAGCAATGGGAGTAAATGTGTCTTCATAATCCTCTCCTTCTTTATGGGAGAATCCTCAAGCCACAAATCTTGCCTTGTACTTTTCAACACTCCCATCAACAGCATGTTTGATTTTGTAGATCCACTTTGAAGACACAACAGAATTTCCTTCAGGTCTTGGCAAAATTTCCCAAACATTAATCTTCAATATAGATTGATACTCTTCAGTCATATCATCTTTCCAAATTTGTTCCTCAGCAACTTCTTCATAGGTGGATGGTTTGGACTCAATGATCTTACACATCATGGCTACATAACCAGAGTACTTCTTCGGCTTCTTGCCTTCCCTGAAGGTCCAACAAGCTGCAGCATGTCCTTCAAAATCCTTCAATGTCCTTTCAAGCCAGGCAGTTCTTTTTCAACTCTCAAGGATAGTGGCTCTAGGGGAGTCAATAACTTCATGATCATCAGATTCTTTATGAATATATTGATTCATCGGTTCAAGTTCCTTAGGCTTTGACTCAATATTCTTTGGAGCTACCTGTACTACTTCATCAGAATCCAAGTGTGAACCCTTGGACTTCCAGAAAGCAGCATGCTCATCAAATGCAACATCCCTACAAGTCTCAATGTAACGGTGTCCTAGTACATAAACCATGGAGGAGTTTGAATCTTCACTGTAGCCAACAAAGGTTCCTTTCTTCCCGAAAGGTTTCAATTTTGCCCTTTTCTCCTTGGGCACATGAACATAAACAGGACAACCAAAGATTCTTAAATGCTCAACATTTGGTCTCTCACCTATAAAGACTCATGTTGTAGTCCAAGATTCGATGTGGGCACCTGTTTTGAACATAGACATTTGTTTTTGTAGCTTCTCCCCAAAGAAACATAGGCATCTCTTGATCGTGAAGCATAGCCCTGGCAACTTCCATCATAGTCTTGTTCTTCCTTTTAGCAGTTCCATTTTGTTGAGGATAGTAGGGAACTATCAGCTCCCTCTTAATTCCAACATTCCTGCAAAAGGAAATCAATTCCTTGGATACATATTCCCCTCCATTGTCAAACCTCAAGGTAGCATTCTCAATGCGTGCCTTGAATTCACGAAACTTTTCAAATACTTTATCCTTGGTCTTTACAAGATAAATCCATGTTTTGCGTGAATAGTCATCAATGAAAGAGACACATTACAGGTTTCCACCCAAGGTCTTATTAGACATAGTCCCACAAACATCAAAGTGCACAAGATCCAATCACTGCTAATACATCTTCCCTTAACATTTTTCCCAAGGGCACATCCTTTGCATATTCCATCATGTTAAGTCCCAAGTTCAGGTACACCTTTGACAAAGTCTTTCAATCTAGATAACGTTTTATAATGCATATGAGTGTACCGTCAATGCCATAACTCACAAAGATCAATGGTGGTATTGTGTAGTAGGGCTTGAATTAAGCGTCCAAGGTGACAATATAATCCTCCAATTCAAACACCATTGACTTTAGCGGATTCAAAGGAGGCATTCTTCTTCCATACTAGAACTTGTCCATCCACGAAAGCCACTCTATATCCTTTGTCTTCAAGAGAAGAAATAGACAACAAATTCTTCTTCAAACCAAGAACATACAAATATTGTTAATGGATACATTACCTCTTGATTCCAATAGGAAGGAAGATGAACCAATGCCCTTGACTTCACATTTGCCATTGTCTCCAAGTTCAACTCTTTGAGCTATCATTTTTCAACAAATTCAAAGAGATGATCACAATTCCCTGTCATGTACCTAGAGGCACCACTGTTTGTTGAAATTTCTAAGTATTACCCGTTAGAAATTTTATCTTTATACTCTAGTTTATTTTGCCTACTTGTTTAATTACTAACAAGTTATTTAACCATATAAACACTGAAATAAACACAATACAATCTCAACCATGTATAGATCAACGGCTGAAAGAAATGAACAAACACATAAGGGATACCGTTATTTTTAGACAATCGTCCCCGGAAAAACTCAACATGGGAAAAGTTGAAAACCAATGTAGCACTTCTGAGGGTTTTATTATTAAGCAACTTTTCTTGAGTACACTAGGTGCCAAACTGGCTCACCCGACAGAGATAAAAAATCTGGCAGTAATACCTCTCTTCGGAAGCAGATATTCTGAAAATCTACCCCACGAAACCCTCTCCAACACAATCTGAAGCATTGCGTCAACCCTCCTGGCCTCTGCGTCAGCCTGAAACCCTCTATGTCAGCCCTCTGAGGCTCTGCGCAGCCTCTCTAGCCCTTTGCGTCACTTCTACAACCTCTGCATGGATGACACAGGCCCTTCTAGCTTCTGCGCAGTCACTGCTACCTCTGCGTGGCTCCCTCTGGCTCTCTGTTTGCCTCTCTGCTTCTGCGTTGATCTTTCGACACTATCTCTGCCTCGTACTCACTGCCCCTCACTGCAACTCTAATCACTGGTTCGATTTCTCTTAGCAAACCCCGCTCTAGAAAATCGAACTGACTAATCACTCTGGTGTATCTCCAATTGACCCTCAAGCCTCCTCTTATACTTTTTCTATTGAGTCTTCAACGGCTAAGATTAGATTTGGCTTGATCCATGTCATTTAGAACCTTCTAACCCAGTTTTATATTAATACCCATTAATATTTTTATTTTCCTAAGTTTAGACTTAGGAACCCATTAAAAATATTAATTATTTTAATATCTCCTTCACCGGGCAAAATTTCCCTAAACCATTTCTGGGCCTTGGATATCTCATGTGCTTTAGCCTCTCCATCAATTTTCATGGCTAGAGCACATCCGGTGCTGCCCCAAATCAACACTATCGACCAACCATATTTCATCATGACCTACAATGGAACTGTTGAGAATTCAGTAGGGCAATGATTATGATTAATTCTCTTTTACTTGATAACTGATTGTGATTCCTTTTTACTTATTAGCTTGGTTCCTTATCATAATATGTGTGAAACATCAAACAACTACTAAAACAAGAAGAACAATGACACAGTATATAGGCTACAAGCCAGGGCCAAAACCTCTCTTCTTAAGAGGAAAACCCATAAATCTCTTCTCTTCCTTATAGATTCTTCAATTGACGAGACTGAGACCGAGCCCGAGACCGAACCTGAGCACGAGCCCGAGACCGAGACCGAACCTGAGCACAAGCACAAGCCCGAGACCGAGACCGAGACCGAGCCCCAGCCCCAACCCCAGCGCCAACCCCAACCCCAACCCGAGACAGAGATGGAGCCGGAACCCAAGACCGAGACCAAGACCAAGACCAAGACCAACCTCTTCAAATGATGTGCCAAATTCAATCTAGTCAAACCCAGTCTCGGTCTCGGTCTGCTGCGAGAATTTCAGCCTCTCTGTGGTTGTTGCCACACATGGGAACTTCAATCTTCTTCTAGAGCCTTCCTCTAACCTTCGGTTTCCTTTTTCCGACTTCTGGAGCTTGAGAGAGACCCTTGGTGACCTTTGCTTGACCTCTTTGCCTCCTTTTCTCCAAGATTGAGCTTGTAGATGGATGCCCTAGGTTTGTTGCAGAAACCCTAGTCCTCTTTAGCACGTGAGAGAGAAAAGTAGCCCAAACATAAGTTTTCTTTGCTGCCTTCTCCTTCCTCTTCCTTTGCTTGAATAAGTGGTGAGTGAGTGTGCTTCAAGTAAGACGAGTCCTCTTCTATTTATAGGCTCTTCAAGGATGGACGTGGCTCTTCCTTTAGGCCGACTTGCCATCTGCCAAGCCAACTTGGTCTTGGAGGGTATTCTGACACTTTTAAAGACAAACATAATTTTCTTTACAAGTTACAATGTGCCCAGTGGGGTCTTCAACTTATGACAATGACTCTTTTGACTTCTTGACCTAAGACAAACCCTAGAAGCACTCAATGGGTGCTTAACCTATAAAATAAAAGGCCTTGAGCATGAAACCCATGATTCAAAATAATAATAATAATTTTTTCTTTCAATTTATAATTTACAAGAATCAAAAATACATTTCATACTTATGAAGACCAAACCTAGTTACACATTTTTCAACAAAGCTGTCAAGGCAAAATAAAATGAGTATTCAAAATCAAAATCATTATTCATATGTCTTTCCTTGTGAGATGACTCATTTAGATCAGCAGCAAAAGCATGATGCTTCCCTCTCCCTCTTCGATTAGCATAGTGAGCTTGATAGTGACCATATGCTTGGCAACCAAAACATTGAACATTTGTCATATCTCTTTTATATCTTCCATCTCTTCTATCATAAGAGGGAGGAGGAGGTCCTCTACATGGAGCGGGTTCCCTCCTTAAATCAGATTTTAGAGTAGGTCTTGCATTAGGTCTTCTACTAGAACTTCTTTGAAACCTTCCAAAATTAGGTGTTCTTCTTTTGATGCTTCTTGAATGTGTTGCAAAGGCTTCTTCACTTGGATCTTCAATGTCACCTCTAGAAAGGAGTCTTGATTCTTCTTGAGTACAAGCAATCCATAGCTTGTCAAAAGTAAGTGCATTTTCTCTTCCACAAACACTTCATGCAAAAGATTCCCACAATCTAGGCAGACCACCCAAAGCAACAACTACCAATTCTTTGTTAAGTACTTCTTCTTCAATGGCCTTGAGTCAATCTTATTGAAGTAATTTTGATGAAATATCACGCTACCATATCATTCTTTGTCATATTGATATTGTGAAGTTGACCCCTTAGATTGATGGATTGGTTGACATTGTTGATAGTGTACAATCCAACAATGGCATCATACATAGCCTTGGAAGTTTTATGCTCAACAATATAGGGAATTAAATGATCCCTAACAGAGTCCAAGACGATGCTTCTTGCCAAGATGTCATATTCATGAAACTTCTCCTTTCCTGCTTGATCAGATGGTTCAATAACTTTACCTATAACAATTCCCAACACCTTGTTTCTTTCAAGTATTATGTCAAGTCTAGCCTTCCATGCCTTGTAATTAGTAGCTCATTCAAGCTTGCTTTCAGTCTTCATGTAGGTATTCATAACGAAGATTGCTGGTAAAAAAAATAGAAGATAGAATCCAAACTCTTCAAAGTGCTTCTTGAGGGCCTTCAAGTGCTCTTCAAGGTGATCTCCCAACTCTTTTTCCTTCACCAAAGCTCTAATCCCATGGTTTTACTAGTATAGCAAGACTAGTATAGTTTTTCACAATTGATAACTACTACTAATGATATAGCCAGTCCTTTCTTTAGATTCAAATCATCAAGTAGCAATACATTAAAAACTTCAACCATTCATTTCATCAATAGAGCAGTAAAGAAATCACAATAAACAGTAAACAATAGACAAGAGACACCAAGAATTAGGCTCACAGCCAAGGAAAAACCCACAAGAGGAAAACCCAATCAATCTTTCCTTATGAGAGAGAGAAAGAATTATGTTCATCAATAGTACATCAAGAATATTCCAACAAGATTCCAAATCGGACCTCAAAACGTCCAAGTCAAGACTAGTCAAGGATGTGAGAGAAATTCAACTTTCCAAGTCAAAACTAGTCAAAGATAAGAGAAATTCAACTTCTGGTCAAAGTCAAGTCTACAACAATAAGGGTTGAATGTCGACCTGTGGAAGGCATTCAAACCTCAGTCAACGGATCCTTGAAATCTTCAGTCAAATGCGTCAGTCAAACCCTGCAGTCAACTCAGGTCAACAATCCAGAATTATGGATAAAACTTCAGTCAAACCAAGTCAATGAACATCTGCAATTTTCGGCCTCCTTCAACAATCAAAAACTTGGTCAAAACAGAACCAAACCATCCCAAGTCAATGAAAGTCAAACAGAGAAAGGTGTGTTGGTCAACGCAAAGAAGAAAGGCTCCTTTGACTCTGGACGTGTGAGATACTCCTGAAATTTCAAGTTGAATTGATGTGTGCTGTGATGGTGCAAATGAGGTTCAACGATGCCATATTTATGTATTAAAGGAGGTGACATTTCACACGTGGGGTAGAAATGTACTACTTGAGGCCGACTTGGTCAAAGTCAAAATTTTGAATTTTCTCCATCGCTTGCCAATGAAAATACCGACCACAGCGACCCAATTTTTCAACAAAGGCTCATGTACCTCAAGTACCCAATATTCAAATCATAACCATTCACAAGCTTCAATTCATCAATGAATGCATTGGTGCCAAAGCTTGCAAGATTCAAGTTGTCTCCAACCCTATTGATCAAAATATCAATGGGCTCCACATAGAGGTGAGTGTTTCTTTCTCTCCAGTGAGTATGTAAAGAAGTTTCCTCACTATCAGTAAAATATCCCTCTCATTGATTGTCTTGTGCTCATCTAGTGTTCCTCCATTAACATACTTAAAGAGAATACAATATATGGGAATGTTGTGATCCACTACTACCTTGATCATTTCAACTCTGAGTGGATTCACGAATCTAGAATTGGAACTTTATATAAGTCTACACAAAACATCAATTTCATTTCATATTCAAAAGGTTGTCAAAAATAGAATTACACGTTCAATTGAACTGCTAAATATTTCTAGTAGCCTCCCTTAATATCAATGTAGGGTGACCTACGAAGCATTGGACCATCCATTAAAGGTGAATAATACTACCATGACCCTTCTATTGGTATAGCATAAAGCAATGATTTTGTAACAAATTTGACGTAGTGAAAGCGACCTAGGATTGGCTATGATACCAATGATATAAGCATAAAAGTGCTTATATGCAAAAGAGACAAATATGTCTATATAATGTAATAATATACAGCATAATTGATGATTAATAAGATGACTATAATGAACATAGCCCCGAATATAAATACACATTAAAGGTATAATTAGGATGAGTCATGCCTTTTGACTACATAGACAACTTTACATCATATTTATCATAGGATTTTTACTATATATTATTAACATATCTATATATTACTTTACTATTTTATTATACAAACTTAAACCATTGCATTCGCTTGTGGTCAAGAAATTCTTTCTTTTACATGTATAGGTGCATCTCATGTATACCACACTCATGCTCAGGCAAATCTCTATGTCCAAGAATAAGCATATGAGCTTGCCCTCCCTTCAAGGGACACTGATAAATTAATGGACTTGGTGCATTATCATTGCAAAGTGAACTAAGTCGTTGAGAGTGCTATGAAAGAATTTGTAAACAAATAGAATGTGATTCTCAAAGTTAATAAGTAAGTGATGTAGACCTACCAAACCAACATAATACTTTGGTTGCTTCACAATTTTTTCCATCTCAAAATCAGAACTTTATGATATATAGAAATATGTTATTCTAGGGAAATTGCTTGCTCATTCAAACAAACCAAACATTGGTGCACAAAATTGAGATCAAGCTAATGATTTGAGCACAAGTCAACTCCCAATGTAGGTTGTCTCCCACATTTAAGGTTGATTCAACACATTCATATCGATTAACCTAAGTTGATGCAAATTATTGCAATATAGATGATCTAAAGGGCTTGTATGCCTCTACAATCTACTAAGCACAAGCTCGAAATTGAGATGTTTCGAAAGGCCCTTGGAAACTCACCTATCCATTCCCTAGCCTACTTGCGCCCTGGTATATGTGTGTTTTAATGGCACAGTAGACACCATGACTAGCTTTTCTTCATCATCCTTTTGGTTGCACTGAACGGAATTAAGAAGAATGAAAATGAAACAATGGATGAATTCAACAAAAAATTCAATAACATATTCAAAAGTCTAGCCCAAGATATCAAAACCCTAGAGAAGAACATCCTCATCTCTTATATTGATGATTTTAACATTGATTATCAATATGAGTTGTGGGGTAAGGAGACAACCAGTATAAGGGAAGCTCAAGGCACAGTTGAAAAAAGGTAAATGGAGGAAAACATGCAATAAAAGCCAAATTTGGGGCAAATGGAGGGAAACTTGTTAGCCACTTAAAATCAAATTTAGGGGGAAGAAATCCCAAAGGGAATCTATAAAAAGGAGAGAGGAGAATCATTTTAATCATCATGGATTGTGGATCTTTTTTATTTTTGAGTTGAGGCTCTTGGAGGGTTTTAAGACCCCTTTTCTCTAATTGGTTTTGGTGGTGAAAGATTCCACCCTAGCCAATCCTTTCTCTCTACTTTATTTAGAATAATTTTTGAGACGACATTCATCTATCTTGTGACAACAAGGGTTCTATGGCAACAAGTCTATGAAAGCAAGGATTCTAGGGCACGATCTAAAACAGCGAAGAGTTCTGGGGCTAGGATTGAAGCAACGAAGGTTTCTGAGGCTAGGGCTAAAGCAATGAAGGGTTCCTAAGATCAAATTTGAGATAATGAGGTTTTTGCAACTCTACCTGAGGCAAGAGCCCGTATTGAGGGTGGTTTCTTGTGACAGCATATTAATTTATGGGCTAAATCTTTGGCGACAAAGTGTCCTAGTTTGGATCTAAGGCAACAAGGGGTTTTTAAGGCTCAATTGTGACAGTGAATCACCCTTGAAGAATCCCTCTGTGACAGCGAGGGTCTGAATAGACCCTCGTTGTGGCTACGGGCTATTCCTAGAGGATTCCTTATGGCAGCAACACACCATTAAGGTCAAATTTATGGTGACAGAATACACCCGAAGGCCCTGTTGATGACCATGGGCCCTACATGAGCAATTCTATTCCAATTGATTATCTTTGTGACAACAGAATCATTCCTAAGGCGGGTCTATAGCAGCAGGATCACCACAATGTTTGCCATAGAAATTCCCTCTCTGGAGTTGGTTATGCTATTTGTCTTGGTCCTTGAATTGGAGACACGTGCCAGCCTCTAATGCTCTCCTCAGCATCATCCAATAATGTCATCTCGTACCAGTTCACCCTCCTGTTGGTATTGAAATGAGCCTCTTGTTCACTTCACTAAGCAAAATGCTCTCCCTTTGTCTCTAAATCTGTCTTAAAATCTGATATCCAACTAAATCCTTTGTACACGGGCTATCTTTGCACTACATACACCCTGTCTCTCTAATCACCAAGTAATGCAACCTCGATCGAAAGCACTCCCACTAGATAGATAAATACGTCCTTGCTTGAACAATGTTGTGTATCCATCATCTTCCAGAGCTGATATTGAGAGCAAGTTCTTCTTCTACCCTAGAACAAATAGAACCTCGTCCACTTCCAACAGTTCACCAAACTCAAGTTGGAACCTGACTCGTCCAATTCCCCTCATTGCATAAGTTGTGTCCAATTGACTCTCTATATAGTGACCTAGACCTGTCTTCAAAATACTGAGGAATACATCACATATTCCTGTCATGTGTCGAGATGACCCACTGTCAACGATTTATGTCCTTGCATCCTCATACTAGGTACTACCCCAGCTTGAATCAAGGGATAAAAGTGAGAATTCCTTCTCAAACTTTCTTGCAAGTCATTCACTGTAGCTGAAGTTGCCACTGGACTTGCTTCTTCTTCCCTTTCTTCTTATTTGGGCATTTTCCCACATAATGACCATGTTATTTACATGCAAAACAACAAACCCTGTTCATATCCTTCTCTTTAGAAGTGAATCCCACTGTCCCCTTATTCTTTCCCTTTCTCTTTCATATATGAGCAACATTCTCTTCATCCTTATCATGTTGAGTTGTCTCACCGTTGTTCTATTGAGAAATCTATGGCAGCTAGATTAGGGTGATTTCTCTTAACTTGATACCGGCTTGTGATGTTCTTTTACTTCAACTTGTAGCACTTGTAATTAGCTTCTTCTTTGCTTGATTATTATAGTGTTCTTTATCATCAAACAACTACCATACTATGAAGATCAATAGAACAAGTGGACACAAGATATAGGTTGCTAACCAGGGCCAAAACCTCTCCTAGAGAGGAAAACCCACAAGAATTCTCCTCTTCTTATAGAATCTTCAAATGACGAATTCCAAGACCTTTAAACCCAAGACAAAGATCCCTCCAAGACCAAGTCAGCTTTCCTATATATGAACTTCTCTTTTACAAAGTCAACCCAAGTCAAGCATCTCCAAAACTGCTGCAACTTCTCTTCTTATCACAAATTTGGACCTTGCAACTTTTTGACTACAGATTTCAACCTTGCTGTAGGAACCCTAATTCGCACGTGTGGGAAAAGATGGTAAAATAGACCTTTTGTCTCCTTCGCTTAGGGTGCTTCTTTCTCCTTAGATATTCAGCGTCCAAAATTGATCTTCTTGACACCAAACTTCGGCTTCTTGAGATGGCTGCAATTCGGTCTTGCTATAACAAAATGATGCCCTAGTTTTCGCACATGTGAGAGATAAGACGCCCAAAACTTCGATTTTATCTCTCCTAGTTTTTTCGCTCTTTCTCCTTGTTCTTTTCTTCTTGTCTTGCTTCTTCCTTTTTTATCGAACTTGCTTGGATGAGATCTTCAAATGAGGTCGAGTTCCTTTATATATAGGCTTTTTGTGAGGCTCAAATAGCCCTAATGAGGCCGACTTCATCTTTGTAGGTCAACTTGTCTTCTTTCAGGTTGATTTGGTCTTGGAGGGAGACTTTTGACTCATAATAAATTCTTTGACTTGATACAAAATGCCTAATAGGGTCTTATTACATATGACAATGACTTTTCGACTTCTAGACTCTAAGACAAAACCCTAGAAGCACACTATGGGTGCTTTGACCTATAAATAAATTGACCTTGAGCATGAAACCCATGCTAAAAATAATAATAATAAATTTTCTTCTCTTTACATAAAATACATAATATCAAGATTACATAAGCAATTATGAAGACCAAACCTAATTACAAATTTCAACAGTCCCTCTTAACTAGGGAGGTATTCATAATACATACATGGTACATGGACATTCTCATACTAAAGAATTCTCATAAGAAGAGTTGGATTGGTAAGCCATCTCATAAGCTATCTATCCAACTTATATCAATGCATCTCATCATATCAACCAACATAGTCATATAGCAAGGCCTTGACTAACAGCTCTATCTCTCCAATAGAGCACAATGTTGGGGAGACAATGATGAAGGTATGTCCTTTTAGGAGCATTCCCATCTTGGATTTCCACATCCTCAAGGAATTTCCTCTTCGACTACTCTTACCTATTGGATGCCCTACCTCATCCTCAAAGAGTATCAATATTGGTGTCAGATGCTTACCCAATCCTCCATTCTTTCTTCATAATGTGAAGACAAGAATGATGTGTCTATCTCTCCTTCTCAACTAGGGAGGACCTACTCATTCATTTAAAAGGAATGTACCCAAGCTCCCTCTTAACTAAGGACTTGCTTTCAACAACAACTATATGCTCTTTGGTGGAGATCATGATGCTATCAGATGTTTGTAGGGTGTTGATTTCTGGTAGCATCGGATGTGCTCTAAGTCTCAAATTTTACAGAGAGGCTTGGGCACATGTATTCCAAAGAACCCAAAAAGCGTTCTGGGAAATTCCACCCAGAAACAGTTTTATTAAAATAATTAATAATTTTTAATGGGACCCTAAGTCTAAACTTAAGAAAATAAAATAATTAATGGGTATTAATCTAACTATGGGTGTAACTTCTAGAAGAAGACGAGAATCAAGCAGAAATGATCTTAGCCATTGATTAGCTTCTAATATGGGTTGTTGAATGTCAACGATGAGATCATTTAAGGAGGCTTGAGGGTCATTTGGAACGACACACAAAGTGAGTTCAAAAGTTCGATTTTCTGAAGCAGAGCATCTGCCAGGAGAACATCGATAGTGAGTTTTTGCAGTGAGGGGCAGGGATAGTTTGGTTGGAGAATATTCTCCTAAGCCAAGATATGTAGCAGAGAGGCAGAGAGACACCAAAAGGAGGCAATGTAGTACCCAAGAGGGATTGGCGTTGAGCCAGAAGGGCTCACACAGAGGTTGACGCTAAACCATAAGGGCTCACGTAGAGGCAACGTAGTCCTCCCAGCAGAAGTCCGAAAATTTGCTGGGTTTGACGTATGAGCCAGGAGGGTTGACGTTAGAGCTTCGGGAGAGCAAATCGACCTAGCACAGAGCTGATGCAGAGCCTTAGAGGTTGACGCAGGGCCCACGTAGGGGCAACGCAGAAATAGCCGGGGACACGTTGCTTCAGCTACCGGATCAGCCGGGACTTGCCGAGAAGAGTGAGGTAATCTCACAAATGTCTTCTGCTAGTCATATTTCTTTGTAACTAGATTGTCGGGAGGGCATCCAAAGTTGTATTCAAAAAACTATTGCATAATAATAAAAACCCTCAGATCTGCTGCACCGGTTTTCCCGCATTGGGTTTTTCCGGGGACATTTGTCCAAAAACAACTGTCACTTGTGTGTATCTTTCTCTATTGTTTTGTTCTTGTTTCGGCATATAATTTAATTGGTGTAGGCTGCAGTGTATGTATTTCGATGTTTGTCGTAGGAAACTGCAAATAACTTGTTCATGTAAATCTAACAAGTAGAAGAAATATCATCAGTGTTGCATTAGCAATTCTCGGGTTTAAGGAATTTTCACAT